>PVHT021183617.1:15975959-16074407 GCA_004024745.2 Catagonus wagneri | reverse complement strand
AAAATAAAATAAAATTGTTAACACTATTATTCATGCTTATTAAATCCAACTTAAAATCCTAAACTTCTAAAAAGTTTTCAGTGATATAGTCAATGAACATGAACAATAATCCTTCTATTCATAAAATCATTTTATGATAATTTCCATTTCTGGTAAAAGCATGTTAGGATCTATAACAAAAGCAAGGGGAAAGTTCTTTTTGTTTGTTTTTTAGGTCCGCATCTATCGCACATGGACGTTCCCAGGCTAGGGGTCAAATCTGACCTGCATCTGCAGGCCTATGCCACAGCCACAGCAATGCCAGATCCAAACCACATCTGTGACTTACACTGCAGTTTGCAGCAAAGCCAGATCCTTAACCCACTGAGCAAGGCTAGGGATTGAACCTGCATCCTCATGGATGCTAGTCGGGTTCTTAACCCACTAAGCCACAAGGCGAACTCCAAGAGGTAAGTTTTTACAAAAGCATCTGACACAGCATTATTGTCTTGAAAGCAGTCACAGTGAGATAATGGGTACACAGAAAAATCCCCCTACCATTTAGCAAATATAATTATGAGACAGTGTTGAGATGTCAATAGAATATTTCTGTCTAATAACAGGAATGTATTTGATTTTATATCCTGTATGTTGAAGGAATCTGTAAGACATTGACAGATTCCTTCCTTTTTTTAAAAATTTAGTTTACTATATTTATATATCAACTCTTTTAAGAATTGGTACTATTACAAGTAATTAGTAATACTAAAATATTCCTATAAACTTAGTGAACATTTGGTACTCTTTCGAATATAGCTGGAATTATGAAAATTATAATCATTATTATAGAAATATCTCTCTATAGTAAAGATTTTCTTTGTTTACTATTTCCAGCTCTAAAATTATTATGTACTTTTATGTAACAAGGGGTAAATTGCAGAAGAAAGAGCCAACAACTAAAGTAAAATTTGTTCTTTTTATATAAGTACAGAAAATGTTAAAATACAACTTAAGAATCTTGCAGACCTTTTTTTTTTTTTTTTTGGCTGCATCCACAGCATATGGAAGTTCCTGGGCTAGAGATGGAATCTGAGCCATGGCTGCGACCTACACCACAGCTACGACCTACACCACAGCTGCAGCAACAGTGGATTCTTAACCCACTGTACCTCAGTGGGAACTCCAAGACTTTCAAAAAAAAATAACCCAAGTGGGCTTTGCATAATGAGATAATAAGGAACAAATACAATACTAGTGGTGCCAAAGAAATGAAACGATCACTCTTAGGAAGTTTGTTACTTCACAACCTATAAACCGTTTAACACACTATCTCTTCCAGAGACTATACGATATTCTAAAGCAGGATATGTTTACGTTCCTAAAATGGGATTTAAATTCTATGAGAAGGTATATGCATCCTGCAAGCCACACAGTACAAATGAAATGGCAAACTTAAAATAATAAGATTGGGGGGAAACTAGGTTTTTAGATGACCATTCAAAACATATGTAACTTTGGAAACAGATCACTAGCAAAAATAATACTGGTACTTCGGAGGATAATTTGGACCACCCAAGCAAGCAGTTCATCTCAGAGTTAAAAATGAAACAAAGAAACAAGAAAATTGAATAGAAATGCTGGCAGTACTTTAATTAGAATTGGTGGGAAAAAAATCCAGTTGGAAGGCAAACGCTGAGCCAAAAGGTTTGTCATAGAAATGGGCACAGGGACCAGTGCAATCTACAAACATGTAAGAATCACACAAGACAGGGGCCATGCTCCTTTGGTAAGGAATCTCTGGATGCAGGGATTTATTACTTAAATTTTCATAAAACTGAGCCCAAAGTATGAAAGTATTAAAGCTAAGGCTTTCTTTTCCTACTCAAGGTTATAATTCTACTTTGACTATTCTGTCTCCCTTGGACTAGAATGTATAATATATAAAGCTACATAACTTCTACATGAAATCAATATAACTCAATTTACCCATCTTAAATAAGTTAGTTGGTATTTCAGAAACATAAATGGAGGGGGACACACATACAACCATATTGAAAAATTATGTTCACGTTCAATAAGGTGTCTTTTCACTTTGAAATGTCTTTTGCTTTTAGACAATGTCATTTCACTAGGACTGAAATATAGAGTTGAAAATAGTTGGACTGTTGATAGTCTATGAAATAAAATCTATCAGTAAGAACAATAAAAACAAATTAATTTATTACAGAGGATTTACTGTGTGTCCGGAGCTGTCATTAATTTCATCCTAAAAGAACACTGCCTTTGAATAGGAGACAAAGGCGCTAAGAAGTAATTAGTTTAAAGTCACAGGAAATAAGGTTTCTCAAACTAGGTTCAACAAACCACTACCTGGAATGATTTCTAAAAATACAGATTCCTGAATTCCTCACAAATCTACCAAATAAGAATCATGAGGGAGAAGTCTGAAAACTGAATTTAAATAGAGTGATTGATCTTCCTATACATTAAAATTTAAAATCTGTATTTTACTTGATTCATAGCTTGATAGTTCAGGGAATGAACTCTAAAAAGCTCAACTACTTATGTCAAATCTTTGTTTCCTCACTAGCTGTATGAATATGGCCGTTGTTGTGATTCAGTTTCACCTTCTGTAAAATGGGAAAAATATTCTTCTTTCACAAGGTAAATGTGAGACTTAAAGGAAATAAATGGATAAAGTCACAAGAACAGTTTCTAACATATAGTAAGTGCTCAATAAAAGTTACCAACTAATATTATAAGAAATAGCCTTAGAGTTCCTGCCGTGGCTCAGTGGTTAGCGAATCTGACTAGGAACCATGAGATTGCGGGTTCAATCCCTGGCCTTGCTCAGTGAGTTAAGGATCTGGTATTGCCTTGAGCTGTGGTGTAGGTTGCAGACGTGGCTAGGATCCCACATTGCTGTGGCTGTGGTGTAGGCTGGCAGCTACAGCTACCATTAGACCCCTAGATTAAGAAGCATAGTTGACGAGTTTGGCCAGATCATAAGGGCTAACAGAACTGAACTAGAGAAAATCCTGAAAATAAAAATGAGCTAATAGTCATTTTTTCCTATCAAATCTAACAGGAAAAGCAGCAATGACTCCTAAAGCACACTGCCTCCTAAAGCCATGCTTAAGTTGAAGGCATTAAAAGAATTCTAACCAGATTTTAATAACAGTGCTTTTAAAAATAAATAAGCTTCATGAAATGACAATTTGCGAACTGCTACTTATAAGAAGGAGAGAGAAAAACAACCAGGAGTCAACACTAAAAACATGCTTGAAAAAGGAAAAATTTGATTGGTTAGCCAAATCTGATGTTTGCTAAAATATAGTCATATTCTTATATTTAACATTTTGATTAAAGTAAAAATTACACATCGATGACAATTCAACAATTCTATGGAAATAATTCAATGTTACCAGCACCATAAGCATCATGTGCAAAATTTCCTTGATCCTAAAATCTTCTCTTTCTAAAATCATCCCTTTGCAGTTAACATCCCACTCCCAATTTAGGAACCAATGAAGTGCTTTCTGTCACAAGGTTTGCCTTTTATACTACACCTAAATGAAATCATGCACTATTTTTTTCTGATTTTTGCTCATGTAGCATAATATTTTTGAAATGTATCTATGTTATATGTATCAATAGTTCTTTCTTTTGTATAGCTGAGATGTATTCCATTGTATGGACAAGGGACAACATGCCTATGCATTAATCAAACATTTGGACTGTTTCCAGTTTGAGGATATTATGAATAAAGCTCTATAACTATGAGTATATCTTTTGTGTTGATATTATTTTCTCATGGATTAATAACTAGGAGAGAATTGCTGAGTCATCTGTTAAGTATATACTCAACCATATAAGAAATTGGCAAACTTTTCCAAAACACACCATTAACAATGGATGAGAGTTCTAGTTATTCCAAGTAACTCACATTGTTAGCCATTAATTTCAGCCATTTTATTGAGATGCAGTGATATGTCATTGCTATTTTATTTTGAATTTCTCTAATAACTTACTGATGTTGAGTATCTTTTCCTATGGTTATTTGGCATGTCATCCACATATCATCTTAGGTGAACTGACTGTTCAAAATGATTGCCTATGTTTCTGTTTGTATTATTACAGACTTTTAATAGCACTTTATATACTTTGAATATAGGTCCTTTCTTAGAAATATTTTTGAAAATATTGTCTCCTAGTGTGCAAACTGCGCCTTGTTAGAAGAAAATTCTCCTTATATTTCTCATACTTTTTCAGTCTTGTGAGCAGCATCCCTAACTGTGCTTTTATGTATGCTAAACTAGCTTTTCTAGATTAGACATGTGTCAGACCATTTGCTTTTGTACCACAGGTTACTAAGGTTCTGATTATTCTTTGGGTCTTTTTAACTCTCTGTTCTTCATTGTGCCATCAGTTAACTTCTACTGCAATACTGTCAAGTTCACCAGTCTTTACTTCTATAATACTTAATCTGTTGTTCATCTTACTTAGTATACTTTATTTCAGATAATGAATTTTTCATCTCTAAAAGTTCCATTGAGTGTCTTTGTATCTATCATTTCTCATCATACTTAAGTTATCTTCTCTCTTCTTGAATTTAAGGGGAATATTTATAATAGCTGTTTAATATTGTTATATATTAGTTTCACCATCTTTGTCATTTGGGGGTATGTTTTTATTACTGGATCTTTCTTCTTCCTCCTGGATATGTGTCATGTTATATCCTTTTTACATGCCTGGTAATTTTTTTACTAGATGAGAGACATTTTAAATTATACATTGTTGTATGCTGGATTTCATATAGTATATGACATTGTAATGACACAGTTAAGTTACTTTTAAGACTTTCTTATAAGCTATTTTTTTTTAAAGTACTGATCAGCTTGTTGTCTAGGGCTAATTTAATACCACTCTTAAATAAATACACTTTTTTGTCTTTTTTTTTTTTTTTTTTTTTTTGTCTCTAGGACTGTATCATCGGCATATGGAGGTCCCAGGCTAGAGGTCGAATCTGAGCTGTAGCTGCAAGCCTACACCACAGTCACAGCAACACATGATCTGAGCCACGTCTGCAACCTACATCACAGCTCAAGGCAACGCTGGATCCTAACCCACTGAGCCAGGCCAAGGATCGAACCCACATCCTCATGGATACTAGTCAGGTTCCTTACTGCTGAGCCATGATGGGAACTCCTACACTTTTTGAACTCTAACAAAGGCTCAGGTATTAAGTGTTCTTTCCATTCTAGCTAGGGAAAAATACCAAGTGACTTACATGAATTCTGGGATGTGCTTATCATACTTTTTTCTTATGCTTCTTTCCCTGAACTTTGCTTGTTTCCTCTCATACATGTACAGTGTAGCCCTCCTCAAACACTAGAGAAAACACCACTGTGAGTTTTCAGTGTTAGTTCTCCTTCTTTCTTTTTTTCATTCATTTTTCACTTCCCTCCTCATACTCTGTCTGAAAAAGTTTAGACCTGTAGGCTTTCTTTCTTTTTTTTTCTTCTGTCTTTTTGCCTAAGCTAGGGCTGCACCAGCGGCATGTGGAGGCTCCCAGGCTAGGGGTCTAACAGGAGCTGTAGCTGCCAGCCTTCGCCACAGCTACAGCAACGCAGGATCCGAGCCACGTCTGCAACCTACACCACAGCTCACAGCAACGCCGGACCCTTAACCCAAGGCCAGGGATCGAACCCGCAACCTCATGGTTCCTAGTCAGATTTGTTAACCACTGAGCTGTGATGGGGAACTCCCCTCTAGGCTTTCTTGAACTTTGATTTCAGTCTCTACAATACCTGGACTCTACTTGAGCTCTCCACCCCTACTCTGGGATCCGGATATGCCTCCAGGAAGTCAGTTGGCACGATAATAGGACTAGTTATTAATTATCCTTCTCTCAAGTATCACAGACCTATGTTGCCTTTTTTTTTCCAATAGCTGAATAATGTTGTTTTATATATTTTCGCCCAGTTTCTAGTTTTTTAAGATAGAGTAAATTAGATCCCTGTTAATTTATAATGGTTAGAAGCAAAAGTAAAGAGTCAAGACATTAATGTTTTTCTCCAATCTATCTTGACTTGTTGACTGTTATTAGTTTTTTACCAAAAAAACGCAAAAACTTTGCTGGTTTGTTAGCATCCTTCATTTAAATCTGCATAAACCTTAGAGAAGAAATAAGTTGTACTGACAGCTTGCAGAAATGTTTGATTGATTGGGTTAGATTGTCTGCCAGATCTAATGAGAACATTAAAATAATAAAAAACAATATAGGATACAATGAGCATGGAGTTAAAACTATTCTCCAAACTTGGCTTGAAACACTTAAAACACAGAGGCCTGCTTTAGAATGTCTCCTTCCAGAATCCCCATTGGCATCATTTTTTTTTTCAGATATCTGGGAAAAATCTGATGCACAGAGAAGTATTAGCCATATATTATATTTAGGGGGCAGTAAGCCAAAATATGCCTTTACTGTGGTATTAGGCAGGGGAAAAGTAAAATAAATCAGCTGGCTCAAATTTAAAGGAAGGTGATGAGTGCAAAGGAACCCATAGTAAAATGGTTAATGGTTATTTGGAAATGTACATGATACCCGCTAAAATGAGGAACAACTCAGGAGAAGTGAAAACTGATTATATTTGCTCTATGGCATACATTTAGCATCTTACAGGCTTCCTTACAACATACTAGTGATATAGGTAATTGAGAAAATAAAATTCACCAAATTCAGAGGGCCTCTTAACCACAAAGCATAATGAAAAGCAAATGTATTAAGCTTTGAAATGGCTCTGTATGTTGATACTCTCCCTTCCAGAATATCATCCACCAGAGTCAAAAATATACATATCTGGAGAAAGGACAGCTATTTTATAAAGATAAAAATCACTTCAATAGTCTTGCAGGATAAATTTCAGTGCCCCAGTAAGAAAGCAGATCTTCCTGAAAAAGGACATTAACAATTTTAAAAATTTACACTTGAAAGGACTATTCCTATTGGCACATAAGTATAAAAATACATTGTGTTATGAAGGTAAAGAAAGGGACCTTAACCCAAGTTCTATCAGTTTGGTCCTAGGTAAATGCAGCTGAATAATTTTAAGCATAACTATATATAAAAGACTATTTTATAAAAGTAGCTTCTTTTTACTATTGTTCTCTTGACACCTTTCATTATTTTTAGCTATTTTGAATATTATATATAAATATGAATGGGTGAGAATGTAAACTGGTACAATCACTATGTACAACAGTATGGCAGTTCCTCAAAAAACTAAAAGTAGAATTACCACAGGATCTAGAAATCCCACTCCTCAGCACATATTCAGAGATAACCATGTTTCAAAAAGATACATGCACGCTAGTGTTCACTGCAGCACTATTTACAATAGCCAAGACATGGAAGCCACCTAAATGATAATCAACAGAGGAATGGATAAAGAAGATGTGGTACATATATATAATGGAATACTACCCATCCATAAAAAATGAAATAATGTCATTTACAGCAACAGGGATGGACCTAGAGATTACCATATTAAGTGAAGTAAGTCAAAGACAGATATCATCTGAGATAATTTATATGTTGAATCTAAAAACTGATACAGACTAACTTATTTACAAAACAGAAACAGATTAATAGACTTTGAAAACAAACTTACGGTATAAAGGGGAAAGGTGAGAAGGAAGGATGAACTGGGGGTTTGGGTTTGGCATATGCACACTATTGTATACGGAATGGACGTTCAATGAGGACCTGGTATTTATCATAGGGAACCCTACCTATATATTCTGTAATAACCTATATGGGAAAATAATCTGAAAAAGAATAAATATATGTATATGTATAAATGAATCACTTTGTGTTACAGCAGAAATTAAGATGACATTGTAAATCAAAGCTACTTCAACAAAATTTTAAGATTCAAATAAATAAAGAGATATGAATTGGTTAAAATAAAAAGAGATAACACAACAAAACATAACTGCTTAAATGGTACCAATAAAAATGTTGTTGACAAATGTACCTTCTGAAGAAGTTATAGGACAATCACTTGGAATTTTACACATTCTCATATCCTAAGCATCTAGGGCATGATATATACTCTTACTTATACCACTTATATACCACTACTCTTACTTGTTCAGAATAAAAATGTTAACTACCCCCTGCTTTATTTCAGATATATTGAGGGTCTATGAGAACTCTTTCAGGAATTCAGATGAAATCTTTTCAAACATTCTCTCTTTACTATTACTTTTTTTTATATTTTCACCCCAAAAGTGAGTTAAATTAATCACTACCTATATCAGGAGCTACGTTCCTTAGTTTTAGCAAAGGGAATATCAGATATAACTAACTGTTATATCCGTGCTAGGAGACCACCCAGAAGACCAACACAAATCAAGAGCTTCACAAAGGTGGTCTTTTTTAGATGATGCAGCATTTTACTAGGAGCCCTGGGGATATTTCAGAAAGCTGTGTGTGTAGTGGTGGGGAGGAGAGAAGAATACTGAGAGATTCAGCAGGATCACCTTATTCATCTCATCTGAAGACATTAAAATAAGACATGGAGAATCAGGAAGAAAGGATGAAAACATGAGGTCTAAGGATTAGCCTTATACTATTCTGAGTATTTTATTCAGGGGCTTGGTCAGCAACATAAAATGCATATACCTTAAGAGCATCTGTTTATTCCACTGAACAAAAGTACTGATCCAGGGCCACCACTTGTGATTGAGGTGCCTTTCACATCTGGATTGGTGCAGTTATAATCTTCCCAGCTATATGCAATGGTTCTATTCACAATGGGCCAGAAATAAAACAGGCAAATAACTGGAAAACCAGGTTTTTGTATCAGGGACCCTAATCCATTGGATTCAGAAATATATAGGAAATATACCATACAAGATGCAAGATTCAAATACAAGCTTTAAAAAAGTCCGAGGGCACACTTCAAAGCTTCCTTTTTCATCTGCTTCTCACCAAAGTAGTTTTATTTATGAATTCCCTCTTACTAACGTTATATTCATCCCGATCTCGATATCTGTTTTCTCAGTCAGTTTTCTTACTAAAACGTCTATGCTGTTTTCCATAGTGGTTGTACCAGCTTACATTCCCACCAACAGTACAGGTGTGTTCCCTTTTCTTCACACCCCCTCCAGCACTTGTTGTTTATGGACTTGTTAATGATGGCCATTCTGACTGGTGTGAGGTGGTATCTCATGGTAGTTTTGATTTGCATTTCTCTAGTCATCAGTGATGTTGAGCATTTCTTCATGTGTTTGTTGCCCATCTGAATATCTTCTTTGGAGAAATGTCTATTCAGGACCTTTGCCCATTTTTCAATGGGGTTGTTGCCTTTTTTGTGGTTGAGCTGCATAAGTTGTATATTTTAGAGATTAAGCCCTTGTCAGTTGCATCATTTGAAACAATTTTCTCCCATTCTGTAAGTTGTCTTTTAGTTTTCTTTTTGGTTTCCTTTGATGTACAAAAGATTGTCAGCTTGATTTGGTCTCATTTTTTTATCTTTGCTTTTATTTCTGTTGCTTTGGGAGACTGACCTGAGAAACTGTTTGTAAGGTTGATGTCAGAGAATGTCTTGCCAGTGCCAATGCCTGCACTGTTGGTGGGAATGTAAACTGGTACAACCACTGTGGAAAACAGTATGGAGGTACCTTAGAAAACTATACACAGAACTATCACATGACCCTGCAATCCCACTCTTGGGCATATATCCAGACAAAAATTTCCTTGAAAAAGACACTTGCACATGCATGTTCACTGCAGCACTATTCACAATAGCCAAGACATGGAAACAACCCAATGTCCATCGACAGATGATGGGATCAGGAAGATGTGGTATATATACATGATGGAATACTATTCAGCAATAAAAAGAATAAAATAATGTCATTTGCAGCAACATGGATGGAATTAGAGATGCTCACACTGAGAGAAGCAAGTCAGAAGGAGAAAGACAGATACCATATGATATCACTTATCACTAGAATCTAATACGCTGCACAAATAAACCTTTCTACAGAAAAGAAAATCACGAACTTGGAGAACAGATTTGTGGTTGCCAAGGGGGTGGGGGAGGGAGTGGGAAGGTCTGAGGTTAACTATTGCCTAGGGGATGGAAAAGCAAGGAGATCCAGCTGTATAACACTGGGAACTATGTCTAATCACATGTGACGAATCCATATATGTACGCGTAACAGGGTCACCATGCAGTGCAGTTGGAAAATTTGATGGAAATCTGTAAACCAGCTATAATGCAAAAGAAAAAAAAAGCCTATGAGCAAATATACCTTTCCTTTACTTTCATATTATCCAAGTCTCAGCGGTTCCTTTTCTTGAAATTTCACAATGGAAAAATGATTTCTGACAGCAATAGAAACTATTGCCTAACTCTTCCTTACATATTTTTTTTGATTATTGGTTTTATGAATGATATATATGTTGCCTTAAAATATCTTCCTCCTTTCTATTTAACTTTCTTGGAAGCTTGGAAATGGCTGAATAGAAAAGCATCATGTCATGTTGACAAAGCATGATAGATATCTGTAAAGATGAGTTTTAATTCAAGACATTTATTATCATTATCAATGTAAAATAAAGATTAGAAGCCTCCAATTTTTAGCAAAGTTGAAAATTTAGGCTAAGATGTTTTGTTTTCATTTTTTTCTCTGTAACCATATTCTCTTGATAAATATTTTTACAAAAACATTTTGTTTCTTATACCCCCACAGCTCTTCCACAAAATATAAGTTTTAGGGAATGGGAAAGGATGAGAATAGGGGAAAAAAGGATAACTCAGTTTGGTATCTAAAACTTCAGCCTATTTTTCATTTTTAATACAACCTACATGTGAACTTGGAATATAGAATCAGGCAAAGGAATAGTCTGCTACTTGTAAAATATCCTCGCTTTTCCTGACTTAAACTTGGCTTGTAATACATTCATTTATTTTCATCTTCTTTATCAAAAGTAATATAGAATCTCTCACAAACACTTTTGGAATCAATAGAAAAAAAAAGCTTTCTTCTCTGAGATGCAGGCAGAATGGAAAAAGCTTTCTTCTCTGAGATGCAGGCAGAATGGAAGGGGAAATATTTAAGATGAAGGGTAATGTTTTATTTATCTCCTCCTCTCTAAAACCTTTCTGATGGAGACCATCAGATGCTAACATGGATTCTCCCAAATGTGCCGATTTACTACAGACTTGGCTAAGAAAAGTGTTAACTTTTACATAAGGTCCTGTAAACAAAGGGTGTTAGTGTTCACATGCTCTTAGTCTTGGGGACAACACCGCCAACTTTCCATACTTTCTGACAAAAAAACAGGCAAACAAAACAAGACAAAACACTCTGAACAAATGGAAGTGTGTCTTATAATTCTAATTGGATGAGATAGACTCCTCTCCTATAAAGCCAATTTCCTTATTTCCTATTAGACATTAAAATCACACATTAAAAATATATCATTTTTGGAGTTTCTGTCATGGCTCAGTGGTTAACGAACCCGACTAGAACTCAGGACATGAGGTTGATCTCTGGCCTTGCTCAGTGGGTTAAGGATCTGGAATTGCCGTGAGCTGTGGTATAGGTCACAGACATGGTTCAGATTCCGCATTGCTGTGGCTGTGGCGTAGGCCAGCAGCTGCAGCTCAGATTCGACCCCTAGCCTGGGAACCTCCATATGCCATGGGTGTGGCCCTAAAAAGACAATATATATATTGTTTTTATAATTATTTACATATAATTTTCATAGGAAAGTTTAAAAAGTCATGCCCAAAAGCAAGTGCATCCTAGCAGTTTTATTTTATTTCTGTAAGTCTTTCAGCAATAGTGGCATATTTGTATTTTCTACTGTCCATATCTCAGATTATCACAAAACAGGATATTTGGGATTTCTCTAAGCATAGCATTATGAAAAATTAATTGGATTCAATGTATGACTTTCTCTAAGTTAAATTATTAAACTCCCATGTTCTTTGAAGTTGTTTTCTTTATATATATATGTGAAGGTATTCTAACATGTCCCCTTCCCCAAACACAAAAAGCATAGTTTCAAAATCTATTTATTTTCCGACATCTCAGCTTCTACTTTATCTGTCTATGGTATCTTATCTAAAAGGTGCTATGTCAATAGCCCAACACTTTTTAAATGACAAGATTAAGTTCAATAGTTATAGGCCTCTTCCTTCTTGATACTGAGGAACTGTACAAAAATATTTCCTGATCATTGAAAGATGCTTAGAAACACATTTACCCAGCTGAATTGACCTTTGAGGACTAATAAGGAGATAAATGAGGGACCAGTGGTGATTTTTTTCCCCACCAGCTTGCATATCTCAGCTGGGTTTTAAGTGTTATCTTACAAAACAAGCATGTGGAGGCCATAACTGCTACAGTGTACATAAACAAGATAAATAACTACAATACCATGCCCCAAAAACTATAATAAAGGTGAAGTGACCATTTAATTTCACATCTGGCAATGATAAGAGCTGAAAAGGAGAAAATGCTCAGGAGAGGTTAACATTTGCCTCTGCAGTAGGAAAAGTAGAGTGTGGTCTTGACAGAATCACTGGTGAAACATTGTAAAGCATTTTAATCAACTAGCAATGCCCTTAAGGAGATTTTAAAGGAAAAAAAATATAGAGAAAGAAACTTAAAAAAATAAATAAATAAAGCTCAGCAGCTTCTCCTCTTGAGTTTTTCTCCAGAGGTTCTGACTTAAACAAAGCAATTCTGGCAATGAACAGGGCTTATTATTCCTTTACAGAATATTCAATAAAAGTGTAAAATTACTAGTGAATGTTAAAGAGGGTGCAGCTATTTCAGACAATTAAAATAGTGAACTCCATTTAGATAAGATTTAAAGTTTGGTTTTCCACTTTCTTTCTCTCACATTTACATTTTACTGGCATATTTTCCCCCTCAGCACCTGAGCTCCTATAAGCATCCTTCCAAAACTGATCAACAAAGTATCTGCAATAAATTAGGATTAAGGATCAATGAAGAGCCATCCAGAAGATGGAAAGAGTATAATAGCTGGAAAAATGAATGAAAAAACTGAAATTAACAGGAGCAACCACTGTTTGACAGCAGCATGTAACATACCAGCTGTGCAGACAGTCACAAAATTTAGTTTGTCAATCAGCAAGAATTCATACAGTTGTTAACGTATAGATGGCACTTTATTATTTTCTCTGAACTTTTACATTTAAATGTTCACTGGAAAACAATGAATATTCCCCTCCAGAGTTTAGAAGTCATACAGATGTTTAGAATTGAATTGAAACATAAAGCCCTACATTATTCATTTTAAATAATTTTTAAAACATTTGCCTACTAACATAAAACTTATTTTTTCCTCAATCCTGGCCTAGGGAAGGTGGGAGGAGTGGCAAATAATATAATCAAGTAAATATAAAGCTGAATGGAACAAGATATTGTGTCATAAGTAAAATTCAAAGGCTACTGGCATAAAGCCTGTAGGGTCCACAGCTGGGCACCATTAGATGGGGAGGCAGATAACAAAGCCACCAAAGAGGCTATTTGGTGTCTTCACCTTCCATTTTTCTCGTTTGTGCTCACACTGGATAAAGAACTTTCTTGGAACCAGTCTGAAAGTACTTACCCTGTACTAATTCTATCTAGAAAGTGAAAAAAGTGGTTTTCCAGTGTATTCACTTTTTAGAAAACTGACAAATTCTTTCTCTCTGTAAAAAGGCACCTTCTTCTCTGAGTTAAAAGCACTTATTTACATGTTGACCATATCAGAAAGTGGGCAACAAGTCTGAAGATATAGATGAATACATTAGATAATAATTGGATATTATAGTAAAAAAATTATAAAATAACAGCCTATGTTCCCAGACGATCTGTTTCTAATTTTTTTTTTTTTAAGGGCCAAACCCGCAGCATATGGAGGTTCAAAGACTAGGGACTGAATCAAGAGCTATAGCTACTGGCCTATGCCACAGCCGCAGCCAATACCAGATCTGAGCTGCGTCTGCAACCTATACCACAGCTCACAGCAATGCCAGATCCTTAACCCCCTGAGCAAGGCCAGGGATGGAACCTGCATCCTCAGGGATACTACTCAGATTTGTTTCCCCTAAGCGATGATGGAAACTCCTCTAATATTTTTTAATAGTCATCATTCTTAACCCCCTCCAATGAATACCATGTTCATTTCCCACTGAATGTGCCTTGTAATTATCCACAAATATCTACCAACTCATTCTCAATTACTCTCCCATCCAATTTCTTCCTGCCTTTGAAATTCTATCTCATATTTCCTCAATACTCTTGCTCTTATTCTCTGTCCTCTAAAATCATTCAATATATGAGACTAACTTGACACATAATGTATTTCAATTCCCCTTGTCCTCTGGTATATATTAAAAGGTTCCAAGATACCATAAAATATCAACAGAAAATTATTATCCAGTTTTTCCTAAACATCAGATTATTATCTTATTGGAATATCTAAAAATTGCTAAGTACCACACCCAAGTTCTTAGGTTTGATAGATCATACTTGGCAATCTAAAAAATTACAGTGTACAGTTCGGAAAGGATGTGGAGATGAGATGTGGGGTAAAAAGATTTGATAAATTATGACATCTCAGGAAGCCATGACCACACTTTATATTAGAACTAAGATGTTCTAATATGAAGTGATAATTTTATGAGACTACGATACAATTTTAAAAGCTACAACTTACTGGAGATGATATACATGATAATTTAAAAAGCCATCTCTCAGGAGGTATATCAGGGTTTTCTGTATTGCATTATACTTAACCTATCAATGGTAGAGATCCTTAGCCTACCCAAATATTTAAAATGAAAGGTCAATATTTACTATATGCTCCTGAAAATACATATGCTGTAATTCTAGTAATGAGAAAATAGTAACAAAATAACATAGCAGCCTCTTCACAGAACAGAATATTCAAGTTTCACCACTTGGATTTTTACAGTAATTGCATCATTGCCTACTTGAGTATCCGCCCGATCAATGCAGACCCTCATTTGCTGCAATATAAACAATATAAGTAACCTGTCATGCCTTAAGAAAAAAAAGCTGCACTGAGCTAAATAGTAAGTTATGACTGAAATTACTGTCTACTTTAATTGCATTATTTATTTATTGTCTAAGTTTTTTGCATTATTTATTTATTCAGCCTAAAATTTTATTTTGAAATAATGAAGAACATCTGACTGCAAGTGAACAGAGCCAGAACTAAAATTAAAGAAGCTTGTGTCCCCTCCTTTCACCACCAGTACTCACCACCTTGTCAATTACAGCGTCATAAGCTGATGTTCCCACCCCTGACAGGTTTCAAGACCCCCTCCATTAACAGTGTCAACTTAAATGATAGCAAAGTCAGTACATCTTGCTGCATACATCTCGATGCTTTGGGGAAAACAAAAAATCTCTTCCTCTTCCCAAATTGGGGGTACACACCCCAGCCTCATTGACTATTAGCACCAGCAATAGCAACACTGATCAACATTTAAAAACCCTTGAACACACTTAAAACAGCCTTAACTTCTTTTAAAGCTTGTGTATCCAGTAGTTTACTGTGTTTTGTTGATGTTTAATCACAGGTGAGTCCCACTAATGGACAGTTTCAGTCTAATTAAGGAGGAAAGTAGGCTTGTGCTATTGGGGACTCACTTTCTCAGTTTACAAACTACCTCTCCGTGGTCCTTTAGTTCTTTCCACAGTTTCCAATGTTTCCCCTCTTTCTGTAACTGCCTCTGCTTACCACACATCAGTTGTTTTTATTGGCTCCAACCCACTCATTCCCTTTGAATTCAACTATCTGTCCCTGTTGATGTTTTCTTGGTATAATATTTCAAATAAAGATCTCCACTGCTTTGGTGTCACTTTATTTCTCTTTTGATTTGCATGGTGTAGAGTCTGGTGGAAGCAGAGTTCAATGCCAGGCCATGGCAGAGAAAGCAGAATGCCTGGCTGGGAGACCACATCTTCCCAAAAGACTCTTGTGAGATTTATCACAGGGCAGGAAATGTTAGGAGACATTAGGATGTTCTCCCCAAATCAGTTTTCCCTCAACCTATGAAGGGCCATTAACCCTATGGGTCTCCTTGGGCATTAATTGACACATTACTTTCTCAGGGAGATTAGTCTTGTGCATGGCCACTAACCTCTGGCATGGTATTAAGTCAGGGGTGCTAAAACAGAGATGGCTGGGCTCCCACCCCCAGAGTCCCTGAAATGATAATCTGGGGTGAGAGCTGAGGATGTGCTTTTTCTAACAAGTTCCCAAACTCTGTTGATATGGACATCTTTCTCTGTGAGCCACCGTTTTGTAGTGTATAACAAAAAGAGCGAGAAAGAAGATTTACTTTTGAAAGTAACTTAGATGCATTTACATTAGATGCCAGAAAAAAATACTGAAATAAAGACATTGAAGTTCTAAATTTTCTACTCTTCAGTGAAATACTTTGGATTAGTGCCAGACTCTTAATTTTTGGAGTGTTTGCTTGTAATCATATGAACCAATCTAGTACTGGCCCTGTGATTGCAGATCAATCCAATCTTTCATAATTCCTTAACAACATCTCTCATATACACTTTAATTCCATTTTCCCTAAGCCCTTTTATTTTGATGGGCTCATCTTTCTCCTAGGCTATTTTCTGTAGCATAGCTTTAGGATTTGGGGTAACCTGTCCTCTCCAGGGGTAACCTCTCCTCTCCACGTATGAGTGTAACCATTGGAAGGAGGATGCAAAGGAGATGCAAATATAACTGAAGAAAAAAATAAACTGATCAGATCTGGCAATTGGCAGGAGTTGATGGGCACTTTCTTCAGGACCTCCTCAAATCAATTCCAGATGTGTTTGTTACTCTGCTCAGGGATCACATTTCTGGGGAGAAAAACTTGATTCACAAAACTTGGGTCACATCCCTACTCCCTGGCCAGGAAACGTAGAGTACCTTGATATATCCTCTGTCCTACCAAGACGGTATCCAATTGTGATGGCTGGTTCCCCAAAGTGAAATGAGCATGCTGTCAGCAAAGGAATGAGTAATGAATGCTGGGCAGATGAAAACAAAAGGAATCCATTGCACACAGACTCCTTGCTTGCATGCACATTATGCCCACGTACCTGTGGGTAAGAGAATCCCAGTACCCATAAAAGTTTGGTCACTTTTTATTTATGAAGAATGTCTATGTCAGTTCCTGAGTTTTGCTCAATGAGAAAATATGATTTTTATTACATTAGACAAAAGAAAGTCCTGATATTTCAATGGGACTAAATCTCTGATTTCTTGCTATGATCACAGAAGTCAGGGTGGGGATAATAAAGTAATTTATTAAATAGCATTTCATTATTTAAGTCATTTATCTTGATGTTTAACTAGCTGAATTTCCATAAGAATAGGATATCCAAGTATCCCCAGTCCAAGGAGAGCACAAAGTCAGCTGAAGGGACAGAAATGAAGCTGAAGTTACAGTTAAAAAATCTGAATGACATGAAGTTTAGCAACAGGATATGGGGCTGTTATTTCAGGCTAAGGCAGTAAAGGGAAATAAGGAAAATACATGTCTCACTGAGTGAAGAGATCCTAGGAGGTTGGAATAAAATTTTCTATGCTTATGTTTACCAATTTGCAGAATATTATAAAGAAATGTCGAGATTGAGGGTAAATAAAAGCATGATGATACAAACAAGGCTCAGAATTAAACAGCATCTTCAAAATCAAGAATTGTCTTACTAGATTATTAATTTGAACATTAAGAAGATAAAAGGCTTAAGAGTTAAAGCAAGAAGTGAGATTCGTTTCAAACTCAGATATGGTAGAAAACGATTTTAATAAATCATCATAAACTTGAAAATGAGTTATCCATAATGTAAAAATTAAAGTGAATACAATCATAATATTCAATAAATGATCTTTTCTTAGGATATCAAATAAATAATTGGTCATAGCTCGCCCTAAAATCAGCCTAATGTCATAAAAATATGATCCAACAATTTTATTCCTGAATACTAGAATTTCCTAGAATTTGTAATGGAAACACAGAAGACTCCAAACAGCCAATGCAATCTTGAGAAAGAAGGACAAAGCTGGAGGTATCACACCCGCTGATTTCAAATTATATTACAAAAAGCAATGGTAATCAAAAGAGCATGATACTGAAAATAAATATACACATATGTCATTGGAACAGAATAGAGGGCCCAGAAATAAACACATACTTATATGGGCAAATTAATCTACAATAAAGGAGAAAAGAATATACAATGGAGAAAAAGACATACCCTTCAATAAATGGTGTTGGGAAAACTGGAGAGCTACACACAACAGAATTTAACTAGATCTTACAGTCATATGAGAAAATCAATTCAAAATGTCTTAAAGACAAATGTAAGACCTGAAACCATAGCATTCCTAGAAGAAAACATAGGCAGTATACTCTTTGACATTAGTCTTAGCAATATTTTTTGGATCTGTCTCCTGAGGCAAGGTCATCAAAAAGCAAAAATAAGCAAATGGGATGGGATTACATCAAACTAAAAAGCTTAGGCGCAGTGAAGGAAACCATTGATAAAATGAAAAGGCAGTCCCAGTGGATGAGAGAAGGTATTTACAAATGATAGGTATGTTAAAGGGTTAATATCCAAAATAAACCAAAAACTCATAAAACTCAATATCAGAATAAAAACACAAAAAGTCAAAAACACAAACTGATTAAAAATGAGTAGAGAATCTAAATAGACATTTTCCCCAAGAAGATATACAAATGGCTACCAGGTTCATGAAAAGATGTAGAACATGCCACAACATCAGGGAAATGCAAATCAAAATCACAGTGAGACACGACCTCACATCTGTCAGGATGGCTATTATCAAAAAGTCTACAAATAGGAGTTCCCGTCATGGCTCAGTGGTTAAGGAATCCGACTAAGAACCATGAGGTTGAGGGTTCGATCCCTGGCCTTGCTCAGTGGGTTAAGGATCCAGTGTTGCCGTGAGCTGTGGTGTAGGTTACAGATGCGGTTCGGATCCCGCGTTGCTGTGGCGAAGGCTGGTGGCTACTGCTCCTGTTAGACCCCTAGCCTGGGAACCTCCATATGCCGCGGGTGCGGCTCTAGATAAAGGCAAAAAGACAAAAAAAAAAAAAAAGGTCTACAAATAGCAAGTGTTGGTGAGGATGTGCGAAAAACAGGGAAACCTGTGCACTGGTGGTGGGAATATAAATTGGCCTAACCATTTTGGAAAACAATCTGGATATTCCTCAAAATATTAAAAATAGAACCACGATATGACTCAGTAATTCCAATTCTGGGTATTTATCTGCAGAAAACAAAAAACACTAATTGGAATAATTATAAGCACCCCTATGTTATGGCAGTATTGTTTTTAAGAGCCAAAATATGTAAGCGACTTAAGTGCCTATCAAAAGACGAATGGAAGAAGATATGGGTGTGTATATATACATCTATACAATGGAGTACTACTCAGCCATCAAAATTTTTTTTTCAATTTGCAGCAACACAGATAGACTTGAAGGGCATTGCGTCAACTGGAATAAGTCAGAAGAAGACAAATACTGTAATATTTCACTTAGAAAAAAAACAAATGAGCAAACATAAAATAGAAACAGAATCATAGATTCAGAGAAAAAATGGGTGGTTTCTACAGGGGAAAGGAGTGGGAAGAGGAAAAAAATGAAGTATTGATGAAGTACTGACATATGCTACAATGTGAATGAACCTTGAAAACATTGTCCTAAGTGAAAGAAGTCAGATACAAAGGTTATATATCATACAACTTCAATTTCTATGAAATATCCATAATGTGTAAATACATAGAGAATCCAAACTGGTGGTTTCCTGGGGCTGAGCGGAGGGGAAGAAATGTAGAGCAATTGCTTAATGAGTACAAAGTTTTCCCTTTCGAGGTGATGAAAGTTTGGGGAGACTAGATTGAGTTATTCACTAAGTAATAAAAGATTACTGATCAGTATAAAAACATATAATGGATCTTGCACCAAAAATGTGTAAAATGACTAAGAAGTTCATAAAATTGACCAACAGAATTTGAAATTAAACTGAAAAAGAACGCAAAACCTGGTTCAATTCTGGGCAGACCATTTTGAACAGTCAGCCATCTGAAAATCTGGTTTTAATAGATACCTGATTTTAGTTTTTTTTTTTTTAAAAAAAAAAAAAACAGCAAAGGTGACAAGCCAATAAAAATATCCAGCAATTCAATTTTTGCTGTATTGGAGCAACCAGGAACCCAATGAAAGGCAGATCTGATACACAGATCAAGTACGTATCTGTCAAACATTAAGGCCAAAATGATTTGTAATTCACCATGGAAAAAACCACACAGCGGTGGTTTTAGTATGAAATGGAAATCAGCAATTTAACCAAATTTAAAGGACAGAGTTCAAATATAAAGAATAAACAACCTACATCAGCAAAATATTTTTATTCTGAAAGTTTTGCATTACTAAAAAAAAAGAAACTCATTCCTCAGTTCACTGGCTGAAATGCAAACAATTAGCAAGAAAGAAAGCTAGACAATGTCACATTGTTTTTAAAACATCTTCCAGGAGTTCTCTTTCGGTACAATGGGCTAAGGATCCAGCAGGTTAAGGATCCAGCATTTTCACTGATGCAGCAGGCGTGATCAAAGCAAATAAATTTCCAACATAGGATGCTGAATAATAAATGTACCCTTTAAAATTATCTGAAAGAGTTTTCAAGGTGCTAGGTAAACAAGAAGAATGTAATTTTTAAAGTTGTTTCAGGCTTCATTAATTTAGTTTGCTTGAAACATTATATTATTCCAGTACCTGTTTATAGAAAACAATTATTTAAATCTCTCAGCAAAAGTTTTGATTTCCTTTTGAATACCTGGGAATAACAGCAAAGCCATTTCTTCTCTTCCATCCTTCCTTCCTAAAAATCAGAAATAAGCCTGACTGAGCTATAACTATAAACCACACAGTTAATCTAACCTAAAATTCATGACATAGCCAACTTCTCAAATCTCTTAGGTTTGGTTTTCCTTAAGTCAGTTATTGTAGAAGCATTAATTGTATTTGCTATAGAAAGTCATTAATGTAATTTTAGCTGATTTTTGTCCAGTAACCCTTGGACAATGAGGCTAACTTGGGAAAGGAGAGAATAAACATTAAAAGGCAATAGCCTCAAAATATATATCAAGGATCAAATTAAATATCAGATCCTCTGGGCTGGAATCATTTCTTTTTCTTATATCCGTGCAAATACTTTAAGGACAAAGGCTTCTTTTAAAAGATGGACTCTTTTAATTAGTGCTTTAGCCGCTTTTATATTTATATATACAGTCCTGGGATGTTCAACATGGGACCTGTTGAGAGACTAAATGACTATTCATTCATTTATCAAATACTAACTCAGCAGCAACTACGAGCAAACGTACTGTAAAGCATAGGGAGATGTAAGACAGGGAGTCTCTCCCTTAGTAGCTTACTCAGTGAAAAGGAAGCTAAGGTAAGGGCCTTTTCACTTAGAAACCATAAAACAGTGAAGATGAACATTTCTCATGGGCTAAGGGCAACCCCAAAGGGCTGGTGAATGAAGAAGCTCAGACATCAAGGGCAACTCCTATTTCTTCCTAGCAATAAACTGAAGTCTTCGGGAGGAAGTCATAGCAAGCATTCCAGGTTGTACTAGTAAGCACAAAACATAAGAAAGAAAAAAAAATTGTTTTATATATGAATTTTTCCAATTTGGATGGAGCACATTACTTTGTTAGAGTTTTAGTGAAATAAAATATCCCACATCCATTTTTATTCATCAAAGAATGAACAACAACAAAAAAGTATTAATGTGTTCTTAGGCCCTGAAAATCAATACCACAAGTACACAGTGTCAACACTGCAGTTCTCAAGTCACAGGAAAAACAAATATCCCCCTCTCCCTCTGGATGTATATTTGTGTGAGAGAGATGAAAATAAATGGTAAGGATGTGAATTTTAAAAATAGGAAATTAAAATTCATGAAAAATTAAATTTTTAAATCCATTATATCTCTAAAATCACCTTCAGTTATGGTTGAGTTTTTGTTCACAATGATAGCATTTTTTATGTAAGCTATGTAATGATATAAATTACATATACAGTATTATATACATACATACATACACACACACACACACATACAGAATGCTATGTAACCATGTAAGTGGAGGAAATGAATTAACAGTTACTAAGTAATATGTACATGACAGCCACTCTGCCAGGTGGCTGTAATATGCTTAGCTCACAGAATCCTGAGCACCACACTTTGAGGTAGGTTATCAAATCAGTTTTTCCTTGTAAGGAGCTAAGACTCTGAGATTAAATACTGTAGCCAAGGTCAAGCTGGATGGATTACAATCTGAATTCAAAAATAATTTTTTTTCACATTCTAATGTTCAGGAAAGGAAAGCAAAGAAATGCATCATTTCTGGTGTGAAAAGAGGTTGTCATATTCTTTTCCCTAATTGCTTCTTTAATAGAATCATAAAATCCACTGTGAATACTTGTAATGTTCAAAAAATGAAGAGTATTCTAGATGAATAAAATGACAAGAATAAAGAAAAGGCTAATGAATGCTAGCTTCCACCTTCCCTAAAAAGCATAAATATAAATAAATACAATAAATATAAAGAAATAAATGAGTTTTCTATTGTGTGTTTTATCTCACAGATCTATGCCCACTAAAAAGCAGATCTTAAAAATATCCCCCAATTAATTCTTCACAATGATAAGGTATAAACTCAGATATGTAAGCCATTTCTATAGATGAGAAAGTATGTTGTTACTTCTAATTTTTAAAGCATAGTTACATAATCATTTCTAAATAAAATTACAAATTGTTTATAGACCAAAAAGTGCCTACAGTACTTTAAAAGAAAAGAAAAAGAAAAATGCCTATTTTTTTGTTGGTAAATCTTAGCAAACTAAGGTTAATATCAAACCAATGACTTTGGGGGGAGGGGGAATGAGCTAGGTTTTTGTTGTTGCTGTTTTTGTTGTTTTGTCCTTTTAGGGCCGCACCTGTGGCATATGGGAGTTCCCAGGCTAGGGGTCTAATCAGAACTGTAGCTACCAGTCTAAGCCACATCTACAGCAATGCCAGATCCAAGCCACATCTGTGACCTATACACACCACAGTTCACGGCGACCCTGAATCCTTAACCCACTGAGTGGGATCAGGATTCGAACCTGAGTCCTTATGGAAACTAGTAGGAAAAAAAAAATAATAAAAAATAAAAAAAAAGAAACTAGTAGGGTTTCCTAGTTTGCTACCACTGAGCCACACTGGGAACTCCCTCTGTTATTTTATAAATATTTAGTAACCATCAAAATTTTCACATTCTCTCAAGAAAAGTATGAGGCCCAAGAACATCAGACCATTGGATGTTCTCACTAGAACCCATTTACTTTACATCATGATAGCAAGCACTTTCCTACAACAACAGCCAAAATAAAGTTGGTGTGATTTACAGATTTGAATACCTCAGTTTACTAGCTATGGAAGTTAAGTTCCATGTTCCATTTTTGCTTTGGGAAGAGTTTCATTTCTAAATTCCACCCATAAATGCAGCCAGTCCCTTCCTGCTTACCCTCTTCCCTTTTGGCCTTTACCTATGCTTAGCTGGCCAGATTGCGTCTTCATGGTGGCTGCCAAGTTCAAGGCCTCCAAATCCATTTCATCACACAACTATTGATGTTCCATAAAAGTCCAAGTGTACTATTACCAAACTATTCTTCACCCAGTTTGACATGTTTTCAATTCAGAAAGCAAGTGCATGTGATGGTGAAAATGATACCTGTTAGCACATTTAATCTACTTGTGTCATTATTTTTTTGCAACATTGAGTATTCACTGACATTACTGCTGAGATTCTGGAAGAATCAAATAATATAAGAGCATTATAACTAAGTATAGATAATGTAAAACATTGCTACTACATATAATCATTTAATATTTAAAACTGTTATATACACATATTTACACACAAAAATATGTACATACATGTAAAATTTGTGACACTGTATAATACAGTAATTAGAAGTCTGTTCTGATGTCAGACCAACGGATGCCAATTAGCACCTCTACTCTTTGTAAGTATATAATCCTGGAGGAGTATAGTAGCCTCCTAGTGCTTCACTTTGCTGTTTGATTTTTAAAAAATAATAATAGTCTATGATAAGGCTAAAATAGAGTACAAATGAAGAACTTAATACCATCTGATGTACATGAAGAACTCGTTTACTGTTAGGCACAGTCATCACCATCATCATCATCATCATCATCATCACTGAGGAAAGGATAAATCTTAGTATTTATTACCAGTCATAGCAACAAAACTTTGGCTCACAATCTGACTTAAGAATTACAATTGGACAAGTGGATAATAACCCTGTTTTGTTTGTTGGTTTTTTTTTTTTTTTTTTTTTGCTTTTTAGAGCCGCACCTGCGGCATATAGAAGTTCCAAGGTAGCGATGCAATCAGAGCTATAGCTGCTAGCCTACGACACAGCCACGGCAATGCCAGATCCGAGCAGCATCTGTGACCTGTACCACAGCTCACAGCAATGCTAGATCCTTAACTCACTGAGAAAGGCCAGGGATGGAACCCATAACCTCATGGATACTAGTTGGATTCATTTCTGCTGTGCCACAACAGGAACTCTAAGAATTATAATTGTACAACAACTCTGAATAAAGGATCACGTTGACTAGGGTCTTTAAAATCCTGTTCAATGGTTCACCCACTTTACTTCATGAACAGGAAAGCTACCCAAAGCATTTAACACAAGTTTAAAATCCAACAAAGCGAGGGAGGCTCAAAAGTACTATCTGTAGTAGATGGTTAAAAGGAAGAACCTCAGTGAATCACATTTCCTGATATCCAAACCCTTGTGTTATCTCCTCCAACACTGACTCCTTTCACATGTGTTTTGGCCAATGGAAAAAGAGAAAACACCATACAAACAGATGCCTGAACATTATATTCCCACCTTGGGGTGTACCCTATCTCTTGCTGTTCAGGGCCAAGCGAAGCTATTACAGACATGTGGCCCAGGTGAGAGCTAGTGCTCTGCCAGACATATAAGGGAATCTATGAGGGACTAATCAACTCACTGCTAATGCTTGAGTACAGCTAAAGCACATGGGGCAGAGAAACGCCGTTCCATCTGAGCCACAGAACAATTTGTTAGTAAATGGTGGTCTGTGGTGTTTGGTTACGTAGTAAAAGCTAACTGATAGAGTATTTCTCCTCCAATGAAGAAATTTCTAAATTATTCGTTTGGATGAAAAAGTGTTTCTATGTCATGAAGTCATTAATTGAACATATTTATGGCATATCAACATTGAAAATGTCAATTCCTATAAAAATCTTGCCCTTAGAATCTCAGAGTGACATGAGGTCAGAGAAAAGGAAGTCTCCTCCAACAGTAATCATAATAATTATGATATTTAGTTATCATTAAAAATGATAAAATAAAATTAACATTTACATATTCAGGCACTATACACTATCTTATTTAATCCTCACAAAGCCTATAAAAAAGGTTTCACTCATATTCCTATTCTTATTCCTCATGGGAGGCAAGTGAGGCTCAAGATGTTAAATAATTTGTCACAACTATTTTTTTAAACTTAATGAGTTATATTATATTTACAGTTGTACAACCATTATCACAACCCAGTTTTACAACATTTGCATCTCAAACCCCCAGTCCATACCTCCCCCCAACCTGTCTCCTTTGGTCACCATAAGTTTTTCAAAGTCTGTGAGTCAGTTTCTGTCCTGGAAAGGAGTTCACTGTATCCTATTTTTAGGTTCCACGTATAAGTGATAGCATATGATGTTTGTGTGTCACTGTCTAACTTCACATAGCATGATAATTTCTAGGTCCATCCATGTTGCTGCAAATGTCATTATTTTATTCCTTTTTATGGATGAGTAATATTTCATTGTGTATATGTACCACAACTTCTTTATCCACTCCTCTGTCAGTGGACATTTAGGTTGCTTCCGAGTCTTGTCTATTGTATACAGTGTTTCAGTGAACGTTGGGGCATATGTATATCTTTTGAGTCATGGTTTTCTTTGGATAGATGTCCAGAAGTGGCATTGCTGGATGTCACACAACTATTAAGTGGACTGTTTTCCCATAATTTCTACATATAGTTTAACAACTATATATTTATATAAAGTTAGGCATTTCTCTATGTTTATGATTATATGACAAGCTTAAGGCTAAATTTATTTATATTTCATAATGAGTTTCAAAAGGGAAAGATCAATGGAAATGCTTGATTTCAAATTGCCTTTACTAAAGCAAATTTATTAAACACACAGTGTCTGTTACTTATCCTGAATTTAGTTTTCATTTAACAAATGAAGGTATTTCAATATGTGATCTTTAAACTACTTTCTTTTTGTTTGTTTTTTTTTCAAGGTTTACTAAAGTATAGTTGATTTAACAATGTGATAATTTCTGCTATACAATAAAGTGATTCAGTAATATATATGCATAACAGGTATTCTTTATCAGATTATTTTCCCATATAAATTACACAGAATAGTGGGTAGATTTCTCTGTGCCATACAGCAGGTCCCCATCAGCCAGTCATTCCATACCTCAGTGTGCATATGTCACTACTTTCTACTTTATAAAAATTCTGTTTAATCCTTAGGTACAGAAAATTAAAATCAATAAACATGTTAGTTACTGATTTACTTAAAGTATATAATAAAATATAGTCACATTGTAATTTTTGAATCAGTTTAACACTCACCTATACATATATATTGAAAACCACAAATGATGCTTTTAAAGAAGACAACATGTAAGTAACAGGTTATAGAAAAAACAAATAGGAGTCCTCAGCCTTCATTAGTAAGTACTTTCATGAGCTCTGATACGTACTACCTGGGTAAGTTGTGCTTTCTATGCTTCAGTTTTTAAATTTGTAAAATAGGGCAATAATGTATATCCCATGAATATTTTGTAAAAGAAATAAAAAATGAAGAGACACTGCTGACTGCACATCTATTTCCTTTGCACTAGGCAATGTACACACATAATCTCCAATCTGACACCCAGTATGAAAAGGTGATATTATTTTCATTTTACTGTGAAAAGAAGTTGAAAACCTTTATAAAGGTCACACTTCACAGATGAAAGCAAAGCAGTACTCAAAGTCAAATATCTCTGACCTTGCTGCATTGTGCTCTGAAAAATATAAAGGCTGATGTTAAAATGATAGTTTTAGAGAGAGAGCTGGCAAGATCAGTCTTCTCAATCCACAGCTAAGTGGAAGACTGATTTCAACCTGGGGACCATTAGAGGTAAAGTGATCTTAAAAACCATCCAATTTAAATAAAAATAAGAAAACGGAGTCTCTAAGAAGTTGACTTAACTGCCCAAGGTTTTACTTGATTGTCTGAAAAGAAAATCTGGCTATGAACAGATTCCTAAAATTCAGTGCTTTTCTCATATACTTTAGGACATTGGAAGCTACAACTTAACGCATTAAACAGAAGATATTAAGAAATAATGATCACTTTTCTTTCAACCTTAGATGAAATATCACCTTCTCAATGAAACCTTCCTGATTTCAATATAACATTACCTAATTATTTTTGTTGTATCTCTACTGTTCTTTTTTTCCTTCATAAGATTAATGATAAGCTATAATTACTTATTCAGTCATTCAATCATTTCACTTCATCATTGTCTATGTTTTCTCAGTAGAATTCAAGTTCATAGAGGGCATGCCTCTTGATACTAAGTGGTGGGAAATGATAACTTGATGTCCAGATCCCCTAGATATTTGTAAGAGGGTTTTTAGAAACTGATGCCAAGGCAGGATTAAATGTGCTAAGACTTTACTATGGGAAACATGAATGGAAGAAAGTAAGGAGGGAGGTTTAGAGGGTTGTGATAGCCTTCAGCCTGTACGAGTCTAATGCCAATGGAGGAGAGAGGTAAGGACCCTTGGGAATGAAAGTGTCCTGGGTAATCAAAGGATAGTTCAGCAAGGCTGTGAGGAGTCTTTGAACCAAAGCTGCCCATCAAAGGAATCCCATACCTTCCAGGAACAGGTCTACCTTAATATCCCTGTTGTGCTTAGCAACTGGCTGGGAGAAGCGCCTGCCAGGGAACCCTGTATCTATGCAGTGATGGATTTCAGAGCCTAGTAGCAGGGATCATGGTCCAGTCATGCTCCCTGTAGCTTCTGGTCTGAGAGGTCTATTCCCATGGTTACCATGACCGATATCCAAGGCCTTAGCCCTACATGATACTTGGGTACCATGGTAGGTGGGTGTATGAGGGGGCCCTCAAAAGGCTGAAGATTAATTTTTGCCAGTCTGACAGGAGGTTGGTAAAAGTAATAATAATTAAATTGAACTATGAAACACAGACTGCTTTATTGCTTGGCACCTGCATTTGTGAACCGAGCTTTATATCTGAAGCACGTAGGAGGATAAAGAATTCCAAACAGAGGGAAAAGCAGATGACCCAGAGATGAAAAAAAAAAGACAGTTTGGAGAAATTGGAAGAAAATAAGTCTGGCAGTAGCATACAAAGTGAGAATGATACTAATCTTAGATAAGATAAAAAAAATATAAGACGTTCTGTGCTTAGGCAGCTTTTAGAATAGTACATACAGATGTGAGCTTCTGCTGTGTACCTTTGGTAAGTCATGGGATACTTATTACCCTTTTTGAGCCTTAGCTCCTTTTCTGAAAATAGCAACAATAGCAGCACACACATCATAGGGTAGTTATGAGGACTAAATGAGGCAATATGTTTAAAGCATCTATAGTTAGTTTCTAAGAGCTAAGCCTGTTGGATCTTGTCAGATAACTTGTCCCACAATGCAAGGGAAATACCCTCTTTTATCATTAGGGTCTAGCCATTAGGATGTGTCAGAAGGAAGAAATGACAAAATGAAAGTCAACTCTTCTCACTATCCTACAGGAACTAAGAAAACACCAAATGAGGTCAAGGTTCTTTCCTTTTTCTCTTTCGTCTGAAACTGAGCACCGCACTGTGGGGCTCTGGGTGCAAAAGCCTTTCTGTGTTCCCCCATTTGTTGTTCTTAGAAAATGGGCCTCATTCAGCTACCATGACCTTCCCTGAGTTCCTAGGGACAGGTTCAGACAGTTGCTGATCAGGGAAGGGAGGAACAATCAAGCAACACTAGTAGAGCCTTGGGGCAGGATCCTGGTTCCCTCTCAAGGAATACACATAGGGAACTTGTACACCTAAGAGAAAAATTATATTTCTTATGCTTCTCTTAGAAATGAATACTTCAAAATTTAACAGCTTAGAGTTCTTCCTTGTCCTTCTCCCTGACTTCATTGCACCCTAAACACAATCACCTGTAAACTAAAGATTAGGCACCGTCAGCATAACTGCCTGTGGGTTAAAGGTTATTAGCACATGATATTTTTCAGGAACTTTCCTAGTTTGTTCTCATCTCTGATCAATATGCCCTTTTTGCAAGTACTGTTATTCTATACAACAACCCAGAAGACCACCATCATGATCATACCAAGATCTCCTACCTCTAGCTTTAATGACTAAGATTCCCAAAGAAAGAAGAATGCATGTTTGTTCAATTCTGATTATTATCTGAACACCTGTTTTCCATCTCTTTACTGTAAACTCCTCGCAATTCTTTCTAAGAAGCGGAGGCACAGTCTTTACATCATTAGCCTGCTGTGACCCTCCTCAGCTTCTCAATAAAGCTATATTTTTCACCTTTTCCCAAAACTCCATCTCTGTGTTTCAATTCGGCATCAGCAGACAGAGGCCAAACTCTGGCAACATTTCCTTTTCCTCCTCCTTTGAAAGAAGACACAAAGGGTATGTGGGGAGAAAGGGACGGTGAGAAAAATGTCTTTAAAAATACAAGGTAAGTGGAGGAAAGCAAAAAGATAAGGGGGCCTTCAGTTAGCAGAGGTTGCATGGGTGGAGTAGTCAGACAAAGAGGCTCTAGTTTTAATTCCAGATGTTCTTACAATGCTAGAAACGGAGTTGAGAGTCATTGGGCCTGCTGAGGGGCCCCTTTGATGGTGAATCCCACAGGCTCGAATGAATGTCCAGGATTTTAAATCCTAAAGAGGATGCTGAAAAGCCTCCAAGGCCAGTAAGCCTCTAAAACAAGTAAAGCCTGTAGAGCTGGAGGACAAAGGTGGGTCTGCCCAAGCCCTGAAGCCAGCTTGCAAATGACACTAGCAGCTGTTCCCACCTGCAGAGATCAGCAACCAGGTGGACAAGGGTAATCAGCCCAGGGATCAAAGAAAACAGAAGCTTCAGAACCCAAGAACTTCACCTCTACCCATTAAAGTATGCAAGTCACTTAATTCTCAACATTTTATCTTCAGACCAGTCTAGGAAAGAAGCCTAAAATGGAGCAGATTCCTGAATCCAAGATTGAATGTTTTCTCCTAGAAATGCTGAGCATCATCTAAAGAGCCAGTTTATATATCTTATTTTTTTTCTGGAGAGTCAGAAGATGTGGGCCCTTGTGAAGGACATCAGGTCAGTTTCAGAAAACATGTGTCCCCTGTGTATCTCAGCTGCAGTGTAAGAAAGTTTGCTATCATTTATTTTATGGCTATTTACATCACAAATGACATTATTTATTTCACTCAAAAATGAGCTAATGTGGTATGAGCTAATGTGGTAGTACAAAAAGTTTCCCAGGAGTAGAATCTGCAAAACAGACTTTTGGAATCTTGAAGGGTTAATGGTGCTCACCTGGCAGACACAGGACAGATGAGGGAAAGAAAGGTATTCTAGACAGTGGGAACAGAAGCATAAATAGCTAGGCAGTGGGTACCAGAAAAAAGTACTAAGGAAAAGAAAGCAGTTCAATAATAGCTAGAGCGTAGAGAGTCAGACAAAAGAGGGACTGATGACCAATAAACCCAGTACAACATAGACAGGAGGCAGCTGAAGAAGGACTAGTAAGAAACTGTAAAAAATTTATTAGGGAAGGGCTATGATATAATCAGACATACATTCTAGGAAATCCTCCTCTGGTAGAGAAGTGGAAAATGTATTGGAAGGGTTTGAGACCAAAACAAGGAAAAGGGGTTAGTTGGAACAAGCAGGCTAGAAATGATTAGAGTGTGAAGTAAGGTGGTAGCAAAGGAAATGGAAATGAGAGAATGGTCTAGGAGTTATGTTAAGTAAGAAGAAGGGTCAAGACTTTATTACTAGACTACTGTGGATGGGGTAGGAGGTAACAGGGACACTTCTATCATGGCTTCCCGAACTCTGGCTGGAGAAGATGGAGTCGAAAGTGATGCCCGGGACAGGTGAAGGAAAGCAGGGGAGAGACTGGGTTTGGGAAGCTAAGAACAAAGAAGATAATGTGTTCAGTTCAGAAACAAAATAAAGTTTTTTTTTCCATTGTTTTAATCTACTAGAAGAATTTAATCTCATGGAAGTCTAGTTATTGTGTCTTAGAAATGGAAATCCTATTTAACCATCCTGTGAGCAGTCATCAGGGCTGGAATCTCTACCAATTCTACATAATAGAAGGAAGAAGAAGGCAAAGGCGGGGGTGGGGAGGAGGAGGAAGAGGAAACACCTGAAAATGTCTTTGTTTTCTCTTATTTTTTTTTTAAACTTATATGCTTTCAAGAATATTCCCGGTGTAAAACTCATTAAGTCAAAGGATGTTGAAAGATTCATAGACCTTTAAAGCTGAAAGGCACCTTAGTGATCATGTAAACCAAGACAGCATTTCTATATAGACAAAACGACAGGAGTACAGAAGGGTTAAGAAACTTGGTCAAGATCACACACAGGAGCCCCTCTCAGGATTGTTCTTCCTAGCAGGCTATGCTGCTGCCTCTGCTGACCACACTCACACTGACTTAAGGCAAAAACTATCACAGACTGAGACCTGAATGCAACACATTTTTTACCTGTTGCATTTCTTTTTAACATCCAGGATTTCTAATTTTACTAGAAGTATCTCAACATCATTTGGAACAATTCTAAGAACAGTTAGAACATTGCATATGTACCTGTAATACACTTCCATAAAAGTCACAGTAAAGACATTATTTGGGTCTGTTGATATTCACTACAATCCCATGAGGATTAGCTATACTTTATAGATGAAAACAACAAGGCATATCAACACTAAATGTCTTATCCAGGGTCACAGAGCTAATAATTTGTGGAGTCAGAGCTGGAATTCCTTTATCTAGCTCCAGAATCTTAAACTTTATAACATACTGTCTCTCAATCATCTCTTTCTTTCTTTTTTAAAAATATTGTTTTGTTTTGTTCTCAAACAGGGCTAGTAAAACATTTTAACAATACTGAAAATAGGAGTTCCCATCCTGGCTCAAAAATGAATCTGAATAGTATCCATGAGGACACAGGTTTGATCCTTGGACTCGCACAATGGGTTAAGGATCTGGCATTGCCTTGAGCTGTGGTGTAGGTCGAAAACACAGCTCGGATCTGGCGTTGCTGTGGCTGTGGTGTAGATATAGGTCCAATTTGACCGTAGTCTGGGAACTTCCACATGCTACAGGTGTGGCCCTAAAAAAACAATTATAATACTGAAAATATTTTCAAACATGTTGTCATTTAAATCCAGAATTAATCATTATTGAGATTAAGTCCATGAATAAGTTGAAAAATGTAGACATCTGTAAATCTATCAAAACTGTACACTCCATACAAACTTTAAGATAATCTACAAAACAATATTTTTGTTTGTTTGTTTTTTAGGGCTGCATGTATAGCATATGGAAGTTCCCAGGCTAGGGGTTGAATCAGAGCTGTAGCTGCCAGCTTACACTACAGCCACAGCAACACGGGATCCCAGACACATCTGTAACCTACACCACACTTCATGAGCGAAGCCAGGGATTGAGCCTGCATCCTCATGTATACTAGTTGGATTCATTTCTGCTGCGCCACAATGGACACTCCTTAGAATACAATCTTGGTAAACCACATTTACATAAAATGAAGAGTTTCCCCCAAATTGCTAACATAGAAGATTATTTTAAAAACTGCTTAACTTATTAGTTCAAGGAATGCCTACCAAGTGGAGGTTTATGAATTCACAGCCACTAGACAACGAATACATCATAAAGGAAACAATGCCTGTAAAATATGTTGGTCACATCAGTGTGTGTACCTGAGCTACCCTCAGGGCATCTAAGCTGCAGGTCTTAAAGGACAGGAAGGACAGCTGAGCCACACAAACAAGAACTCCGTTCTCCACGGGTGTCCCTGGAGTGCGTCAGCTCGGCAACCTCAGGATGAGATGAGAGGATAGAGGGAGTACTTTTCAATCAACGTAAAGTAGAAAATAGTTCTTAAAACATCAAAATCCTTCTTCTCGGGTGTTGTTGAAAATGGGAGAAAAACAGATGGAATCTGAGCAGAGAAATGGCATGACAGAACTGAGGATAACATGCGCTGAGAGACGGAAAGCCATCCTTTAGAAGAACAGGGTGATTCTAAGATCTTAAATCCATTGCTGGTAGGATTAGGAAAGAGAGCCATGGAGCAGTGGGAAATGCTAAAAGCTGTGATGTGGGGGTAGGAAAAAGGAAAGAATGAAAGATTCAGGGATTTCTTCCATATACTCCTTCCATCTTTAACCCCAACTCTCAAAATCAGCTTTAACAGGAACTTTACCAGTATCCACCTTGTATGCTGCCTCCATCTGAACTGCTTCACACTGTTAACAGAAGTTATACTTATTATTGGAACTACATGGCTATTGACAGGCTGCTCAAATGAACAAAAATATTTTATTTGGCCCACTTTACAAAAAAATAGAATGATGTTTCAAAAACATTCTCTTTAAATTATTCTAGTGTTACAAAGACCAAAAAAAAAAAAGTCACTTCAGTTTCAACATATGAGCAACGTTAAAATGACATATGAAGAACATTAAAATGCATGTATAATAGTCACCATTTGGAAATGATAGCAGGCAAAGAGGTATATGATAAACAATCCAAAAATATAGAGCTTTAAATCAGGAGAAAAAAACCCAAATCAAATAATATCAGTGTTCTCATATTTCACCATAATCAGAATTATCTTATTCTCTCTCATACTTCTGAAAAAGAAATAAGTCCTACCACATAGCAATTAAGAGCATAACAAAGTAAACATTTGCAATTATTTTTGAGAAATGACTTAAATAGGGATTTTTTAAAGATGCACTATTTGGCAAAAATCTCAATTGCAATGATTTTGATTGGAAAGATTTCATGGGCTCCCACAGCTTAGGTGAGAGAATTTGATCCCAAACCCCAAGCCAAAATTCTTATAAATCTACACTCATCAAAAAAGATCATTCAGCTCCTGCTAAGCCTTAATTTGTTTAAGGTTTAACATGACAAACATTTCATCTCAGTCTCCACAGGCTCTGTTACAAGGGATTTGGAAGAAGGGAAGACCACAGGTTTCTTGGCTTTTAAAGTATGTACTTTGCAAATTGCCCCCTGATAAAAAGCTGGTATAACAGCTACTATAGTAGCCCTTCATTATTCCTGATGGGGTTCAGGGTAAGCTGCCCCCAAAATGGCACTTTGGCATATAGATTATTTTGAATCAAAGTTCCTAAAGGAATAGCCAGTACAAGGAGAACACTGACCCTCCTCTGTCTCCTCGAAAGCAGGGAAGGAATCTTCCCTGTGAAAGACAGAGAAGCATCCTTATCATCAGAGAGAGAGAACTGGAGCCCAGAAAGTTGTATAAACAAACCTGGCTACTTCTACACCAATTTACTACCCTCAGCACAAACTTCTTTGTCTTATCAGTTCTTCACTAGTACATGGTTTCTTTGTCTAAAAGGTACACAAGCTGCCTGGTCTGGTCAATTCTTAGAATCTCTTTCATTGAGCTCCACATAGATTCAAATTTTAAACTGTAGTTTTTTTTTTTTCTCCTGTTAATAATCTGTCGTGTCAATTTAATTATTAGGCCAGTCAAAGAAACTAGAGAGAAGGAAAAGTGTTCCTTTCTTACATTCCTTTTATCAGTAAGGCTATGGAGTAAACAGTCTGCATGTACCCAGCACTCCCACTCCAGGAATATTAACTCCATGCTTACAAACACGGTAGGAATGGTCACAGGCTACGCCCTTCTACTCATATACATACTTTCATTATGTGGAATGTCTTCTTGCTCATTTCTCCATTAACCCTTCAAGGATCAGCTCAGTTTCAACCTTCCCCTTGAATCCACAACCAAAACATGAATGTGTTATCAGTCCTGAGATATGTCTCCCAGAAGCTTACCCTCTCTCTTTGTCCCTTTACCCTCTTAAATTCCCTTCCCCCTTCTCCTACTTCTTTACCTCAGTGCCTTCTAGGAATATAACTGTCTAGCATGAAAACCCTTTTGCAATTAGCATCTAATCTCTGTTTTAGGAATATCCCCCCCATTGCACATTGTTTTAGGAAACTGATTTCTTCTCACTAAGGAAGTTAAAGTGGTAATATCCTCATTACCCTGACCCAGGACAGGCAATGGCCAGACATGGGCAGAGTCCAGGTCAATCTGAGGCTCTCTGAGGTTTTTAAATGTTGAGTAAGTGATACCATAATTACTATGAGGACACTTGGAGGTCAGAGTGGAGGCACGCAGACCATATGACCTTTACTGTGGCTCTTGCTCATCACCCTCTGCTGTGTCTATAGTTGCTGTTCATTTCCCAAATCTGTACCTCCAGTGTTCCCTTGAGTCACTGAACTTGCATTATCTTTGTTAATTCCCATTTCACTTTTGTGAGTTCGCTTCTATGACTTGGTACTAAGATCCCTGACTGATAACATCTCCCAATGTCAGCTATTCCCAAATTGATCTTTCTAACTTATTGCTTCACCAGCCATACAGGAAATAGAAAATACAGGATAGCAGTTAGGAACTGCTCCATTGAGCAAACTGACTAACTGAGCCAGAGGCTGAGCTCTACTGATGACTCTCACTTTATCTCTAACCTTGATGTGCCTTTAGCAGGTAACATCCTGCTTTCAATGATGGGATATGAGTTACATTGTTATTCCTTTAGGTAACATTGTCCTAGCTTTGTGTTCCCTGCATGGCCCAACATCTGACAGCTGATGTGCTTAGCTACCAACACTTTCAGACCCTAACTTTAATCAGTATGTAGTCTGAGCTTCCATTCATGATGTGTATCTTAGTAAGTCTATAGGTCTTCAGTTTCCACTACTCAGAATGACAAAGGTTAACAGAAGGGATAAGGAATGACCATTCCCTTCTGTCCAGACTAGGGAAGTAACTTAATAGATTCCTCATTGAACAACTCAGAGTTGCAGGCTCCTAAAAACATCTCTCCCAGCCTTGTCACCTTAAGGAATTCATTCTAGGCTCAATTCTATAGGCTTTCTATCTCTTCTAGTTTCCCTTTTGTATCCTGTTGCCTTTTCTCTAGATTTGTCCTTTCTTCACTGATAATTCTGTTGCCTGTACCCCTATATGATTTTGGTTCAAGTTTCTGTGACGTCACTGGACTCCCTGCTCAGTCCAGTATTCTAATCCATTTGGCAATAAGCTCCATCCAGCAGGGACAGTTTGTACTTATCTGGAGAGAAGGAGAGTTATATCATCTGCAATTAAAGAGAGCTGTGGTGAGGTCAGTGGCGCTGCCATCTTTCTCTTTAGCATGATCATAGCTACTGCTCACAGAGTGTTGTTACTGACAGGTACTGGCCTAAGCACTTTAGGTACATGATATTATTTGATTCTCGTAGCCTCCTAATTAAATTGGCATTACTGCTCTTCATTTATTGTTGGGAAAATTGAAGGTCAGAGGCATTATGCACTATACAAGTTCACATAGCTTGTGAATGGTGGAGTCAGGTGGAAACCCAAGTTACTCTGATCTCATAGTCCCTGGTTTGAATCACTGTAAATCCAATCTGCACCCAACACACAAACCAATAATAATAATAAAAAAAAAATCAACAACTCTTAACCTGGTTATTGAGCCCCCTCCACTCCTATGATTTGCTTCTATTTGCCTTTCCAGAGTTATATTTCCCTTTGCCGCAACCTGTCTCTCTCAGCCACATGGAATCTGAACTTCAGGCAAATTCAACTGCATGTATCTACAAATAAGCTATATGCCCTACATTACAGATGGACATCCTTTTATTAACACCGTTTAATCTAATGTAAAATATTCTCCCCCAATAAACTCACTTTCAGTCCTGTTCATTCTGTATGATCCCAACCAAACACACCCTTTTCCATGAAACCCTCCCCATTTCCCCGCTATTAAACTATGCCCCTTATTTTAATTCCCTTTACGTTTTACTTACTCTCAGCATAATCCACATCCCTCCACTTCGACAAGGCACTGAGCCCCTTGGAGGCTCACAGTGTGATCTTCTCTGTTCCACATACCCTCTGTGCACCATGCTCACCTATGCTAGGTTCAACTGTTGGATTCACTTAAGTGTACCTCTGCCTGGTCATACTCCCAGCACATCTTAAGGGAAGGGAATGTGGTTGCCAGATGCTGGCAATCAGAGGCCACCAAATCTGCATTTGTTCCTCTTTCTTCACAGCTGCAGCCTTCATGTGCTCCATCTGGGGAGCTACTCCTGCTAGGCCTGGAAAGGTCATATGCTTACACTTTATAAAGGAGAGGATTGCTTCCAACAGTCCTAATAAGTAAAACACAAAGGAGCTGGAATCCACAGCCAAAACTGGAATTAATATAGCACCCTTTAAAATAACACCTTTAATACTGTAAATTTAAAAAATTAATAATAATCATATATAGGTAGAGTCACTGACATGAATGGATATAAAAAATATGTTCTGAGGGTAACTTGTGATGGGCTGCCTAACCACATAATGAGGAAAAGAGTTGCCAAGGAATTGCTTCTTCCCATGCTCCCTCCCATCTCCTCTTTACCTCCGGAGAGACTGCAAACACAGCCTTGGACATTGTATCAGCATATGCTTCATTTTCATACTAAGAAGGAAAAGATAACTTTGCAAATAAAAAGTGGGGGGAAATTAAAATATGTTCTCAAAGGTGCAAAGCTCTACTAAGTAATAAATCGACCTGAATGATATCAACGTATGACCTGGTCCTTTTTCATCTGGATACTACTTTCAGCTCCACTAGGATTTTCTTAGACTTTCCTCTTTCAAATGGGATGAATTCTTTCAGGAGGTACAGCTATGAAAGACACAAGGATATGCAGAGGATAAAAGCTGTATGGAAAAGTTTGACTGAACTGTATCTATGCACCTCTGGGCAAAGTAAACTACCAGCTTATAGACTGTTTGCTCAAGAGAGAGAATCTTTAAATTCTCTGCAGGATAAGTCACATCATAATTTTGACTAGTTAAATTCATAAGGCTAAGCTTTAGTTCATGTAGCGAGTTTTCATTTTAAATTTTACTTGAAACTAGCTTCTCCAGCTAGTGTGATCATAATTATTATTTGGTGCAGTGCATTTTTAATTATATTTTTAAGGAAACAGAAGAAATTTTTAAAAAAGGAAAGAAAAAAGAGAAGAAAGGAAAAGACAAATTTCATCAGGAATCTAAACACGATGCTTAGGTTAAAGTAGGCATAAGGAACCAGAGCTCTGTAACAGAAGGGCCCCACCACCATCAACAGACTTCTCTAGAGACAACTTGTCGATTCCTATGGATCTAAGGAAACTATTATTAGTAAAATGGCTTTACTTCTGCAAATGAAGGATGCCAGACTGTAAAGGAAGCCTCCTGACATTTACATCTTTATGTAAAAGTCTGCCATTCAGTGTGCACAGAAAATGTGACTTGCTTCTAATCAAAAGATCAGAGCAAAGGTGACTCACAGAAACTGTGAGATAAATAGATGTCCAGTGTCTTAAGCCACTAAGTGGGTGGTCATTACTACACAGTATAGAAAACTTAAAGAGAAGAGCTAACATCCCCAAAATATACCTGAGCCAGAGCCAAGAATGAAACCTACTTCTTATAGTTAGAATTCTCTACCTCCATGCTGCCTCTAAGGAAAATTAATGTAACCAAGATGGCTTTAATCATCCCTTCAGTGTCATTAAACTTTAGACAGGTTTCTTCCTGACTTTTGGCCTCTGCCTTCTCTTTTCTTAGAGAATAATTGAATTTGTAATTGTTTCTCTGTTTCTTTGAGATATAAATTTTTTCCCACCCTCTGGTTCATTCTGCTACTTAGGAAAGATTTTCACAAGGATCTGGAACCATTATTTTGAAATTTCATCATCGATAAAGGTTGAGCCTCAATCTCCTAGTCTCTGTGGGAGGGTAAAAGGAGCCTAAAAGGTAAACTGCTACACTGCAAACACACTGCACTATATTGCAACCTCCCAACACATGTTTTATAACCTTTCCCACTAGCTCAGCCCAGCACTCGAAGATTCTAGTGTCCTTTGGTTCAGCCAAATCTAAACTATCTCCCTCCTCTATTGCATAATCTTGAACTTTATTGCAACAGTCTTGGCCCCTATTGCAATTGCCATGAATGGTAAAGCCTTCCTTGTTCGTTTAACTCCATCCAGTGTTTGCCCAGTTCCAACAAATCCCATTCACACTGAACTTCAAGGAGTTGTGCAAAATAGTGGCCCAGCTGTACATATTAGTTCTTACTAACAAGGAGTTTAAGACATGAAAATTCTCTTCTTCAGCAGTTCTGGATGATCTGAGTAATTCCAAACTACGCAAAACTCAATTTCAGAATACAGGCACCTTGGAGATACTACGAGTTCAGTTTCTGCCCACAGTGATAAAGTGAATATCACAATAAAGCAAATCACATGAACTATTTGGTTCCCCAGTACATATAAAACTCATGTTTATACCACACTGTTGTCTATTAAGTGTGCAATAGCATTATGTCTAAAATAACAATGTATATACTTTAATCAAAAATACTTCATTGATAAAAAGTGCTATTATCTAGCATTTTTGAGCCTTGAGTTAGCATCTTTTTACAATAGTAACATCAATAATCACTGATCATAGGAGTTCCCGTTGCGGCCCAGTGGTTAACGAATCCGACTAAAAGCCATGAGGTTGCAGGTTCGATCCCTGGCCTTGCTCAGTTGGGTTAAGGATCCAGCGTTGCTGTGAGCTGTGGTGTAGGTTACAGACACAGCTCAGATCCCACGTTGCTGTGGCTGTGGTGAAGGCCAGCAGCTACAGCTCCTGTTAGACCCCTAGCCTGGGAACCTCCATATGCTGCGGGTGCGGCCTTAGATAAGACAAAAAAAAAAAAAGACAAAAAAATCACCGATATTAGATCACCAAAACATAGTAATAATGAAAAAGTTTGAAATACTGTGAGAATTACCAAAATGTGATATAGAGACATGAAGTAAGCAAATGCTATTGGAAAAATGGTGCCAGTAGACTTGCTCAACACAAGGTTGCCACAAACCTACAATCTGTAAAAAATGCAATATCTGCGAAGAGCAATAAAGCGAAGCACTGTAAAACGAGATACGCCTGTATGTCCATCTTATTGGAATGGCTGGTTTTATACCCACAAGATATTATTTTAGTGTTAGTTTCCCGAATTCATGGGTAGAAGCCAAAAACTTAATTCATACCCCTTGGGTGAGATTTTTCAGTGTTGTGACAAAATTTCAACCCCAAACCACAAATCTCAGTGGTTTCATAACACTTATCCAAAACTGACACTTTTAGCAGAAATAAGTAATGCAACCAACTGCCACAAAGGTGTCATTACAAAGCAATATTAAGTATGGACTCCGATAATTTATTTTCACATATACAAGATGTCACAGGCTAGTAGCAAAGATACCTTTTCTATTTTATATTTTCAAAACCTATTAATGTGTGTTTTGAGAAAACTACAAATTCCAACACACATTATATATCACAGCTTAATTTAGTCATTTGAGACATTCTATCTCAATTATCACCAAAATGATTCTGTTGTTCTTTGTCCCAAAGACAATAATTGCTGTCATACTGTCACATACACATTTATTAGTGAGGACTGAGAACCATGGTTGCTTGAAGACAACTTTTTATTTTTTGGTCTTTTTTTTTTTTTAGGGCCACATACTAGGCATACGAAGGTTCCCAGGCTAGGGGTTGAATTGGAGCTGTAGCCACTGGCCTAAGCCACAGCCACAGCAATGTCAGATCTGAGCTGCATCTGCGAACTACACCACAGCTCACGGCAATACCGGATCCTTAACCCACTGAGCAAGCCAGGGATCAAACCTGTGTCCTCAGGGATGCTAGTTAGATTTGTTTCTGCTAAGCCATGATGGGAACTCCTTTAAGACAACATTTTATACTGATATAATTTCCTTTCTCAGCAAACTACTTTTTAAATTTTAAAATAAACCGTTTTCTTACTTTTACTATAAAATAACACATTTTTATAATAATATGGAAAATAAAACAGTGTAACAAAAAAGACAATATAATTTTATCAAACAGGATCTAATATTTTTGGTGCAGTATCTTCTAGTCTTTTTAAGTACATTTTTAAAAGAAAAATGTTAATAATCATACTGATCAAAATCTTACACAGTCTACTTTATTATCTTAATAGTATAACCAAGAATTTTTCCCTAAATGATTACTAATTCTTTTCATTCTTTTAAATGACCATATAATATTTTACTGAATAAATGTACAACAATGTACTTAATCCTCCCTTTCCTATTAAACATGCTTAAGCATCAGAATACACTTGGTAGAATTTGAACTATTGGACTGGATGAATAAGGAAAAGAATCTTCACACCCATTCCTATTAATCACTGTGTGAACAGTGTAAAATTCTCTTCTCCTGTTTACAGACTTACTCAGAAGCCATATTTATCAGTGGTACAACCCCAGGGCATGGTTTGAATTAGTTTAGGATTAATGATTTTGAGACATAGGGTCAAAGAAGTACAATACCTTCATAAAGAGGTCACCCTTATCAACCTTCCATGGAACAAATGACTAACAGTGAATGAGCTCTTTGTAATTAAAAGTTGGAGTTTTTTCCCTAACATCTGATAACCTGCAGAAATTCAATAAAAATATATATGCTTATGCTTTTGCACATTTTTCTAGAGAGAGAGACCATGGCTTGCATCAGATTTTCAAGAGGTCTATGACCTAGCAAGAAGCATTTAGCTAATATGCAGGAAGCAGTCAATACATACCAAAAAATTATTAATCTGTTATATGAAACATATATGAAATATAGTCATATCTTCCTTTTCTGTGAGATTAGAACTGCTCAGTTTAGTTTACATGTTTATAAAATGTCGACAACCTAGTATTTACTCCATCGGCTCTTAATCTAGTTTTCCTTGGTCTGGCAGTTGAAATTCACATGTAACATCCTAGTAAGATTTCTGTGAATGGTCCAATAGGTTGTACCTTCCCCAATAATTCCCGACCTGAGAGAGATGGCGACTACAATCTTTGCCACATCCTGAGGACAAAATTTGGGTCCCGATCTTGGGTTGTATCCTCTGAGAGGACCAGAATGTCGTTTTTTAAATCATGAACTAGTGGAAATCATGTATATACACAAGCACAAACTTCTGTTGACATGCCACTCCCAGCATTAGATGTAAATTCATTTCTTTTGTCAAACTTAAGAAAGTGAACAATAGTCTTATTCAAGATATCATACTATAAGGACCATCTAGTAATAGTCAATTCTTGCCAAAACATAAATATTTTGTAATTATTATTTAAGTATGTTTGGTGACAAAAAATTGGCATTTGTGACCAACCTCATATACTAGTATGCAAAGCTACTGTGATAAGAAACATGTCAACCAGTATAGATTTTGGAAGTTGTTTATTCATTTATTTTTAACCTCACCTGTTCCCAAAGTTCTAAGGTCTTCTATATAGTTATATACAATAAAAGCAAGATATAAATGTTTAAATAAATAGATATAGAAATAGATCATAGGGAAAATGAGAATAACAAAGATAACAATAAAGTCAGGAGTGAAGTTGACAGACAAGATATTAAGATTTTAAGATGAGAAGCACTGGCTGGAGCTTGGTCATGAATTTAAATTAACCTTGGCAAGAAACAGCTCAAATTGGCACAAAGACTCTTTTCAGTGGAAATATTCATATCTAAAGTCACCAGCACCTAGTATAGAGTGGTACAAATTTACTGACTTTATTCACAAGATAGAATCAGCTATTTGTTGAAGTAGAAGCTCAACTAATACTGGTACTAAGACCAGACAGAAATTTTTCCATAGGCTGCTCACAAGAATACTCTGTGATATATAACTATAGTAATTAGAACCACAGGCTTCATAGATCTTTATCTTTTAACCTCCTTACTGTAGACTTTTAGATTCACAATACATTAGAATTCATAAAAATATATTTTTAACAGACTGGAAAAATGCAGTTCAGGAATCTTAATCTGATTTCAGCCTATTGTAACCAGAGGGAAGTTTTAATCTATCCATCTATCTATCTATCTATTTATTTTTCTCTTTTTAGGGTTGCACTTGAATTACACGGAAGTTCTCAGGCTAGGGGTCAAATCTGGCTTCAGTTGCCGGCCTACACCACAGTCACAGCAACGCCAGATCCAAGCTGCATCTGATACCTATGCCACAGCCTGTGGCAACACTGGATCCTTAAACCACTGACCGAGGCCAGGGATTGAACCCACATCCTCATGGATACTAGTCGGGTTCTTAACCTGCTGAGGCACAACAGGAACTCTGGTTTTAATCAATTTAAGTGCATGGTTTCAGGATTCCTGTTGTGACTCAGCGGTAGCAACTCCAACTAATATCCATGAGGATACCTGTTCAATCCCTGGTCCCGCTCAGGTGAGCTGTGGTGTAGGTTGTAGATGCGGCTCGGATATGGAATTGCTATTGCTGTGGAGTAGGCCAGCAGCTGCAGCTCCATTAGCTGCAGGATGCCTAATCCTGGGAACTTACATATGCTGTGGATGAGGCCCTAAAAAGAAAAAAAAAAAGAAGAAGAAATTAAATTCATGGTTTCAAAGTGGTCATCTGCTTGCAGAAGTCAACCTGCAAGTGTTTTGTGGAGCAAGGAGTAAAATAACTATCCCTTAGATGGGAATGTGATGTCCAGGATGCCACAAGTCACATATTTTCCTTCAATCAATTTTTTTGCTTTTTTGGCTTCTCTAGTCCTTTAAGTCTGTAATTATCCATGTAGAGCAGAAATGGCCTGCACCTCCTTCCAGGAGTCCTCCAGCTTTTGATAAACATTTGGAGCAGTGACATCAAAATAATATGCTCTGAGAAGTGCCTGACCACAGCACTGCTGAGCTAGCAGTGATAACACAGAAAAAATAATATGACCAGTACCAACTTCTGAAGGCTAACGAAGTCCACCCTACCTCTTCATGGAAGCGGATCAAAGGAGGGCAATGATTGGTTAATTGCAGACACTTCCTGACACCTTTCCCAGTGTGAGAATATAAACATTTAAGCAATCTGACTATTTAAGCAATCTTATTCTTTTTAGTTTCTATAGCTGGGCAGGCAACTATACATGCTGTTCACCTGAGCATGAAAATTACAACTGCAAATTGTTGTCATTCTCAAGAAAATTACTTCATTCACATTAATTCAGTAATTTTGATGTAAAAACATTGCATGAACTCAAGCATTTTTAACATGACATTATTTCTGATGATGAGCTTAACAGGTAAGGTAAATACAACAAAACTTAACAGAGTTTATGGCAACATAATAAAAAGCATTATTATAATTAATTATAAAATAAACATATTCGATATCCACCAAATTCTGACAGAAGAGCAGCTTGTGAATCTGGCAAATCCTACGGTTTTTTTTGCTCATTAATATAAATGCAGGGGTTGGTTGAAATAATTATTAAAATAGTGTATAGTATAATTATATATTTAGTAGATGAATATATCAAAATCATATTTATGTACACTGGAAAAATAAAGTTGTCAAAATACATACTTGAAGGTTAATCTTCGATAATTAATCTATTAAAATCGCACCTCCCCATACTCTCCAACAGCGTTCACTATTTGCCTTTACCAACTTAAATTTCTCTACGTCGCTTATCATCTTCTAACATATTATGTATTTCACTTCTGTATCTTATTTATTATCTGACTCCCGCACTAGATTTTAAACTCCACTAGGACAGTAGTTATTTTTCTACTTCACCAAGGCAGGGATTGTATATCTCCAAGTGTGTAAGTGTTCCTAGCACTTAGTATTCAATAAATATCTGTGAATGAATAAACAGAATGATTTGCTATCAATTTTCTTTAAAATATATGAAAGACTTTGCAAAAACCAAAGTCAACCAATAGAGGTATCAAATAGAATTTTCCAATGAAAGGTGTTCTTGTTTACATCGTTTTTCTTTTGAAGTCTTGGTGGTAACAATTACAGCCTTTTTGCTTTTGTCTACAATCATTTCTACACATCCTTATCCCTGGGGATCATCATTAGAGAAAATAACAAAAAAAACGATGGCTTTGGAAAAAAAGATGATACAGTAAATAATCAACACTTTGGGAAAAAATAATCTGATTGTTTATTACTGAAATACATGCCAACCAGATATTTATCTCATAAAGACATCATACATATGATATTGGATGGCTTTGTAGCCAGTATAAGAGCTCATCTGTTTATGACACTTAAATGATTAAATATTGCTATGATACAGTGTCAGCAACTAGCCTGTTTTTTTCCACCATTACTATTTCTTCACATAATATACATGCTATTGAAATGTCCAGACTTATCTGTTGTTCATGAAGAGTCATAAGGAAAACAGCTAAAGACTGGAACAGATGATAGAAAAGACCACCAGTCTGTTTAGTTCATTAAGTCAGGTCTGTGTGCTATCAAGTAACATGTCTGTCCCACAAGCACATTTTGGACATCAATAGTCATCCTAAACCTCAGTAAGAATTTAACACAGATTCCAACTGCTTGAACCATCAAGGATTTTCCTTTTAAACAGCTTCTCGTGTGACTGTGAGATTACCCATCAAGACAACTTCTCAAACCAAGAAGAACTGAAATTTAAGATAAAAGGATAATCAAACCAAAAAACTCTGCTCAGCTTTCAACAAGAAAATGGCTATCATTGCCTTACTAATTTTGCTCAGTGGAGTCAATGTCAATGTTAACACTATTCATCACTAGCCTTTAGCAAGGATTTGATTGTGCAATTTCCTTACAGAAAGACACACATTCATAAAAGGAATGACAAGTCAAAGTCAAAGATTTATGACTTAGTTTGGTGCTAAGTCATTTCTTTTTTACTAATTAATGAGATTCTTTTTCTCATATTAACTTCATCATGTTCTATCACAAGTCATTGTATATAGTTCTCTGTGCTGTACAGTAGGACCTCATTGCTTATCCATTCTAAATGTAATAGTTTGCATCTAATAACCCCAATTGAAAAGCCTTCACAGAATCAGTATAACTTAGAGGTCAGACAGACCCATGTTTGAATGCTGGTTCTGACCCTTGTTAGCACTGACACTAGAGGAAGTTATACAGCCTCTCCAAGCCCCAGCATTTGCATCTAGAGTTAATGATGTTATGAAAATCAGGGTTGATGTAAAGTCTAAAGGAGATCATCATGCAAAGCCCTTAGCACAGTGCCTGGTACATCATAAAAAATGATAAATATTAGATATTAGTACATACCAATGTTGAAAACAGTACTAATTTTTCATATTTAATCATATTCTGTGCTAACCTAAATCCATAAAGGTCAAGTTAGATTTCATATAAAAGCAAGAAAGAGAGGGCAGATTTCAGAAGCTGTGGTGTAGGTGTGATTGCTATCCTTAACTACTTAGGTCTGAAGCTCTTGGCCAAGGTCAAGGCAAACCACCTCCAAGTCAAATTCAACCTCTGAGGTCTATTTCTCAAGAGCTCTAAGGTAGTTCAGGCAAAAGTCCCTACTAAATAACAGTATTCTGGTTACTTGGGAGGACAGCTTATTGACTGGCCCAGTTCCTTGACATGCTCAATTCCAATGATATCCAAGTCCAAGCCTACTTTAGCAGAGACCTCTTGAAGGTCTCTAACTCTGACTGCTCTTCATTTTGAAGTTCTCCACTTCTATGACTGCAAACCGACAATCTCTTTTCCTCCTACATGCATTTTAGCTTTCTCATTTCTGACTTCTTCACTCCTATGAATGTTGTCCTCAGGGACAATATTCTTTCTCATAAACTAGAGAAAGCCCTTCACCCCCAGGCTCTTAATATCTCCAAAGGAAAAAAGAAAATAAAATTTCGAACTCTAGCTTGAACAACCATCTTGGGTCTTATGTTTTCACATACCTACTGGCTTCTCAATAAAACATACCCAAATTCAAACCCATCATCTTTTTTTTCATAAAAGATAATTTCTCTTTATTTCCTTAACTCTATTTTTAAAAATTAACCCAAATACCCTAGAACTAGCTAAACATTCATTTTACTAGATATACTAATGAGAAGTTACTAACAAAAAACAGGGACTGACAGGGTTTTTTTTTAATTAATAATATTCACTGCCAAGTTAATGGGGAAAAAATCAATATATCATATGCTCTATTAAGATCTAATAGTAATAATTGTAACTGTTTAAAAATAACTTCCTTGCTGAAACATCCAACTTTCCTTAATGGCATTATATTTCAAACACTGACATAAAAGACATTAACTATAAAAGAAAACTGTTTTAGTTGAGATTATTACTAAATTATTACAATGAGTCAAGATTTCCTTTACTAATTTATAAAACTGTAACAATTGGGGTTTATTAATCCATGATCAGAATTGTCTTTTCAATTTTCCTGTGACTTTTCTTTGATGGATTTACTATTTACTCTTTCAGGGTCTTTCGGGTGTCAAAGTAGTTATCTGGCTAACCGTACAAAATAGACCAACATTCTTCTTTTCAAATATAGCAAATACTGCACTATCAGAAAATGCTTCTGACAGATGGCATGACGGCTCTGGGATCTGTGCTCTTCTGTTACTTATTACTGACAAACTGGGCATTTTACATATGTCTGAAGTTATACCAGAAATTATATTTGAAAGTTTAGAATCCACATATAGCTGAGCCTCATATCAAATGTAATTTACATCAAGCAAATATTTGACTAAGATTTATTTCATAAATACATAGCAACTATATGCAGTAGTTTAAAACACAGGTACTGGAGCTGATCTGACTGGATTTCAATTTGGACTTAGTTCTCTACTATATGAGTGAACCTAAGCCAATCATTTAACCTCTCTATGCCTGTTTCCTCAACTATATGATGGCAATGAAAATAATACCTAACTCAAAGGGTTTTTCAAGAGGATGAGATATATTAATTCATGTAAAAGACAAAATAATATTTTGTTCATAGTAAATTTTCATTAAATGTCTGCTTTTAGTATTTTCTTTTTTTAACATTTTTTAACTCAGTGAATTTTATTATATTTATAATTATACAATGATCATCACAACCCAGTTTTACAGCATTTCCATCCCAAACCCCCAGCCCATTCCCCCATCCCCCAACCGGTCTCCTTTGGAAACCATAAGTTTTTCAAAGTCAGTATTTTCTTAATAAAAGACGTTACCAATGAGCAAAATTAACCTTAGGAAGAAGAGAATCACAAATACTCATTAGGCACCCATCATGTGACACGTGTCTTGGCTATCTTACCCAGATCATCTCATGCGTTTCTTACAAGAGTCTTGTAGGAAATTATTCCTATCCATCACAAAGAGGTTAAAGTTAAGACTTAGTTCAAATAACTTAGGTAAATGTAGAAAACTACCAAGCAAGAAGCCAAAATGGGAACCTTCTCCTCTGACTCCTTGACTTTCTACCACACATCCACACTTTCACATTTCACTGCTTTTAATAATATTATTGTGCTTAATTTTAATATTAAATTAAAACACTAATTTTGAATTTTTAGCTGGAATACACTTTATTTTTTTATTTTATTTTTTTGTCTTTTGTCTCTTTTTAGGGCACATGGAGGTTCCCAGGCCAGGGGTCCACTTGGAGCTACAGCTGCTGGCCTATGCCATAGCCACAGCAATGCCAGATCCGAACCACATCTGTGACCTACACCACAGTTCACAACAACACTGTAGCCCTAACCCACTCAGTAAGGCCAGGGATAGAACCCGCAACCTCATGGTTCCTAGTTGGATTTGTTTCCACTGTGCCACAATGGGGAATATACTTTATATATAATCTATCCAAAGTTACTATTTTTAAACATGGAGGAAACAGACCTTACGCCCTTCACAAAAAAATTAAGTCATAAATGTGAAAAACAAAAATAAAAAAATCCTCTAAAACCCCTAGAAGATAACAGAAGAAAACCTTGGTGATCTTGAGTATAGTGAGGTATTTTTAGATATAACACCAAAGACATGGCTCATAAAAGATACCACTGATAAAATTAAAAACTGCTCTGCAAAGAAGATAAAGCACAGACTGAGGGAAACACTGCAAAACATACATCTGATAAAGGACTGCATCAAAACACACACACACACAGACATACACACACACCCCCTCTTAAAACCAAAGAATAGGAAAACAAAATACCCAGCTTTAAAAAATGGATCAAAAGACATAGAGTGACAGATTGTATTAAAAACCAACCAAACAAACAAACCCAAGAACCTATAATGCTGCTCATTTCAGGGAAAAAACACACACAAATTGAAAGTGAGGGGATGGTAAAATATGTTTCATACAAATGGAAACAATAAGAAGGTGGGGATAGAAAACCTCATATCAGACAAAACAGACTGTAAAACAAAGGCCATTAAAAAGATGAGTTGAAAACCTCAATAGACACCTCACCAAAGAAAATATATGGGTGGCAATTAAATATGTGAAAAGATGTTCCACATCATATATGATCAGGAAAATGCAAATTAAAATGAGATACTGCTACATACTTATTAAAATGGCCGAAATCTGAAACACTAATACCACCAAATGCTGGTGAAGATATGGAGCAACAGGAACTCTCATGCACTACCGATGGAACTAGAAAATGGTAGAGCTGCTGTGGAAGATAGTTTTGCAGTTTCCTGTAAAACTAAACATATTATTACCATACAATTACCAATCACTCTCCTTGGTAGTTACACAAAGGAGTTGAAAACTGATGTCTACACAAAAACTGGCACGTGGAATTTGTATGTAAGTCTAATAATTGCCAAAAGATGGAAGCAACCAAGATGTACTTCAACAGAAGAATGGCTAAATAAACTGCAGTATATACAGACAATGGACTATTCAGCATTTTTTAAAAATGAGCTATCAAGTCATGAAAGACATGAAGGAAACTTAGCTACATATTTCTTAGCGAAAGAAGCCCATCTGGGAATGCTATATATTGTGTGATTCCAAATATATGACATTCTTGAAAAGGAAAAACTATAAAGACAATACAAAGATCGGTGGTTTCGGGGGTTGAAGAGAGGGAAGATGATCAGACAAAGCACAGAGGAATTTTAGGGCAATGAAAATACTCTGTATGATTGTATAGTATGGATATATGTCATTAAACATTGTTCCAAACCTATTGGATGTACAACACCAAGAGTCAACCTGTAGGTAAACTATGGACGTTGGGTAATTATGGTATGTTGATGTACATTCATTCTTGGTAAAAAAAGAAAAAAAAAGGTACCGTTTTGGAGTGTGATGTAGATAACGAAAGGGACTATGTGTATGTAGGCACAGGAGGTATATGTACCTCCCACAATTTAATTGCAAACCTGAAACTACTCTTAAAAAATATTAAAAAAGGAGACTAAAGCTCAGAGTGTGTAAGTGACTTGTCCTGAGGCCATGTGGCTATTCTTTTTCACTTCCTTCATCTATAAACGTTTTTTACACTAACACCATCCTCTTTGAATGTTAAAAACATTATCTTGGCCATTATCCATATTGGACAGCGATGTGATGAATATACTTATGAGTCCATGATAACTGGGGAATGAAAGGGACAGCCACTAAGGAAAGCGTTGAGTCAGGGTCTGAGACTGAGATAAAAGAATAGATTTGCTGGTGGATTATAGTCCTGCCAAAGGAGGAGTTAAGTTTCACTTGGAAAGGAAATGAAAAGAGAGAAAAGCAGTGCTGATGTGTAAAAGGAACTGACAGATTTTCCACACCTTGTTTAGAAGTAATTATAATCTCCCCTATTTACTGTATCTTCACTGCCTTCCTTTCCTCCAGCTTTTCTTCTTTGTGCAATCAATGTCATCTAAATTTTTCTATCTGGGAGGGAAAAAAGTAGCCTAAGTAGGCTAAGACTTCAGTTCCCACCTCCTTGCTCTCTTTTTTCTGCTACAAATTTGGCCACTCAACGTCTCCTCTTTCTCACATCCTTTAACGTTCTCAACTGTTTCTCTTTCCCAATCAGTTAGCTGAAACAGATCTAGATGTGATATTCAATAAACACTTCACATTTCTCATTTGGTTTCATGTCCCTCCTACAAGTTCACCATTAATCCATTCCTCCATTACAATTTTCTCTTATTTCCGTGTTCTAATCTTCTCTTGGTTTTTCCTCTTCTCCCATTCTTTGATCTTGGTATCTTCTTCCTATGGAGTCAGTTTCCTCCAGTCAGTTTCCTTGTTGGCCTTCCTTTCTACTCTCAGTCTGCATGCCTATCTTGAATTTCCTTTTCTTCCACTGTACTCTCTCTACCTTTTCAGCCTCAGCTCTTAACAACTCCCATGTGAACCACTCTAGACTCCAGTCACCTGTTTCCCAAGACCCCCATGGTCTTTCGGAAGGGCATGCCTTTGGTCATGTTACTCCTTTTATTTACATGGTCCTTTTCTTCTTTCGCTTCCAGGTAACTCACCTTAAAAATCATCTTAATGCCTGAAACACAAGCTACTGCTGCTTCTATATTTTCATAAGTCTTTGTGTCATCCACCACCTTCTTTTGTAGTTGGACTTCTTTTCCAGCAGAATGTACTCTTCAAAGGCCCCTCCGTGAAACAGATCATTTATCTTCATAGCCTAAGTAATTGTCCTAATACCTAGAATTTAGTAGACTCTTCCACAATTAGTTTCTGACAGTCTGATCAGTGAACAAATTTGGAATCGTGGGGTAAGCCTTTAACACTGACATTCAGAGAGACACCAAGAACACAGAGCAGAGGCTGAAGTGGCTGGAAAAGGGATTTGCAACTGAGGGCCTCAAAAAGGTCAGAGAATCTTGGAAACTAAAGAATTCAAGTCTGGCAGCAACACTGTTATCTGAAGTTTTCCTTCAGCTAAGGGTATGAAAATTCTGTGCTGTTCCAACAAGATGTGAATAAAGGAGAAATTTGAACAGATTAGGATTTCTGGGGATTTCCATTTTCCAAAGACCATTTTTTAATTTAATAGCCTTCATAATGTTTTATTTTCATGAAAACTTTTAAGCAGGTTTCTTAACCTAGAATAACTGACAATATATATTAAGAGATTTTATAAGAGGGCACGGAGAGGACTGGCTTGCTGATGCATACGCAGATACTTCCTGGATGAGGTATACATTTTATGAACTGGGATAGCTTCCAAAACAATGGCCCAGACTTTCCACATGTCACTTTTCCATTGACATGAACATGCAGAAATTTATGTACCTACTCACTTCATTTTTAAATGAAAGGTCCATTAGGTGATTCAGAGGTATAGACCTCCTATAAGAGGGTAAAACTGTCAAAGCAGAATAAAATGCAATAATGCCATCATGTAAGAGAGCAAAACTGGCCACCCCACATGTGTCTCTTTGGCATGTGGATTATTTCCAGCTGAAAACAATCAAGGTGCAACAGATTAAGGAAGAATTCTGATCTTCCTGTTAACTACCTAAAACAATGTATAGAGGACTATCATATAGATCACTACAGTATGAACTAGCTGTGTAAACAGAAAGGAACAAGTCTATTTGTTACAATTTCTGTCTGGGGTCCATTACTTCTGCATGGAACCAGCCAACATATGTTACCATGTGAACTGCCTTCCTCCCATTTGAAGTCCCAAACTACAATCCCAACATTCCCTTTTGGCTTTAGCTACAAAGGTGAGAGCTTTGTTCATTGTGCCAAGTTAATTTTCCTGGGTCTCTGTGATATATATGTTTTGATCTCTTCTCTGAGATTTTGCCTATCAATCTTTCTCGGTCTCATGTGAATTTAATTCTTCTTTTGTCTTTTTAGGGTCTCGGGTACAGCATATGTAAGTTCCCAGGCTAGGGGTCCAATTGGAGCTGTAGCCACTGGCTTATACCACAGCCACAGCAATGCCAGATATGAGCCTTGTCTGCAACCTACACCACAGCTCATGGCAACACCAGATCCTTAACCCACTGAGAGAGGCCAGGGATCGAACTCACAACCTCATGGTTCCTAGTCGGATTTGTTTCTGCTGCACCACAATGGGAACTCCTGAATTTAATTCTTAGACCAGCCAGAAGAACCTAAAATGGTAGAAGAAAATGTCTTCCTTCCCAACAGCTAACAACAATGAAATGATTTATTGAGTTTAAAAACAGTGCAAAACCAACTTAATAAAAATCTCTTTTAAAAATTCCAGGAAGTAATAATGAAAATTTATTTCATGTCCAAATCAATGAAGTATCAACTTAAACGGGGTTAAATTCTATTTTGGAACTTGATTAAAGTCATCTTAAACACTTCATTTCCATCTACCTTTCCAAATAACCAATGACTGGCCCCAATTAGAAAATGACAAAGGTCTTCTGTGTAGGCCTTAAAACATGTACCCAAATAAAAATGATTGCCTACGTGGAAATATTTGCATTTGATGAGTGACAACTGGGGTGATTTTACTGATCGTGAACAGATTCTATGACAGCATATGAATGTCAAACAAATATATAAACAAGGCAGACGATGACACTACGTTACTTAGAAAAGACAGCCTCCATGCCAGATGGTCACACACATAAAAGAACAGCATCTGAAATGTTATATTTCAGAATGCATTTATCCACTTGTGGGAAGAGTCGAAGAAATGAGAAGGACACGAAAAGATGACTTAGAAAAGAAGAAATAATTTTGCAAGATTAAACAGCCACCCTAAGCAGTGCTACATTTTGTAATCAAGCAAGTGAGGCTCCTGTCCTGGGTGACAGCCCTCAGGTGCTCCCACACTTGAAGTGCCTTCCTTGAAATGTCCCTTACTTTTTAAAATATAATTTCTGAGATATAACTGATATACAAAAAACTAGTCCTCTCTAATGTACATAGTCTGATGAGTTTGAACACATGAATAAACCTAAGAAACCATCACCACAGAGTAACAGTCATATTCGTCACTTCCAAAGTTTCCTACCTCTTTTGTGTGTATGTGTGTGTTAAGAATACTCAGCATGAGGTTTATCCTCTTGACAAATTTTTAAGTGTGCAAAACAGTATAATTAATTATAGGTGCTATGTTGTACAACAGATTTCTAGAACTTACTCCTCTTGCATAACTAAAACTTTATACCACTTCACTGAGATTTGCTAAAGAAGTCCCACACTGGTGTCTGGAGACCCTCCACAGTGCTACCTGGGTGTGCTACTCCAAACTCTGACCAGAAACCCATCAGACCCATTGCTGTCTTCTCCATTTGAGGCCTTCACCTATACTTTATCTAAAGTAAGGGGCGAACTAGTGCTCCAGTTACTTCAGGGACTCACACCTATTTCAGGGTTTAGTGAACAAGTCCTGGTTCTAGGAAAGCAGCCTGGGAAGGGATCCTTCTCACTGGTCAGTGCAGTATTTCTTTCATAGGTTGCCCTAGGTCAGATCACAAAAGCAGTGCATACGTAACTGATTTTGAATAATGTTTAATTATGCTGGTAAGAGGGAAAGCTCTGGGTCTGGGCAAGCAGTGGGCTACCACTGGTCCTAGGGCTTGAGCTTTGCGGTCCTATTCATTGCTAGGCTCAAGTTCCAACTATGGTGATGCTACTGGTCTGCAGCACGTGAAGGGAGTAGATGCGCTGGACATTCTTTATCCTGTTGGCTCAGTGCCCACTGCATCCAGGCTGATATCCCTCCTCATTTGTAGCTTCCATGCTAATTGTCAGGGATTCCTATGGTGGTGGCCACATCTATCTTCTCAAAGGCCTTTCAAGACCATTTGTCTCTAATGCTAATGGGCCCTTGTGATCAAAATCCTCTCTTAGCTGCTACTGATTTGCTTCCCCAGGCCAGTCTTGAGCTATAAGGTCAAGAGAGAGATATTTCTTGTATGAAGAGGCAATTTATCTCTCTATATCCAAAAGCCCCTCATCCCCTCCATACAGGTGGCCTCAGGTAGAAGGCAGGGGCATAGTCCACATTTAAAATGATCACATTCTAGGAATGCAGTGATTATGGTCCAAACAGTCCATGAAAAGATACAAGTGAACAATGGATGTATCAGAATCTGTTCACACTCCAAATTCTGAATAGTAAATTTAACATTACTAGAAAACAAATTATGGTTCATGTTTTCCTCCATTTCTGAGTAAGATGTTCGTTCATGGTCATTATTGTTTATATAGACGACCTCTGAGGGAGCCACCAGAGACCAGTATTCGTGGAAAGAACGATGGATAATGCAGTGTCATGAATCTAACGGGCATTCAATAAATGGAATCACGGACTTTCAGAGGTAAAATGTATATTGTTTCATATATCAATAGGTTCTGAAGATGTGTGGCATTGAAAGTAGTAACAGTAGTGTTCACAATGGGAAATAATTAGCCAAAAACTGTGCATTTAACAATAAAGAATATGAAAAGATGGGTGGAGTTTTAAGGAGGAAGGGTCCTGTTGACTAAAAAGAACTTTGTAGAATTATCCCTGTTCATACGTGGAACAGTTATCTTTTGGACATTTTCCATTACAAGAGAGTTTAAACATCACTGATCAAATGTCAGGAATGTTGGGAATTGATAGTTACACCATGTAGCAGACTGAAACAGAAGATATTTAAAGTGATGTTGAATTATAATGGTCTTAGATATCTTTCTTGATGGGAGACAGTGGACTTCACAAAGTGGTTTCAAAATAGTTTTCTATGTAACCCCAGGTTTCTATAAAGCACCACTTAGGGAGTCTTCAAATAAAAGCATTAAGCTGATAAGGACTTATGATAAAAACGTTAACATGCTGATCAGCTGTTGATTTTGAAAAAAAAAAACTGAAATAGAATTTTCAACATCTTCCAAGATTGTCGTTCTTCCAGTATTCTGTTAAGTTGACTAAACCACATGGCCTCGTATGACTGTGAGTGCTCCTGCTATAATATCATGGGAACCATGCTCTGTAGTTTCTAGAATATGTGGTTTACTCTACTTCCCTCACTCTTCTCTTCTCTGAATCATCTAATTCCATCACTATGGCCACGTAATTCCACCATTTTGCAGATAAAAGCATAATTAAGTATTCTGGACAAAAAAAAAATGATCATCATCATCACTGTCAAACAGGCCTCAGATATTCTCAGATACTCCATTTCTTCATCTTTAAAAAGATATATTTGATTTTGAAGTGAATTTAAATTCAAATGGAATTACTGAGTACCAATATATATTCGTTTCTTAACACGCAACAACCTAGCAGCGACCAGTATAGCGAAAGGAGGAAAAGTTGAACTATTTAGTGAACATGTTAGTTGATGTACTAATATAATCTCTCTTATTTATTTATTTATTTATTTATTTAGGGCCGCTCCCATGGCATATGGAAGTTCCCAGGCTAGGGGATGAATCAGAGCTGCAGTTGCCGGCCTACTTCACAGTCACAGCGATGTGGGATCTGAGCCAGTCTATGACCTATACCACAGCTCACGGCAATGCTGGATCCTTAACCCAATGAGCGAGGCCAGGGACTGAACCCTCAACCTCATAGATCCTAGTCAGGTTCATTAACCATTGAGCCATGAAGGGAACTCCACTAATATAATCTCTAATCAGTGTTTCTTTAAATGGTAAATGTTTTTTCTTATTCATATTGTATTTAGAACCTACCTTAGAGGGTGATCTATAGATATCCCTGCTCTTCCTATTAGGTATAGTATAGAGTCCGTGCATTCTTTATGTCCATGGCAACCCATCACAGCAGGACTCACTGTGACTACTGACTTTCAGGTTCTACTCCTGGATCAATCTTGGTTCAGATTATCAGCACCTCAGTAGTACTCTCCTACAGTCCTATAGTCAATTTCCAGTACATGGCATTCCTCACATCATTTACGGGCCTGGATTGCTCCCTGATTTCTTTAGTCACCCAATATCCATACACAGGCAGATAGTCTTCCTGGTATTCCCTATTGTAGCAGTAAAAAGACCTACTGCCATGTTTTCCGTAAAGTTTCCCTGATTCATTACCATACATAAGATTTTGGACTCTTCTGCGACAAGGACCTACTTTGAAATACATTCAGTGAGGGACACCAGGAACCCCCTCTAATGTATGTGAAGCACTCTCTGTGGAATAGCATTTTGTGATATGTCCCTCCATCTCTACTCTACACCACTAAATATCTGCTAAATATCTGTACTTCCTGCTGACATGCTCAACCAAAGAAAAAAGGGACCCCTTGAAAAGATGTAACTGGAAATTCTCACTTCCTGAGAAGTCCATAGAATCTGTGTGGAGGATATGGCCTCTTCTGGAATTCTCCAGTTTTTTCCATCTCTGTTGATGCCAAAAAGCCTGACCTGAAACCTGGGGTAAGCTTAAGGCCTCGGTCAGAGGAAACAGTAGTAGAGTGGGCTTTCTTTTGCTTTTCAAGTGTGTCAGAGTTAAACATCACTTACCTCTGTTTCCTAGAAATCCAGTTCCCTGGTAAAAATCATATCACTCAGAACTATGATCCTAACTCCTAGAACACACAGTTTCTCGAATCATACTTGCTCTCGATAAAAGTTTTGCTACCCTAGTGACCCAGGGCTGTGATCTTCTACCTTCCTTCCATTTTATGTACGCTCCATGCTCTCCTGAACACATACTGAATCATTCTTGGTCAACACTAAAAAAGGCACATAATAAAACTTATAATGACAATGTTTCTTTTGCTTTTACCAAGACTTTCATCTCAAATGGAGTTTATTTTCAATGCAACTTCTTCATAACGATGGCTTTGAGGTTCTACTTACTGACAGCTAAAGTAATATTAAAAACAAGGCTACAAACGCCTTTTCAAACTCTCCAACTGCTGCTAGTACAAATGACACTAAACAGTAGCCAAAATCAACGGTGAAGGCTTAGAGACGGTAAGGCAAGTTAACATTTTACTTTGCAATTCACACGCATAGCAAGAAAGTCTGTCTCCAAAGCAAACTTCCATGCTGCTGTGTAGTTCCCCAGAAAACTTGCTGCCCATTCCTATTCCATTTAGGACAGTGGGACCAATGTCAAGATATTTCCTCAGCATAAAAATGATCTCCACTTGAATGTGTAACTGAAATCCTGACAAAAGGAAAATTATTTTGGCTTAAGATGCAAAAGTTTTTATATGGCTTCTCAGTGACTTGAAGGATACTGCTTTCCTCATGCACATGAATATTTCCTGCCATATCTGGATTTAATATTGGTTCTAATTGAGATTCAAAACATTAAATATATTCTACCCAGAGACCTTCTGATGTTCAACACGTTCAAAAGTCTAGGATGTTCAAATCATCACTAAAATGTTCCAGCTCCCTTGGATTTATATACAGTCCTTGGAAAGAAACATTTATACATTAATTTACACAAACAAAGGAGACATTTTCAACTCACTCTTTGGGTATCTGCTGCAAACAGGGGCCCACTGCATACGGAAGCATAACTTTGAACAGAAGTTACATGACAGTACTTCAGAATCTAGAAAAAGAGCAGTACTGGACAGACAAAATAATTTACTAGGAAAAAGTCACTGATTCCTACAGAATCAAACTTGAGGTATAAGCCACAAACACTTTAAAAAATCAGACTCGTCTTAACAGTAAGCAACTTTATCTTAACTCCTGAATATATATTAATAGAGTACTGATTACCCACATGGGGTTAATTAATACTTGTTCATTTAAACAAACGTAGCCAAAAATCAAAATAATGAAATTTAATCCATTTACAGCAGATTTCTCAGGTTAACATCAGCTATATTGGGCACTAGGAATGATTTTATTTGACAAGTTACCTAAGAGTCATAGGACCATATTTAAAGCTTCAGACTTGATTTCAATTATCATAGTTTCATTATGTACGAAATAAAGTTCAATTTATAGCCCCCTGGGATCTCAAGACCACTGACCATACACAAATTCCTAAATCAGCCCCAAAACTAAGGTCTGAGATTGAATCCCAGCTCTGCCATTTTAAGCTGTGTGAGTTTTGACAAATTTTGAAACCCTTCTGGGCCCCATTTTCTTTTTAACACATTTTCATTTCTTTATGAAGAGCTAGATAACATTTGTAAAGCAACTATTGCAATCCTAGCATACAGGTGGTTCTCAATAACTACTAATTATGATAAATATTCCTGCTAATCAAAAACAGAAATTAAAAATGATGAAATGTTTTTGTCTATTAAACTTGAAAAAATAATGCAATAGCAGTGAATTAAAGATGAAATTAAAGAGCATCCTCATATATTGGTATGACTCGTTAGACTGGAACTATGACATACAATATGGTAGCTTCTAGCCACAAGTGGCATCTGACCACTTGGAATGTGACCAATACAAGCTGAGAAATATGGTGCATCTAAATACACATCAGATTTCAAAGAATTAAAATTCAAAAAAAGTAAATGATTTTATTAATAATTTTTTTGATGATATGTTGAAATAATACCTTGGTTTAAATGAAAAAAATCTTAGCTTCTTAAATAAAAGAACTTAGATCCTTAAATTTTCAAATATAGTGAAATTATCTAATTTCGTTATTATTAAAGTCACTGCTCTAAATTCAAAGTACCGTCTGATTTTTTTTCTTTTATCTATTGTCCAAGAAAGGAAGAAATTTTACTACTTAAGCCCACCTGCTTAAGTATAGCTTACATTTCAAATAAACCAGTTTCTACCTGTAGGAAACAATATCTAGAAGAAATTATTTTAAAAAGTAACGTAATCATGTGTAATTTATAGCTGTCAACAATTTCTGTTTATTTAGACTGCATTCAATTGGATAGCAACTTCGAAGATAAATACATACATTCTATAATTAGGTCTCTTTGTACACTAGTTTTGGAGTATACAGTGATAAACAGAAGATATGGGGGACCTGTTTTGTTTTCTTTGTTCTGTCTTATTATTCTTTTGAATGGTATATTACGTTACATTTATTTACTCGTCATTTATTCACCTACTATGAGCAGTAACCACTGCATGTGGTAGACTGTACAGTGTACAAAAGAGTCCCTGTTCTTACGGAGTTTAAATTCTAGAGGGAGGACAAAAATCATAAACCAATAAACAAACACATATACACGTCACGTGATGATAAACCAAAACAGAAAACATATGTCAAGAAGAGAATAATAGAAAGATTGATATCTTAAATAAAGTGGCCAGAGGCCTCTCTAATGAGATGACATTTAAACAGAGCAAAACAATGAGGCAAGCCTTGCAGATATTTAGAGGAATAACATTCCAGCAGGAACAGCAGTAGCAGAGGTGCCAAGCCTAGACTGTGCTCTTCGTGTTATGGATTATTGAGAAGACTAGCATAGTTGGAGCAAAGTAAGCAAGGGTGAGAACCATGGGGACAGATCATTGAGAAGTTTGTAGGACACTCAAATGACTTCTGTTTTAATTCTGAATGAAATGAGAAGACTAAGAGGGTTATATTGTGAGATAATATATGACTTGCTGAAATTTTATAATGCAACAAGGTGACAGCACAAAGTGACTCAAATTTTTGTGCAATTAAATCACAGACATCTAACACCTCCATTTTAGTACTCAGGAAACTAGAAGATCAAAGAGAACAAATACTTAACTAAGATCACATAACTAATGAATTACAGAGGTAGAATTCTGATACTCTCTCTCTTAAAAAATCCAAGCTATCTGAAATTTGGCATCATAAAAGGTAAATGAGAAGAAAGTATCAAGGAAAATAGAAAAATAATTCAATACGTATAGAAATACCAGGAGGATAAGAGCTAAGGACATCAACAGACTTTTCTTTCAGTTTATGGCCCTTAATGTTATAGCCTATACAATCACTGACTATGGGGAACATAGAATAGTTAATGCTCGATATGTGTTTAAAAAAATGAATCCATGATACTTTAGAATTAGAGAGGAAGATACATTTCAACATGTAAGGACAGCAATATTGAGGTAGTGAGACAGACTATAATTTTGTCTCAATAGTTTTATGACTCCCGTCCCCTACAAGCCAGGCCCAATACGGCAGGAAGCTTATACTTCCCATCACATTATCATCAGGCTTGGCCATGTGACTGACTGTGGCTCACGAAATGTGAGTGGAAGAGATATGAAACTTGGCCTTCCTGTGAGCAGAAGCTGTTAAGAGCCAGTATGTGTTCTCACAATCCCTTTTTCCTTCCTGCCACCATCTTGGCATGGCCCAGAAAAAAGCTGCTCCTCAGCTTGGGTCCCACAGTGACAAGGACCTGAAGGGGAGCCTCTCACAATACAGAACATGAGCAAGAAATAAAGCTTTAACTTCATGAAGGTTCTTTGTTACTGCAGTAGAAACTAGCAAAGGTCGCCTAATGACCTGTAAAGGGTTTGCTGAATAAGTTGAAAATTGGGAGGTTTTCACTTTAAGGAAGTAGTAACTAAAACCTTAAACTAAGAGTGCAGTTAGATGTTTCCAGCAAGAAACCCGACTAAGAAAAATCTTTTCAGAATGAGATAAAGCTATTAAATATATTTTTTTTCTTAAATGGCAGGGAACTATTAAATAAATACTGCAGCTAAAATGTACCCACTAAATGTAGATTGGTAGATTCTGTGGACACTGTATATCTCATAGATTTCCAAAGTACATCAGCATTTTAATTATGAGAAACTCTGCTTTCAGAAAACTGCAAAATAATATATAATAAAAAAAATTTAGAATCTCAATTTTAAACATTACTGAAATGCTCAATTTCAAAAGAAGGTCAGGTAAGAATCTTTACATAATCTCCAGCCATAAAATAGAGTTATAGATATTTCTTTTTTATATGACACTCCAGACTCATAAACAAGACAGCTCTTGAAGGAGCCCCTCTTACTGACATAACTGAATGTAACAAGAGAATGGCCAATATAATCTAGACATTTCCAACCACCCCTTTATTCCCATGTCCAGAATAATAAGTAGGAAAACATACTGTGTAGAAAAACAAAAATACATGCTTCCTGGAGATAGAAGAGGGAATTGAAATTTTAAAAATAAATCCGACAGTTAAATAAGCACGATACATATACTTCAAAAGCCTTGTGAGCCAACATTCTGAAAGATTATTCTATCCAAGATTTTCAAATTTGTATAACTATTTAATATTTATAAGCTCTTGTTTTTAATAACATTGATAATAAAAATAAAAGGGATAATGCCTTAACAACCTACTTGGTGTAACCAATACAATACTGTAAGTCAATAAACTCCAATAAAATTAAGAGGGAAAGAAAGAAAGAAAGAAAGAGAAAGAAAGAAGAAACCTACTTGCTGGCAGTAGTTGTGCATATTATAACACATAGTTCTTACACACCTCTATGAAGATGATACTATTTTTACCTCTTTTTAAAAACAAACAAAATGAGAATGCAAAAAGGCAAGTGTAATGTGTGTCTGTTAAGTATCAGCGCTAGGATTCCAAAGTTAATATTTCTATTTCCAAGTCCATCCTAAGCTAGTATTTTAGGCTTTTTCCTGTGCTTTTCTATAGTGTATTAAGATCTGAAGTAATTTTATTTTAAAATATTTCTTAAAAGGATTTCCAAATTGACTTATTATTTTAACCCATTAATGCTACAATACAGTAGTTTCTCAAAAAGGAGGGTGTAAGTCTTATCAACTATAAGCAGGGAGCTTGGCACCACTTACATGTCCAGCACACAAGTGCACACGGTGGATACAGATGAGCAAAGAGACTAAAATAGTCTATATTAAATTAAAGTCATGGATTTCCTTTTACCTTAGAAAAGGCTTACTGGGAAAACATAAGCTGGAAACTATTAATTGTTATATAAGAGATCTGAATCAATTTCACAAACAATCTCTTAGGAAAAAAAAGAGAATGAGTAAAATCAGGAAAAAGAAGCTTAGAAATATCAAGATGATGAGGTACACATTTGTATGAAAAGGTTTAGCTGTAGGTTTAGCTTCCAGCTAAATGAGAAATGAGGAGAAATTAAACTAGCAGTTTTCTTTTTTAATTCAGGAAGTAAACTTTCCCTAACATTAATTTTTAAAAAATTATTTAGGATATCATGTTTAAATCTTTTGATAAAAGATTCTCTATTCATGGGGACAATTGTAAATTTATTTTATTACTTTCTCAATCTCTACCTGATTATGCCTTTGAGTTTAGTGTAAAATTAGGGACAAAGTAACAGTATTCCAAGGAACATGATTCTGGCAACACTTTTTTTCCAAGGCAGGGGGGAAAAACCTCATAGTGTCATTGGTTTCATGAGCAATTGAGGCAGAGTTTCAGCTAATTCATTGGAAACACAGCCAAAAGGAACGTTAATGTTTTCCTAGGATTTTCACAAAGTTCTGGCAAACGCCAGAACTGAGGGAGGCTACAACTCTATTGTTGGCAAAAAGGTCACCACACCAAAAACCTATAAAAATGAAAAGACAGAAAACTATAATTCAGATAAGGGAGAAAGAGAAAAGCCCAGAAAAACAGCTCAGTAATGAGGAGATTATCAGCCTCCCAGAAAGAGACTTTAGACTGTTGATGCTGAAGATGATGCAAGGCATTGGAAATAGACTGGAGGCAAAGACTGATCATTTACAGGAAACACTGAGCAAAGAAATGCAAGCTGTAAAAATTAAACAAGAAGAGATGCAAAATACAATAACTGAAATAAAAAATTCATTAGAAGTAGCCAACAGTAGAATACAGGAGGCAGAAGAACGAATCAGTGAGGTGGAGGACAGATTAGTGGAAATCACTAATGCAGAAGAGAAAAGAGATAAAAGATTGAAAGGAAATGAGCTGAGTCTCAGAGAACTCTGGGATAATGTTAAACACACCAACATCCATATTATAGGGGTGCCAGAGGGAGAAGAGAGAGAGAAGGGGACAGAAAAAATATTTGAACAGATAATAGCCGAAAACTTCCCTAATATGGGAAAGGAACCACTCAGTCAAATTCAGGAAGCACAACGAGTACCATATAAAATAAACCCAAGGAGGAACACCCCAAGACACATATTAATCAAAATGACCAAAATTAAAGACAAAGAGAAAATATTGAAAGCAGCTAGGAAAAGAAACAAATGACACACAGGGGAACCCCGATAAGGTTATCAGCAGATTTTTCATCTGAAACTCTGCAGGCCAGAAGGGAGTGGCATGATATAATTAATGTGATGAAAGGGAAAAACTTCCAACCAAGATTGCTTTACCTGCAAGGCTCAAATTCAGATTTGAAGGAGAAATCAAAATATTTACAGATAAGCAAAAGCTAAGAGATTTCTGCAACACTAAACCAGCTTTACAACAAATCTTAAAGGAACTTCTCTTGGCAGAAAAGAAAAGGTCACAGCCAGAATCAAAAACACCACAAATGACAAGGCTCACCAGGAAAGGCATATATATAGTAAAGATACTAAATCATCCATGCACAATTATGCTACCAAAATCAGAAATCGTGAGAAGAGAGCACAAATGCAGGTCACTGGATAAGCATGTGCAATTAAGAAACCAACAACTTAAAACAATCTCATTTGTATATAGACTCCTATATCAAAACTTCAGGGTAAAAAAAAAAAGAGGAACAAAAACCCCAAACAATTAATACAATGGCAATAAGAACATATATATTAGTAATTACCTTAAATGTTAATGTACTGAATGCCCCAACCAAAAGACATAGACTAGCCAAATGGACACAAAAACAAGACCTACATATATGCTGTCTTCAAGAGACCCACTTCACTTCTAGAGAAACGTACAAATTGAAAGTGAGAGGATGGAAGAAAATGCTCCATGCAAATGGGCATCAAAAGAAAGCCAGAGTAGCAATACTTCTAAGAGACAAAATAGACTTTAACATGAAGAACATTTTAAGAGACAAGGAAGGGCACTACATAATGATCAAAGGATCAATCCAAGGAGAAGATAAAAGAATTTTAAATATCTATGCACCCAACATAGGATCACCACAATATATAATGCAACTGCTAACAACCTTAAAAGGAGAAATCAACAAGAACACAATCACATTGGGGGAATTTAACACCCCACTTACAGAAATGGACAGGTCATCCAGACAGAAAATCAATAAGGAAACACAGGCCTTGAATGAAACATTACATCAGATGGACTTAATAGATATTTATAGGACATTCCATCCAAAAGCAACAGAATACACATTCTTCTCAAGTGTGCATGGAACATTCTCTAAGATTGATCACATCCTGGGTTACAAATCAAGCCTCAGTACTCTAAGAAAACTGAGATCATATCAAGCATCTTCTCTGACCACAATGCTATACAACTGGAAATCAACAACAGGAAAAAAAATGGCAAAAAATACAAACACATGGAGACTATACAACATGCTGCTAAACAACCAATGGATCACTGAAGAAATCAAAGAGGAAATTAAAAAATACCTAGCAGCAAATGACAACAGATACCACACTCCAAAACCTCTGGGATGCAGCAAAAGCAGTTTTAAGAGGAAAGTATATAGCAATACAAGCCTACCTCAGGAGACAAGAAAAAGCTCACATAAAAAACCTAACTTTACATCTAAATCAGCTAAAGAGGGAAGAAGCCAGGTCATGGAAACAACCTAAATGCTCATCGACAGAGGAGTGGATAGGGAAGACATGGTACACACACACAATGGAATATTACTCAGCCATTAAAAGGAACAAAATAACGTTTACAGCAACATGGATGGATCTAGAAATTATCATGCAAAATGAAACCAGTTAGACAATTAGACAGCAACACCCAATGATACCGCTTACATGTGGAAACTAAAGAGACACAATGAACTTCTTTGAAGAATAGACAATGACTCACAGATTTTGGAAAACCTCGGTTTTTCAAATAAGACAATAGGGGGTGGGGGGATGCACTGCGGGTTTGGGACACAAAACCTATCACATTGACTTGTGATGATCTTTGTACACCTATAATTGAAATAAAATTCATTGTTATAAAAAAAGTATAAACCATAAAAAAATAAAAATTTAAAAAGAATATAATTTGATGTGTTATTACCTCAAGAAGTGTTCATTATCTTCATCTATAAAATAATTTCACTTTAGATAAGAATGTTTTATTTAATGTGTACAACTTCCACACCATTTCTTAAAAAGCAATGAGTTGGCTGGTGTATGACAACAGTAATGGATCACCCCATCTTCTTTCTCCCTTTTCCACTAATCTGGGGCAAAGGATAAAAAAGAATACAACACTTCATTTTCAGTGCTATCATCATTCTCACTGTGACCTAACCAGTAAAAACTGTAAAATCAGCAGTGGATCCAGACCTAGAGATTGTCTTTAAAAAGAGAAAGACACATAAGCTGCATCCAAGAAGCTGTCAGTAGACTTAAGGATGAAGTTCACTTTTGGCTCCTGCTAAGCTCAGCAATTGCTACTTCTCCACTTCTGCCTGAGTATCTACTTTAAAAGAAGAGACTTAAAAAATATTTCAAAAGGAATATTTACCATGAAAAGCTTGATCATAAACTACAATTGAAAAAAAAATTTTATTAGGTGCCTCAATGTGCAAGGCAGGGAGCTCATGAGAATGATAGGTAGTTTTCTCCACTGTGAAGGTCCTAGACACTCAATAAATACGAATAAATGGGTTGATTTGACAGGTGAAGGCTGGTTAGAATTATTTTTTTAACTTTTTTTTGTTTTATGTGGTTTCAATTTCTAGCTTCACATAGCTGCTACAGAAGATTGAAAAAATTCCAAAGTATAGATGAACTGAGTTTGGAAGACTTAAGTTATTCATAAAGTATGATTGAATGGTTCACATCTCAGCACCTTCAGGTCACAGGGTTACCATTCCATTTGCTATGTAAGAAGTAAAGACTGTCATTGATTAGATGAATTAGAGTAGGGTGATAATGAGGCCAGAATGCTCAAAGCTAACTCTTTAAAACTCTGAATCCCACAGTCTTGCCAAAAAGGAATGTAACTTGCTTATTCATATTCAGTTTTGAAAGATGAGGACGAGAAGAAGGAGGATCCTCTGTGTCATTTCCTGTTCTAAATCACTTATGTGAAGACTTACAAGTGCTCTATGAGGTCAAAAATTTGATGTCTCACGTTGCATTTGAGAAAATTAACTCAGAGAGGTGAAACAACTCACTCGGGCATTATCAGTGGTAGGGTCAGGCCAACTTGATCTAAACCCTACACTGAGTCTTTCCTGTATGACTGCAGCAGTTAAAAGAAAAAAAAAAAAACCTAGGGCTTTTTTAATGGATTGCTTTGCATTCCATTTAACTGAGGCATGTTTATGTGTCTTTATCTGCTTTTCCTTTAAAACTGAGAAAAATGGACTTGGGTAGATCTTTTTTTTTTTTTTTTTTTTTTAATAGCAGTGCCAACCCTGAACTCGTGGGTACTAGCACAGCCAGGTAGCAGTTTTGTCCCTATAAGAGGAACACAAACATTCTGTCTCTATATCCCTTTAGAGAATGTCAAGTAAATAGTTTCCTCCCCAGATTCCAGGTCAAGATGGAGTTTGTTTCATGTTTTACACCAAAGACAGGATCTGTGCCAAGTTTAAATTAAGAACAAAAGTCGAAGTAATGGTGCATCAGTTGTGGGTTTGGCAATGGCAAGAAAGATAGCCTCAAAGAAAACTCATACCTTTTATGGAAACCAACTATTGACCACAATTGGCACACAGAAAACTGCACGGACAAACAAAACTGCTGGATAAACAAATCAAAATTACATAGGAAGCTGACACCCATTCTTTACAGTGGAAAACCGAAGATAAAAATGAGTCACAAATTTTATATTCTTGGAAAGGATAAATGTTCACTCATCTGGTAATATGTTTTTAAAAAACTTCCCTGAAGATGTCTAATATTCCCAATATTTTTTGACTAACACACTAAGAATAACTGCAATGTGTTAATGTAACAGAACAACTAACTATAAACTCAATTGTGAAAGAAAAAAACAAAAAAACACCTTGAACTGAAAATGTGTCATTTAATAATACATAACGTATTCTCAGATTCCTTTAGCATTTCTAGATTATAAAAGGAGAATGTGTATATACTTGTGTGTGCCTGGGTGGTGGTGGTTATTGGATTTGAGGGAGGAAAAAAAAAGGAGTCCTTTCAATGACAGCTCTCTACAAGACAGGTACTTTTAGAATAGAGAGGTTTATGAGGGTGTAACACATTAGTTATCCTTTTTTGTGTCTTTTGCTATCCAGTATCCTTATATTTCCTGGGCCTGACCCACATCAAACTAAATTTTCATATGCTTAACAGAATCTAAAGAAATAAGAGGATGAAGTTTGCTGAAACTAAGATCTACTACATCTTTATGAAACTCTAAAGAACTTTTTAGGCAATCTCCCCTAAAATAAATGAGAAGGAGAAAAAGAAAATTCTTACAATTAGCCATGAGACTGTGGAAACCACTAAGCAAATTATATGGGTAGTCACGTAGGCAAAGTCACGTAGGTAAACTATAGTGTAAAAAACTGTAATCCTGTTAGTACATTAATATCTTCAAAGAGGGTACTCATTTCTTGTGAGTTTTGTGTTCTTTTTTTATTGTTCTTCAGTGACTTGCTTGAGTTGGGACAGAATGCATGTGAAACTATTCCTGAGTTTCCTTCTTTAATGCTGGCAGTATACCTTGTGATATGCTCTTTTACCACTCACCACTATATCACAATTATTTACGTCCACTCCCGTCTTTAAATGGAGACCTGAGGTTCAAACAAATGCTTTTATAAGCCCAGAAGCTCTCCAAGGGTGAGACTCCCCCACTCACACCCCATCTCAGTTTTTACCCAGGGTTGTCTTTCTTTTGTGTTTCTCCAATATTTCATTGATATTAAAATAATCGGAGTTCCCGTCGTGGCTCAGAGAAAACAAATGTAGTGACTAGTATCCATGAGGATTCAGGTTGCACGTCTGGCCTTGCTCAGTGGTTCAGGGATCCCTCATTGCTGTGAGCTGTGGTGTAGGTCACAGACGTGGCTCAGATCAAGCTCTGCTGTGGCTCCGATTTGACCCCTAGCCTGGGAACTTCCATATGCTGTGGACGAGGCCTTAAAAAGCCAAAAAAAAAAAAAAAAAAAAGCTCCACTTACGATGGAGCATGATAATGTGAGAAAAAAGAATGTATACATGTATGTGTAACTGGGTCAACTTGCTATATAGTGGAAAATTGACAGAACACTGTAAACCAGCTATAATGCAAAAAAATAAAAATCATTATAAATAAAAACTAAAATAGCAAAAAAAATTAAAAAAATAATCGTGGCATCTTCAACTTTTAAAAGGAAAACAGAAATTATTCCATTTAATCTCTACCAAAGCAAAGAATCCGGTCTATTATACATACCTCTCTGGCAGCGGCCGCCCACAACTTCCCAGGAGAATCAAGTCTGTTTCTTGAAGCTTTTACTTGAAAGAAAATAATTCTAGCACCTGTTCCATTGGCAATTTGAATATTTGAAGAAACTGGTCTGCCTCCAACCTCATTTGGACCCACTCTGGCCTATCAAACACTCTCAAAAAAGTCTCAAAGACAGCAGCACAATGATCTGGATGCAGCCTGAACTTAACAGTGTGCAACGTGTCTAGGACTTCTTTTGATCTTGACGACATTTCTATCATGCCTAAGGTTTTTACTTTTAGCAACTCCTTCCTACTCCTGGCTCATATTAACCTTATAGTCATATAAAAATACCCAGCTTCACCTTTTTAAAAAAGCATCATTTGCTATCAAGCTGTGTTTCCACTACATAAAATTGTCCAAATAGATTTTTAAAATATTTTCATTCAAGTGTAATCCCATAATTTGATGCAATCCATCAACTGAAGCTATTAACTTTGTATACCAACGTTGGTCTATCACATCAATGCTACCTCCTGTATTTCTATCATCTGCATAAGTTGATTACATATTTTTATGATGTCATTGAAGTTTTAATATTTAAAGATGTTTTTACATGTTAAACCCAGTCTTGGGGCTGAAACTTTCAGGGTTAAGAATCTGACCAGCAACGATGAGGACGCAGGTTTGATCCCTGGCCTTCAGTGGGTTAAGGATCCAATTGCTGTGAGGTGTGGTGCAGGTCACAGATACAGCTTGGATCCCACGTTGCTGTTGCTGTGGCATAGGCCGGCGGCTACAGCTCCTATTCGACCCCTAGCCTGGGAACCTCCATATGCTGTGGTGTGACCCTAAAAAGACCAAAAAAAAAAATGTTAGAAATGACAAATTCCTTTTCCATTTACAAACAAATTTCCTTCTTTGTTCATCTGATACCCATCAGCATGGTCTGGCTAGAATCACTCTCTTCAGAACTGCGTTTCATATCAACTTTTCCTTCATCGTGCTTCTCATCACTAAAGACGAATAGCTCTTTTCAATAGTTCAGGGTAGGATTGTGATTACTCTTTCTCACTTCACTCTGTGCCATCAAGAATTTATTGTCAGCAAACTGGAGTGGTTTCTAGCACAGGTTTCACATCATCTTTATCTTAAAAGGCCAACTTGAATCTCACCCACCACCTTGAAAGTTAGACATACAAAAATTTTTGATCAACCAAAACGATAGAAATCTTGAATTTGACAATGAACAAAGCAAAACACAAATAGAAGGTGCACAGTGATTGTGGCGACCAAACTGTTCAGGCAACTTTATAGAGACACCAGTGAGATACTGAACAATCAGTGATGTAATTTTCCATTTAGAATCACAGATTCTATTTTGTTATAAAATTACTAGCAGGAAGTGCTAGCACTGGGCCCTTCCAACATACTGTTCTATGATATTAAAATGGAACAAATTTATAATACCCTTTTTTTTCACATGCTACTTTCTGATTACTTTCAAAATATGGTTTAATGATTTTAAATGATCGTTTTAATCTGGCAAATACTAAATAGGATTTATCTACTGGTCTTTATTTTTCTTAGGTATAACTTCCAAAATACAATCAACAGACAATCTATTGCTACACACATTTGTTTTATAATTCAATAAAATATTTTAGAAGGAGAAAAAAGAATCTAGGAGTTCCCACAGTGGCTCAGTGGAAATGAATCTGACTAGGATCCATGAGGTTGTGGGTTCGATCCCTGGCTTCACTCAGTGGATTAAGGATCTGGCATTGTCGTGAGCTGTGATGCAAGTTGCAGATGCAGCTGGGATCTGGCGTTGTTATGGCTCTGGCGTAGGCCAGCAGCTGTAGCTCCGATTAGACCCCTATCCTGAGAACCTCCACATGCTGCAGGTGCGGCCCTAAAATGACAAAAGGCAAAAAAAAAAAAAAAAGAATCTATATCAGATACATCAAGACACTACTTTCAATGCATCAAATATTGTGGAAGACCATTATTATACCAGTCAAAATGTGACTGAGTCTGAAAAGGGTCCATTGAATTTTTCTTTTTCTTTATTTTCTTTTTCTTTCTTTTTTTTCTTTATTGTTGTCTTTTTAGGGCTGCACCCTTGGCATATGGAGGTTCCCAGGCTAGGGGCTGAACTGGAGCTGCAGCTGCTGGCCTACGCAACAGCTGCAGCAGTAAGGGATCCAAGTTGCGTTTGCAACCTACATCACAGCTCACAGCAACACCAGATCCTTAACCCACTGAGCAAACCCAGGGATTGAATCTGCGCCCTCATGGATGCTAGTCAGATTCATTTCTGCTGAGCTGTGATAGGAACTTCTTAATTTTTAGATTTTTCTGACTTTAAATAACTATCCAGGTTAAATAACATTGAACAGAACTAAGCACGAGAAATTAAATAATCCTGGAAAAATGAGTCATTATTTCATCTTTCCAAAGCATGGGAGCAGGTAAAATACTATATGTGAAAAAAGAGTTCCCAGTTGGCTATTATCTCATATCTTAAAACCAAAGGAAGAGAAATATTCCTGCTTGGTATATAGGCATTCTGCACTTGCAGTCATTAAGTCACATTTTTAGCAGTAAATTCACTGTCCAACTATAAGATATTTTATAATTAATTGCAGTCTTCCAATCTCCCTTTCCCCACTCCCTTCTCCAAACAGATTGGCATTTCTTAGTAGAGAGATTATATCTTTAGTTTCTGTATATGATCTATAGGGAATAAAACAGCATTAGGTATATAAAATATATACACACATGAATGTTTGTGTGTATGTGTATGTGTACACACATATACATATATACAGGTAAAGATACTTGTAGGTAGATTGAAAAAAATATTTAACATCCAGTAGGCTAGGCAGTTTATTTTTATAAGGACCACAACACTCCTTATACTGATACTTTTCTTTTCCTTTTTTTTTTTTTTTTTTTTTTTTGGCTGTGCCTACAGCATGTGGAAGTTCCTAGGCCAGGGATTGAACCTGTGCCACAGCAATGACAAGGCTGGATCCTTAATCCACTGCACCACAAGGGAACTCCTATACTGATACTTCTTCATGTTGATTTCTAATAGGGATTTCACAGTTGAGTTTCTGGGCAACCACTTGTAGTTTCCACATAAACACATTTTCAGATTTTCTAAACCTGTTTTCTTGCTATGATGGTAGATTTTAGAAGCTGTGATAGAAAATATGGCCCACAAAGTGAAAAACATATACCATCTATCTCTAAGAATATGTTTGCCACCCCAATATAGGCAAAATATACAACACAGAGAGCCCTCCACTAACAGGAGTAATGGTAGAAGCTCTCCTAGCCTGATAGATTTTCTTTTGACTGCTATTTTATTGCTATTATTATAGGCTAGGGAAATAGGTTACTACCCTTTACAAATGGTTCCTAGACTATGGACCTATATTTTGACCATGAGTATTTACCTAATTTTATGCAGCTGCGTGGCTTTCTAGTCTAAGATTTCAGAATCAGACCTTCCTGACCCCTGTTCCATTTCCCCATATAATTCCTTGCTCTCCTATCCACTTGAGAGTTCACTGTTGTCCCATTATTTTGGAATTTTATTTTCTTTTGTCCTTCTCTGTCAAGGACTACCAGAAAGGTTGCAAAGCCATCCTGATTGACTCATGATACACCAAGACCTCTCTGTTGCTAAATGACTCCTTACAGCATTCTCCTCCACACCTAACCCCGAATATTACCATGCTCATTAAAACTCAGTTTTTCTTCCCTTACTCAATCCCTCACCGTATTCAAGGTGTACTGCCTGAACAGATGACCCTGTTTCTAGATTTACAGAGAAGATTATGACATCTTGCAATCCCCTTCCTCCCAACTTGAAGATGTGGCTAGCTTCTTTTGCAGGCATCCTTTCATTGAGCTCCACTTTCCAAGGCTCCTGGGCTAATCCCCAGTCTTCTCATAGGCAAGTTGTTCCATTAAATGCTTTTTGCTCCCCTTATCACTGTCTTTGTTTCTCTCACTCATCTGATTCAAACATTTCCAACGTTTACAAGAACCAATGATTACTACCTGGCTAAGCGGTCTAAACCGTTACTGGGATAGTAAAAGGGCAAGAGACAGCCTCAGTTGCATGCAGAATGAAAGATGTAATACCACTAACAAAGTGATGGTTTTAGTTCCTAATTCATTTGACAAAGTCTAACAATATCAAAATCAGCACAAATTAGTGCAATGCTAGTTTTGAGCCAAAAGGCAGTCCCAAATTGTTAACTTTTAAAAATAAAATAGTTTGTCATCATGCTTATTTAATACCTCAGTGTCAAAAATGAAAAACAGAGATATTGTTCACCCCTTGAAATGCAAGTCTTATACAAAAAGATGAAGCTATGTAGTATCCAAAGATATTCTCATGACCTATTTTAGAGCTACTGCACTCTTTTAAGTTCTTATCTTTGAAAAATGCCTCTTATGACTTTTGATTTTACATAAAATATTTAAATATTTTAAATATTAGTTTCCTGATATACCTTCCCCCCTTTTTTTTATTAATACACCACTGAAAACATTAAAAACAGGAGTTCCTATTATGTCTCACAACCCCATTAGTATCCATGAGGACGAGGGTTCGATCCCTGGCCTTCTCAGTGGGTTGAGGATCCAGTGTTGCTGTGAGCTGAAGTGTAGGTTGAAGAAAAGGCTCAGATCCTGCATTGCTGTGGCTGTGGCTTTGGCCAGCAGTTGCAGCTCCGATTTAACCCCTAGACTGGGAACTTCCATGCGCTGCACCTGTGGCCTTAAAAAGCAAAAACAAAACAAAACCACTGAAAGTAAAAGTAAAAACAAAACAAAATCACTGCAATCAAAAACTAAGTATAGCAAAGAGCCTATCTAGAATCTTAGAGAGTTCCACACTAAAAGGTCCTTGAAATCAGACTGAGGAAAAGCAATTAGTATCTTATATATGTTTCCAGTTATTAAACTGAGAAGCCTTTTCACAATATATGAGGCTTCTCACTTTATTCCTACTTCCCATTGTCTCAACTCAAAACTCAAAGTTTTCTGTTTCTGACTTCTAGGATAAATACCTAGAAGTGAACTGCTGTGTCATATGAGAGGTACACACTTAATTTCATAGTGATGGTGTATCATTTAAACTGCCAAGAGCAAAGCAACATGCTGAGATAAGACAGTTCAGTCAGGATGGGCTGCATACATACTAAACTTGTACCAGCTGAATTAAGAGTATAACTGATATGATGGTTAAAACTGTAACAAAGAGGTCAAACTTGAAAAGCCTGTAAGTAGAGTGAAGAAAAGCAGAAAGCTAAAATTATGCCAGAAGAAAATTTTTATAGAGGTAGTAGAACAAATCACTAATAAAAGATTTTTAGGTATACTGAATGAAGAAACTGGAAAAATAGGCAATTAGAGTTTCAATGTTTACTGAAGAATGAGTGATAAGTATGAAAGAAAATTTGGTGAAGCTGAATGTGAAGATCAAAAGAGATCACTGTGTTCTTAACAAATACATATTCATTAAGAGCTTTTTTACCCTTCTGCCTAAAAAAAAAGTCATAAACGTCTTAGTTTTTGTGTGTATGTGTGTGTTGTTGTTGTTTAAGGATAAATTAATGACAAAAAGCCTGAAGTCAGGAAAATCATTAGTTATCAATGAAAAAAGAAAGAGATTCATTTGCTGACATACCCACTGGCGAAGATGAACTCCCCTCAAATACTGAACACTGCTTACACGTTTTTATTTTATTTTATTTTGCCTTTTTAGGGCTACACCCGTGGCATATGGCGGTTCCCAGGCTAGGTGTCAAATCAGAGCTGTAGCCTCTGGCGCACACCACAGCCACGTCAGCAACGGCAGATCCAAGCCACATCTGTGACCTACACCACAGTTCACAGCAATACTGGATCCTTAACCCACTGAGCAAGGACAGGGATCTAACCTGCATCCTCATGGTTACTAGACACATTTGTTTCCGCTGAGCCACAACAGCAACTCCACTGCTTACACTGCTTACACTTTTAATTACCAACCCATAATTTTATATTTAGCCACATTTTTATTCATATATAAAGGCAACAGAAAGACATCTTTAGTAATCCAAACCGTTTCTTTCTCTCTCTCTCTCTCTTTTTTTTTTTTTTTTTTTTTTTGCCTTTTAAGGCAGCACCTGTGGCACATGGAAATTCCCAGGCAAGGGGTCAAATCGAAACTACAGCTGCTGGCCTGCACCACAGCCACAGCAACACAGGATTCAAGCAGCGTCTGCAACTTACACCACAGCTCATGGAAATGCAGGATATTTAACCTACTGAGCGAGGCCAGGAATTGAACCCGCATCCTCATGTATCCTAGTTTGGATTGATTAACTGCTGAGCCACAATGGCAAAAAAATCCCAAACTCCCAAACCATCTATTTATTAAACTATGTGAATGCATACTCTAAATGACTAAATAAAAGTCAAATTTAAGCTCTTGAATAAGGAAGTGGTGGCATAGAACCCTGGCAGGGAGAATAAAAGTCAGTTAAATAAAAATTGTCTAACTGCAGTAAATATGGTAAAAAAAACCCTGAAAACAATATAAAAACTAAAAGTACATATTTATAGAATGCACATATATATAATGTAAAAATTAATAGCTTGTAACAATAACCTAAGTCCCAAACCTCAGATTATTATATATATGGAAAGTAATGGCTAAATTGATGTGGGTAAATTAAAAAAAAAAAACTAAGTGTATCATAATCTATAAGGATTTGGGGCCTTTTTTTGCCCTGTCCTTTTCATTCTCCCTTTTTTCTCTTTCTTACTATGTTTGCCAATCAATTTTTGTTATTTCTAAAATCAACAAATGTTAGTTCCAATCCTTGAAAGACATTTCAAGCAATACTCTTGCCCCTGTTAACGATATTTTTCATATCCAGCTCTCTTAATCTGACAGCGTACAATCTACCTGGCAAACTTCTGTGCACTTCTGTTGGTCTGAAAGGCTGAGGGTCAGAAAGTTGCTCAGGAGTCCCCAGTCCTTTTCTCTCAAGGAGTCATCACATCCCTGATATGGAGTCACTCACACACCACTGAAACAGTCACAGTGCTTGGAGTTAATATCCTTGCAAACCACCTTACACCCTGGTTGCACAGTGCCGATAGAAAAAAGACACTTCTCTTCTAGGAGCCATAATTCACCCCGCTAGTATTATTCACCCACTTGTTCTTCTTCTGCCTTCTTGTAGCCTACTGCCAAGCCTTCTCCTTCCCAGGGTAATCACAGCAGCTTATCCTCACTGGAAACCAAGAGAGACCTCTTACTCTCTACTTATCTCTAAGAAAACAGCCCCAAGAAATGGATTCAGTACTCCAGATGTGGTCAGAACCACAGAATGGGCTTTATAAGTACAGTACCAGGAGTGAAATACTCCTTTTAATTAGAAATATACCTGTCAATGCATGATGAGTCCTAACTTCATTGTTGTTCTGTTGCTCAAACCATTTAACATACTATTTCAAAATTAATTTGTAAAAGGATAAGTTTCTCCTCCCCATATATATCATAAACATTTTCTTTTTTTCCCCCAAAATCAGGTTTCTTGAAACTAGTAACATGTGTTTTTTCACTTCTATAATGGCCCTTATTTTATTGCATATCATCTTACCACTTTCTAGATGGTTAGTTTCACAGCTTTTAAATCATTCTGGCTCTGTATGCCAATTTTCTGCATACTAGAAAGACATTAAAGAGGAAAATGTTCACACATTCGATGAAGCATGTTCAAGCTTTAAATTGAGAGCTATACTGTTAGTTTACATAGGGATAATAATCATACTGCAACAGTTTAATGAAACCTATAAAATCTACCAAGTATAGGAACTGAAAATTAATTGGTATGCAATAAATGGTAATTATCAGTTCCCACACCAATTAACTGGGAATCAAGTGGCATCTTTTCTCTCTTTACTGTATAACTGAAATAGATGATGTTATTAATTAATAATATGATTACCATCAGCTAAAATTGAAAAAAACTTAAAAGTCTGTAATTTTCTCTTAAGGCACAATGACATTCTTCTAATTCATACAAATGACTATTAAATCAAACAGATTTTGCATTTCATATTAAAATGTGATTTAAACAATTCAAATGCATAATGAAAAAGGTCACTATGAATCATTATAAAACACTAGGACATTTGTCTTTTAGATTTAAATGTTTAAAGCTCCAGACCCATAGCCACTCTCTATTTACAAGAGACAATTATCCATGTGGATTTGAATTTTCCGTCATCTGACATTATTCCAATTTATTATTACTATAATTTTCTGGGATCTGAAAGGTTGAGTAGAATAGTTGAGGTTAAAATAAAATCTGTTTACTTCTCACAAACTTATTTTCATACCATTTTTAAATTTGCTGCTAAAGGAATAATTATGCTTTGGGGAAATTTGGTTTAAATCAGTCAGATACAATTTCACTACTATTTAGGAATACTCAATTTAATCAGTTTTTCCAATAAAAACTGTCATATTTTGATCTGGCATGACCTTGGTCAACATTTAGTTAGTTAATGAATGTTGATTTTACTCTTATTAAATGTAGTATCATGCTAAATGCTGGACATACAAAGAGGTAACAAAAAGTATAAAAGCTTATTCTCTGCATGAAAAAAAAAAGACACTATCCAAGTAAAGATAGGGGCTACTGAAAGAAAAGGATACAGATCCTAGACCTATGCAATGCTGTTATTTTAAGAAAATATATTTAAAAACAATATTTATAAGCTATTTAAGACATGACAAACCTATTTTAGATTACTTCCTTCAGTCATCATAACAACCCTACTGAGATAGGTACTTTTATCCAGATCTAACTAACTAATAAGGAAACAAACGCACAGGCCAATCTCTTGCCTCAAATCACACAGCTAGTTAGTGCTAGAGCCAGGATTTAAACCTAAATCCAGTTCCAGAACCACAACTGCTCTACTACTCTGCTTCTCATTACATTTGTTTCCACAAGTAACGGATTGAGGTATGGTTTACATCTAGGAAATGCATACATCTTAAGTATAGAGCTCGATAGTCTTTGGCAAATGTATATGCCTTTGTAACTACCACTCAAATCAAAATATGTATGCATGCCTATGTGCTTGTGTATATGTGCCATTGTGTACTTTGGGGTATTGCTTCCATTAATTATACTTTGGTTAATTTATTTAGAAAGCTTATAAACTTTGGGGAGGGGGAAGGAAGTGTCATTAGGAAGTAATGATAACTAATATTTACTGAGTGCTAAGTGGTCAATGTGAAAACACGGCAAATTATATCTTCTATAAGCCTCTTAATTGCCCCATGAGGAAGATACTGCTATGTCTCCATTTTACAGATTAGGAACTGAAGTGCAAAGAAGTTTGGGAGGAAGCAGGAAATCTTCGCATTTTCATTCCACTAACTGATCAGTTAAAAAGGTAAAGAGGTAAAAAGAGATGATGAAAGAGATGGATGTTAGGAGAGGTTTTAGAAGACCAAGGAAAATTCCACAGTTTACATTTAAATTTGATTTGCCATCAGGATCCAACCGGACATGGACTAGACTGCACATCTTGAGAGATTCCCTTGAGAACAAACATAAAAAAGTTGAACATCCAGGAACCCATGGAGAAAGAAGAAGTTGGAGACAGGAACTTTTCTTGAAGGATGCCAAAGTTGAGAAGGATGGGGTGCAACGTCAAGGAAAGAAAAGAGAGAAGAGCAAGCAAGGGAAAAACTAGTGAAGTGCACGGTCACTCAAAAGAGAACTAGAAAAACACAGGAAAGTATGTTCGAAAGTTTTTGAAATATGGTCAAATTCAGTCACCAAATCAATGAAATACTAAAAAAACATGTATCTCTACAAAAAACGTGACTGTTGAATTCTTACATGACAGAGGGTATACTAGTAGTTGAAGAACCCAATGAATGGCTCTGAGTCCTTCACAGAAATTACATACATAAAGTTATCCTTAAATTTGTGGCAGGTTTGGGATTAGCATATGTACACTGAGGTATACAGAATGATTGACTGTCAGGGACCCACTGTATAGCACAAAGAATTCTACCCAGTTTTCTGTGATAATCTATGTGGGAAAAGAAATCTGAAAGAGAATGGGCATGTGCACATGTCTAAGCCAATCACTTAGTTATACGGCAGAATTATCACAACCTTGTAAATCAACTATACTTCAGTAAGACTTAAAAAAAAATTAAAAAACATGCCTGGAAAAAAAAATTTGTGACGGTTGCTAATACTGCATAGTTGTTCTTGTCACCTGCAGACAACATCATCAGGTCTGGCCTCTTTCCTTTGACTATTATTTCCCCTAAATGGAAGACTCATTCTTCTGCTTTCACATTCCTTTAGTGATTCTTAATCCTGTGTGTACATCAGAAACTCCTGGAGAACTTTTAAAATAGTAGCAATGGCTACATTCCCCCCAGGAGAACGCATATAAAAGTAGTACCAGAGAACTTTTTCAAAACAAGTGTGCTTCCTTCTCCATCCTTGTGATGTTGGGAGGCAGGGCAGCATATTAGAACGTAGAGTTTGCGAATGACCCCCAGTGCATTCTGCTGTACTTCCCTCCTCTATAAGAAACACTGTTCTATGCATTCTTTGGTTGAGCTCAATCTCTCCTAAAGCTTTTAAAACCATCGGTATGCTAATGATTCCTAAATCTCCATCTCCATTTTAAATCTCTCTCTGTTCCAAACCCATGTAGGATATAACCAGGACATATTTCTACTTGTACATCCAAAGAAACATCGGTATCAACACATCTTTAAAAAAGAAAGTTTCCTATGCCTCCCTCATCCGAGTGAATGGTGTTACCACACAGAGAATCATACTACACTTCTCTTTCCCCCTTATCTTTACTTCTTCACCCTCTTCCAGAGTTAAAAGGAAGCCAAAGGAAATTTTAGGAAAAAATAAATAAAAGAAGCAAAATTTTAGGCTCTAGTCACATCTTACCTCAATATTATTGTACTACTTTTGAATTGGCTTCATTAAAGTAGTCTTGTTCTTCTGAAACCCATCTTTTACAGTGCTGCTTAAGAGACCTGCCTGACAATTTCGCTCAACCACTGTGGGCAAAAATCAAAATTTTTATGGTGACTGGTAATGCTTTCTGAGAGCCGTGAGAACACATAATACATTTTGAATGTAGCTCCTTTAGAACAGGATGACACTGGTGGTCCCCAGTGAACCACGGTTTCTAGTATTCATGCCTCTGTTGTCATCCTCGCCCCATGAATCCCTCTTTAGGTAGCAGATGGGAAGTGCAGACATCGAAAGTGTGCAGACATTACAAACATTCAGACATACCAATTAAACCTGTGAATGATGGTGTTAGAAAATGTCCTGTTGTGATTTTGGTAACTCTTTTTCAAGATTTTGTTTCAGTTTTAAGCTTAAGAAATGGTTTACATATTACACATGGCACTTTACTTCATGAAAAGCTGTGTTTGGAGTTATAACAGTAGATTCAAATGACAGGCATTTCATGCACCATTACTTTAAAGTAAAAGTCCACACAAGGAAGTAATTTGTCTTTCCAAAATTAAAAAAATATATATATATATATATATATTTCAGATTGTAATGATAAAGTAATAACTAACAGGGAAGAAAAATTAGAGGGATATTGTAAAATTTAAAGAAGAAAAATAATCACACTAAATCTTTAATCAAGTTAAGAAAAAGGACTCATACCAGGGGGCACCTTCTGTTTACAGGAGGGTTTAACATGTCCTCCCTCTTATGTTTACATCATTCAAGTTTAACTAACCATTGTTGAACTCCTACTATGCACAGTGACCTGCACTTTCCTTTATTTTAATTCATTCATTATTAATATTTTTGTACTCACTTGTATTGAAATTCATACCTTAATTAAGCTAAGTGTTTATATTCAAAGGTAAGTATCATTTTCTAGCACTTTATTATTAATATCATAAACAATGTTCAGTGTACTGATTTTCAATATGTATCTTATAAGGCATTAAAAGACCCTACCAAAATTTACATAATTTCCCATTTTTTCCTTCAAAATATCTTCTTTGTCCTGTTGTGTCTAAATCTGTGCAATTATGTAAATAATATTATGTTCTTTATATCTGTGCAGAAGCTTAAAATATCATTCAAATGCATGTACACAGTATAGCCAGTGATATTTGCAAATCAATTTACATATTATTAGCTTTTTCAGAGAGAAAATTGATTCAGCTTCATCTTGTCCTTGGTAAAATGAGTTATATCTGATTGTTCATGTAAAACATCAAAACTATCAGAAAAAAAAAAAACCACCAGATTTTTTAAAGGCAAATGAAGTAACCTTACCATTGCTTTGAGTAATAATTCCATTGTTTTTGCCTCCTAATGTTTCCTCTTACTAAAAAGGAACCAGGCAAGGTTGACATATTAGGAGGTCTTGCCTAACAGAGAATATTTTTAATAGTGATTTGCTAGAGGCATGGCTTTGGGTTGTAGAGTGTCCCTGGAACTGGCTGTTTAAAATCCCAGATAGGCTGACTCATCCCTTCCACTTCTGGAGGTTAAAAAGAAAAGAAAAGAAAGCATGTCTTACAATTTACTGCATGTGGATCTCTGAGGCCAGGTTGTAGATCATCTGCTCAGACTGCAAAATTATATCCAAATACGCAAATCAAAAACCTCAAATTTAGTTGCTGTGACTATGGCTTCTACAAAGGTCATCAGCCAATGCTTCAGAATACAGTTTCATTTTATGCCGAGTATTTCTCATATACAGAGCAGCAAGATTCTCCTTAAAAATTATCATGTGGTTAACATACATGTGGAATCTGAGGAATGATAAGGACAAACGGACATGGACTGTGATTTCAAGATTAAAAAAAAGTATTGCAATATTGATTTAAAAGAAATATATATATATATTCATTTGGATGACCAAAATATATTTCTCATGTATATTGGATCTCTGTCCACAGTTCCTGGCTCATAGCTCCCCAAACTGTTAGAACTGCCTACGTGTGGAGAGTTATATGTTAAGGAGGTGACTTTTGCAAAGCACCTAAGATGGGGGCTGGTTGCCAAAGGAGTCAACCATACAATTGGGGTATTGGAATTTTCCATCCCATTCCTTGACCTCTGGAGAGAGGAGAGGCACTGGGGGTTAAATCAACCGCCAATGGTCAACGATTTAATCAATCACACCCATATAATGAAACCTCCATAAAACCCAAAAGGATGAGATTCAGAGGGAGAGCTTCCAAGTTGGTGAACATTGTGGAGATGGGGGAGAGGCAAGGAAGCTCTGTGTCCTTTCCCCATACCTTGCCCTACACACTTCCTCCATCTGGCTGTTCCGGGAGTTCTATATTTTTACAATACAGTGGTAACCTAATAAGTAAAATGTATCTGTAAGTTCTAGCAGCTGCTCTAGCAAATTAATTAAACCCGGGAAGGATGTTATGAGAACCTCTGATGTACAGGCGTTGCTCAGAAGTCAGGCTAACAACCTGGGCTTATGACTGGTGTCTGAAGCGAGGGCACACTCTTACAGGGCTGAATCCTTAAACCTATGCAATCTGATGCTATCTCTGGGTAAATTGTTTCAGAATCGAGTTGAATTCATGGACACTCCGATGGTATCTGAGAACTGCTTGTTGGGGTTGAGGGGCACACCCCCCATGCCCACTCACATTGCAATTGGGTCTAAGAACCAATTTAAGTATGTAAATAAAATGACCACAAATACAACAGGAATTTAGAGAAAATAAAAATGATTAGTTCATGGAAGACAGGATAGAATGTAAAAGAGCAGTGTAGTAGTGTTTATCAAGTTGACAGCTTGCTATATTTTCTCTACCAAGTTCTTACTTTCATCCTAATAACATTAGTAAACAAAGATATATCAACTATTATCCTAGTCAAATGGGCACTTATATTCCGGATGTTATCTCTTCCTATTTAAATATGCTGCCATAATTCCTTTTGCTCAGAATCTTCAAATTTATCTCTTTTCTGCTTCTTTTCCTTGAGTATCTCTCATCTCAAAAACAAACAAACAAACAAACAAACAAAAACTGGCCCTATTTTCCTCTCCCTTATCTCCTACTTTGGAGATGTCTCATCTGAACAAATTATATTTACATCCTTACCTGTCTTTTATTTATAAACTGAAAACAAGCTCTTTAGCTCAAGATCTTCAGAGTCTAATCTAAACCAAGTCAACAATGACTTGCTAAGTGCCAAAAGGTTTAGTGGCCATTCAGTAAAATTTGATCACCCTTCTTGAAATTCTACTCACTATTCTTAAGCTTTTAAGAAACCGTTATTTGTTTGTTTCCCTCAGAACTTGGCTCCTCTTCAGTCCCCTCTGTGGTCTTTATTTCCTGCTACTATTTAAATGTGACCCTCCCCCCCAAATTATAACCACATTCCTCTTTACAATTTAGTTTATATTTGTCAGATGTATGAGTCAGCAAGGAGTTTAACTCCTTGAAAGGCAATTATTTTAACTCTTTTGGTTAACTCTTCTAGAATCTATCTCAAAGGAATAAATAATATCTATGCTATTTCCTATTATTCCAAACTTCAACAATCTCTTAAATTCCTATATAGAACATGGGGATTTTTCTTTCTCCTATGAGCTTACTCTCTAGTGAGTTCTCTTTAATCACAATTTGGAAAGAAATCTATATTCAGTGTTTATATTGCAGTAACTAAGTAAATTTGTTTACTGCTGGATCATGCATTGCATTATAAAATCACTTAGTCTGGTATGCAACTTTTTTGTTTTACTTGGAATAAACTGAATTAAAAATTTTGCATAGTTTTCTCTGTTCCTACCAGTAAATTATTTTATAAATATCAGTGGTGGAGCACTTGGGATCATCTGTCACTTTAACTTTTCCTTTCCTCTAAAAGACCTTCCCCTGGAGCCCTCCCTTATACTGCAACATTCAGAACTGGTTGTTCTGTAGGTCTACCATACAGGCATAACTCTTGCCTTACACTTCATTTTTCTGGGAATTACTTTCATCTCTCTTCTGGGTTAGATCCCATTCCTGAATCTCACACTATCTTCATTCTTGTCTCATTCCCTTGATTGGATGGACTATAAAGCATTGTGTGTGGTAAAATTTCAATGCCACGTGTTTTCTCAAAAGCTTTTATTGTTCTTCTGGTTTTAATCCTCATGTTGTTTAGAGATTAGCTAAATGTCAAATTCTAGGTTGGCAATCATTTTCCTTTAAGTACTTTAGGAATTGTTCCATTTTTTTCCCCTAGCTTCAATCACTGCTTTTGAGAATACTTTATTTTTTGAAAGTTACCTTCCTTTCTGAAAGCTTTTACATCTTCTCTTTTTCCTGACTATTCAAAACCTTATCATGATTTGCTTTTTTTTCTTTGAAAAATTTTGCTGTATCACCTAATTCACTGGGCACTTGTATCTGGAACATCAATAATTAATACTAGATGACTTTTATACTACTTCATTCCTAATTTTTTCACTTATATTTTCTCAATCATCTTATTAGAACTCGTGAACATGGGATTTTATTTCTTTCACTGCCATATCCTAGCACCTAAAACAATAGATGATACATAATCCTGTTCAATAAAATTGCCTAAATATATTAATTAGGATACTAGATTTCTTGGTTTACTTTCCTTATCTTTTCTTTCCTATTATGATTCTCCCATGTCTTTTTTAGCTATTACTAAGTGTCTTTCTTACTTTTGAACTGCCAAACTTTACCTTATTATTTTTTTTAATTTCTTAGAATCATACTTCAGCATTCTAAAAACTGTGGTTTGTTCACTAAATATTCTTTTTAAAAATCTCATCCTATTCTTCTTTCCTCTGAGCTTATCAAGCATTGCTCTTTAACTTTTCTTTTGCTATGTGTACTGTAAATGTTTTCATGTCTTCTGAGTAACTTTTTCTGATTTTTTTTTCTCCATGTTTTTTGTCTCACTTTAAAGGAACTTCTCAAGTGTCCTGGGATCCTTGGAAGTCTATATGTTAATGGAGGCATGTAAAGTTGATTAGAGGACTTGTGTGCATGGTTAGACTTTCTTGGTTCTTGGGTTTTCCAAGAGGGTCAGTGGGTGGAGTTTGTATGTTTTCCACAGAGGAGCTTCACCTACCCCTATCTAGAAATCCCTTTTATTCCAACGCCCCTTTCTTGCAAAAGAAATTTGTCATTCTCTCAGCGGAACTGAAAGTTTGGATGCAGTATCCTGTAAAAGGAAGCATTTCATGGTTTCACTATTTAGTATCTACACTTCTAATTAATTGTCTTGTTTTCAGGCCCTAAGTTGTGTCTGAAATCTTTACTACCAGACACAATATTGTGTCTGATACTACTGGTTCAATTTCACCAGGGAGTAAACCTCCTACCTTATTTCAGGATTGAGAAGGAATTGTCACATGGCTGAGGAGGGAATCTGGAAGACTAATAACAGCTCATTGGGAATGTCAGTTATTGTTTATTCCCCTTTACAGTGATTCCTGAGGCAGCCCAGGGACTGGAGGTAAAACTCTGTTTCTCATCGGCTCTTCTGACTTCAGGTAGTTATAATTTAGCTTTTGGTACTCTGCTGACCACCTTTCCTTTGTACTTGGATCTTACTCACATCTTCTCCAATCTCTTTTTCTGTAGGTTTTTATTCATCGTTAACATTTTAGTGAGATTTGAGAGGTGAAAATAAATACGGGACCCCATCTTCCATGTTTAAGTAGAAGACTGTCCTTCCCTTTCCAATTATAAAATCAGGCTTCTGTCCCTTTCTTGCCACTAAAGCCGTTTTTAGCAAGGATCAATAATGGCATTCCGTAATAGGGCAGAACAAATCAAACTCCAAATTATATCTCTTCTGCTGCCTGTGCTTAGTCACGCTGATTCTGTGCCTTTTGTAAAAGAATGTTGCCTATACCCTGAAATATAAAGGATTGCCTCTTCTCAGGGTTATGACCTTTAAAAGTCCATTTATATAGAGATTAAAAAGTTGCAGAACAGAGAATAACATTTGCTTTATTGGAAGTTAACTTGACCTACTAGAGTAGCTACCAGAACAAGGGTCTTCGAGTCCAAGAAGTTTGGAACAATTGACCACACCCTCCCTTACCTGGTGCTTAAAAGTGTTTTGCTGAAACACTTAGGGGAGTTCAGGGTTTTCTGGACACAAGCCACCTGGCTCCGTGCATGGCCCTGCAATAAACTTTCTCTGCTCCAAATTCCAATGTTTCAGTTTGCTTGGCCTCACTGTGTGTCAGGCAGAGGAACTTGCATTCAGTAAAAATTCTACATTCTAAGACCAACATGGTATTAATTTCCAGATATCCTTATACATAGCCAAGGCTGCCTCCTCTTCAAGTTAACATAGACAAGTGTGCTCTGGACATCATTTACTAAACTGGACTCACTGTTTCCTCCACCCTCAAGCTATTACTGCCTTAAAAAACACTACTACACAATTTACCACTCAACCTAGAGACCTGGATTTTTCTCCCTCTCCCTCATTTTTCTTAACCTAACTTTAAAAATTCAACAGGTGTGACTCTTGAGTTAATGTGTTTTATTCAATTAGTGTGTCTTCTATAACTGCTTCCCTTCTACTCTCAATACTAATGCTTTAGCCCACTTTTTTAGCAATATTTATCTGGGTTACATGAATAGTCCAACTATATTTTTTCTGTCTCTAGTCTTGCATTTTCTATACTATTGCAAATGAGAGTTTTCGCAAACACAAATCTACCCATACCAGGTCTTCTGAAAAGTAATAAAACACTTTTGATCACATGCCATAGGGAATGACTCAAACAACCTTTGGCATTTTTTTGGGTGACACGACCAACTTGCTGAAAAGGGATGCTTGGGCCCTATAGGCCTGGAATGAATCAAGTATTAGAACACCTCTAAAAGGCTCACTAACTCTCTTATCTGCTTCTCTCATTGTGTTAGGTGTATGAACTACACTGATTATGCCCACAAAACTGGAATCATAGCCACATGAAATCTGAAGTGCACCTTCCACCAGCATTGCTACCAGAGAAGTAGGGATTTGTATTCTTTAATTTCCAAATTTTTATTGCACTCTTTTTTTTGGTGGTGGTGGGGGATGTCCATAGCATATGGAAGTTCCTGGGACAGGGATTGAACAGACATCACAGCAGTGATCAGTACGTTTGTAGTGGCAACACCAGATCCTTAACCTGCTGTTCTGAAGTAAGAGTTTTCACTAGAGATACAACCCACCCCACCAGCTGAGCAGGAAGCTATGTGCCTGACAGAAGCTATGCTTTCCCGGTGCCACCCTTCTTGTAATCTTGTAGCAACTATGTGCCTTATGTCCTTGCTAGCAGCTCTGCTAGCCATGCTCCAAGCATTGCTTATCAGTTTTGTTTTTGTAATCTTGTTTACTCAGCTTCTTAGTCAGGAACACTGTCTGCTCTGGGAAGGGGGGTGGTGGTGCTGGGCTGCTTGCATGAGAAAAACAAGACCTGGAAGTCTGTACTGTATAAAACCTACCCAGAATAAATACCTGGTGCTCAGACTCTGGGGGCAACTCCTCTGAGCCTGCACCAGTGTTGAATAAACCTGGCTATTCCACATTTCCGAGTGCTGCTTGTCTCTTTCCACTGCCACGGTTGCTGCGACATTTTCTGGTGCACTGGCCAGGAAGCCGACAACCGAGCTGGCCCTTTGTGCCACAGTTGCCAGGGAACCAGGGAAGGCCATGGTGGCCAGCCCAGTGACAGGTGCAAGCACGTGCTCAGCCATTTTGCTGGATCCTAACTCTCACTTGGGCCGTGCTGGCCCCAGCTCACGCCACTTCCCAAACGGACTCATAAGGAAAGTGGAAATAGATTCCAGGAAGGGATGTCAGATCGGTAAGTTCCCCAGGGACATCTGCCCAAGTTAGGACCTGCCATTTGGCGGAAGGAGAGACTGATCACCTCTCAGTGACCAGAGGGTCACCCAGTATAGGATTTATTCCCTCAGGATCGGGTCGCCTGTCAATTCTGATGTGTGTGTGTGTGAGTGAATAGAGTTAATGAGATTCTTTGGACTACAGAGCATGAGTTGGTCCTAATCTGTGGTTCTGTGGTGACCTCATATGTCTTTGTAAGGCTGCTCCAGGCTCTAAGGGTTTTCTTCCCTCTCTGTGAGACTGGTCCAGGTCTGGGGTTTATAAGGACCAGCCACATGCTAAGAGGCACCTTTAACTCTTGAGAGGGGGGCTCTGGCAGACAAAAGTGAGTGCTCCCCCTCTGTTTGTATTGCAACTTAGTCACAGGGTAAGAATTCACACAATGGATCAATCAGCTTCAAAACACACTGTCTTAGAATGTATGGTAAACAATTTTGAGAAAGGATTCTCTGGAGATTATGGTATAAAACTGAGTTCTGGAAAACTGCACATTCTGTACCCTAGAGTGGCCCTCCTTCAGGGTTGGACGGCTCTTGGAAGGGACCTTAGATGTGCCCATGGTTAGAGCAGTATATAATGTTCTGACAGGAGACACTGGACACCCAGACCATACATCAATCAATGGTTAGAAGTTGCCCAGTTAAGGCCACCTTGGGTTTGGTTCTGAGTCACAGACCAGGGACAGTGTAAAGTCATAGTAGCCCAGTCCAAAAAGAAAACTCTGCCTCATGAAAAGGAGCCACCTGTTTTTCAAGGAGAGGCCAAGGACATGCCCCCTGTGCCACCTCCCTATGTGCTACCGGCCCCTACTTTGGGGGCCAAAGGTCCCCAGTTGCCAGACAGCCCACTACCTTCTGTCTCTCCTCCTTTTCCTCCCGAAGTCCCCACGGCGATATCACTCCCGCAGCCAGATTCACCGGAACCAGCGAGCAGGCATCTCTGGTCAGCCCAAGGAGCAGCCGCCCCATCGCTACAAATGCCCTTAGGGGAGACACAGGACACTGCAGCATATCACCCCTGATGGGATCATAAAAGACAGGGGACCAGTCTTTTACTACCAGCCCTTTTCCACAACAGACCTCCTTAACTGGAAGTGTCATACTCCCTAGTACTCTGAAAAGCCTCACAGTAGGACATCTTAGATTATACTCTGATCGACCTCTTAGAATCCATTTTCCAGACACACTATCCCACCTGGGTAGACTGTCTACAGCTCCTTATCATATTGTTTAACACTGAAGAGCGCTGAGGAACTGTAATGGAAGTCCGGAAATGACTCTAGACCAATGCCCCAGGGGATCGACTGAACCTGGAAAACTGGGCAAGGAAAGTCTTCCCGGAGGAAGGACCCACTGGAACTACAACACCGAATGGGAAGAAATAATGAGAGAGAGGCCAACAGGCCCTCCTACAGGGGGTAAAGGCTGGGGCTAAAAAGCTTACTAACATGGCCAAGACCACCGAGGTGCTGCAAAAGTCAGATAAAAGCCCGGCCAACTTACATGAGAGACTACATGAGGCTTTTCGGATCTTTACCCCTTTTGATCCTGAAGCCCCTGAGAACCAACGGATGATAAATGCTGCCTTTGTGGGACAAGCCCAATCAGACATCCGTACCAAGTTACAGAAATTAGGATTTACAGGAAAAAAAATGCCACAGAATTATTAGAAAGAGCCAACAATTTTTTTATTAACTGTGACCAGGTGGCCCGCCGCGATGCAGAAAAGAGAATGAAACAAAAAGCTGCATTTCTGGTGGCAGCCCTGTCGAAACTGGTACCTCCAGTGAGGCCACCCCATAAGTCAAGGGGCTCAAGGCCAGGAAAAAAGAGTCCCTCAGACACGATCAATGTGCCTGCTGTAAAGAGAACGGACACTGGAAAAATGAATGCCCCAACCATCCTGAGAGAAGGACCAAAGCGGCACCCCCGCCTAGCTGGTACCAACCCGAGCCACCCAGCACAAATCGGATCTGCTTAGAGAAGCAGAATCCAACTAGGGGCCCCCGAGAGCCTATGGTCAGAATTCAAGTAGGGGGCCATTCAGTAGACTTTATGGCAGATACCGGTACTAAACATTCGGTGGTCATGCAACCCATGGCTCCCCTCTCGGGGAGAGAAACTACTATTATTGGGGCTACAGGTGCCCAAACTGGCAGGCCCTTCTGCGGTCCCCGATAGTGCTGGTCAGAGGCCATGAGGTAGTACATGATCTTCTTTACCTGCCTGACTACCCAGTTCCCTTGATGGGAAGAGACCTGCTGGCCACCATATGGACTCAAATCTCCTTCTCCACCGATGGATCAGCTCAACTCAAATTAACAGAACCATCCTCTCCTTTAATCATGGCTCTCTCTGTAAGGAGGGAAGAAAAATGGTGCCTGTACTCCTCCCCTCCAGAAGAGGGGATCACTCCCCTGGAACTAGAGACTGAGTACCCATTGATTTGGGCCAAAAGAAACCCCTCTGGGACTAGCAAGATGCCGCGCTCTTATCCTGCTTGATCTGAAACTTGGATCTCAACCAGTAAAGCTGTGGAAGTGCTTGATTCTCAGAGAAGCTCAACTGGGAATCCAAGCTTACCTGAACAAGCTACTTAATTAACACGGACTTTTGATAAAATATCAGTTGCCCTGGAACACCCCCTCATTGCCTGTAAAGAAACTGGGGACACAAGACTACTGCCCGGTTCAGGACCTGAGGGCCATAAATGAGGCAACAATCACGTTGCACCCGTCTGTGCCTAATCCATATACTTTGCTGGGGCTGATCCCTTCCACTGCTGAGTGGTTCACTTGCGTGGACTTAAAAGATGCCTTCTTCTGCCTCTGAGTGGTTCCTACTAGTCAGCCCTTGTTTGCCTTTGAACGTGAAAATCCACACACTAGGACAAAGGAACAGCTCACTTGGACAAGACTCCTACAAGGATTCAAAAACTCTCCTACTCTTTCAGCACTGACTGAACTCTGGCCGCTGACCTGGCTGAATTTTCCTGACAAAAACTAGAATGTGTCTTGCTACAATACGTTGATGACCTCTTGCTGGCCAGCACCACGCAGGCTCAATGCCTAGAAGGAACAAAAGCTCTCTTCTCCCTACTAATGGAGGGTGGGTATGGGGTATCAAAATAAAAGGCACAAATCTGTAAGAAACAAGGCAAGTATCTGGGCTTTAACATCACGCGGGGCTAACGAATGTTGGGGACTGAAAGAAAACATGCATCCCAGTCCCTACCACCCACTGGAAGGTTCATGAGTTCCTAGGGGCAGCAGGATATGTCACGAGACAAATAGAATGGCCTTGAGAGTCCTAACACAAGAATTTGGGCCTTGTCAGACAGTGCAGCAGGTGTCAGAGGCCCGTGGCGTATTTGTCTAAGCAAATTGACTCAGCTGCAGCCAGATAGCCTCCCTGCCTGAGCACTGGCAGCTACCACCTTGTTAGTAAGGGAGGCTGACAAGTTGACTCTGGGACAGAACCTCAGTGTTAAAGTCCTGCATTCAGTTGTAACCCTGGTGGATAATCGGGGCCAGCATGCACGAATGACTCAATACCAAGGGTTATTATGTGAAAATCTGAGGGTAAGGCTGGAAGTTGTATGAACCCTGAACCTAGCCACCTTCCTACCAGATGAAGCAGGGCCCCCAGATCATAATTTCTTAGAAGTACTAGATGAAGTGTTTTCCAGTAGGCCTGACTTAATGGCCAGACTGCTCCAAAATCCCTGGTTCTATGGCAGTAGCTTCGTGGAAGATGGAAAAAGGATGGCAGGATATGCTGTGGTGTCTGACTCAGAAGTGATGGAAGCAGAAACACTTCCTCAAGGTTGGTCACTACAGAGAGTAGAATTATGGGCATTAATTAGAGCGCTGGAGCTCAGCCGAGACCAGCGAGTTAATATCTGTACCAACTCACAGTATACCTTTGCAACTTTACATATCCACAGAGTATTATACAAGGAAAGGGGATGCCTTACTGCTAAAGGAAAAGGGATCAAAAACCAAGCTGAAATCTTAAAGCTCCTAGAGCAGTATGGGAACCTAAAGAAGTGACAGTTATCCACTGCAAAGGCCACCAAAAGGGAGGCGATCCAATGGCAAAAGGAAACCACAGCGCTGATGCAGCCGCCAGACAAACAGACAGGGGGCAACCAAACAAACCCAAAGTCCTGTTGGCCCCAGAAATGTCAACTGTCCTCAAGTACTCTCTACAAGAGGAAAGTGGATAAAAGAGGAAAGAAGAACCAAAACAAAGATGGGATGGTGGGTCACACAAGACCACTGGGTTTTTGTTCTGGAACAGCTGGACTACAAACTAGTCCCCCAGCAACAAGAACTGACCCACATGTGCAAAACTGCCTTAGAGACCTTACTGGGCCCATACTATCTCATTGCACATCTTCCTGCACTCTGCTCCTCCATCTCCCGTTGGTACATAAATAATGCTCACCAGGGTCCTAGCAGACCAGCTGGGACACAGCACTATGGACTGTACCCATTTGAGGATATGGAAGTGGACTTCACTGAAGTCACCCTGAGCAGGGGATACAAATAGCTGCTAGTTTTTGTCTGCACCTTTTTGGGATGAGTAGAAGCCTTCCCAACCCAAACTGAAAAGGCAAGAGAAGTAACCAAGGCACTCCTGAGAGATACAATTTCCAGATATGGAATGTCCCTGACCATCGGGTCAGACAATGGACTGGCATTCGTGGCCGAGACAGGGCAGCAGGTGGCAAAAGCCTTACAGATCCAGTGGAAGCTACATTCTGCCTATCGCCCTCAAAGCTCAGGGAAAGTAGAATGTATGACCCCTTAAGCAGACTCTAGCAAAGTTATGTCAGGAGACTGGCCTGCCCTGGGTAGATACGCTGTCTGTGGCCCTCACAAAAGTGAGATGCTCGCCCCGAGCGAGGATAGGATTCTCGCCATTTGAAATCTTATATGCAAGGCCGACTCCACTGATCAGTTTGAAAGGAAATACCAGAGAATTGGGAGACTTAGGCTTGCACACACAACTGCAAGGATTGGGGATCACCATATCACAAACACACAAATGGGTCACAGATAGAATACCTGTGGCTTAACAGTGAACCCCCACAAACCAGGGGACCAGGTGTGGATAAAGGACTGGGAAAAGGATCCTTTAAAGCCAGTATGGAAAGGGCCCTATGTTGTAATCTTAACCACTCCCACTGCTCTCAAAGTAACAGGAATAGACACCTGGATCCATCACTCCAGAGTTAAACTGGCTGGCACAACTGATGACTGCAGGGAATGGAGAGCTGCCCTCGATCTGGAAAAACCTCTATGCCTGACAATACATAGGAGCAGACAATGATCTCAAAGCACTGCTCCTGCCACACTGGAAGCTGATCAGTCAACACACGGCTAAAGCTTGAGGAATTGGCTGCCCAGTGATGTTTATTGTTTGCGGTTATTAATCTGGTGCCCTTGACCTTGTCAGGTTCCATTTTGACAGGTGCAGATGCACCCTAAATATCAAGATGGGGGAATGAAGAGTTTTAACTAGAGAAATGACCCCCCAGCTGAGGAGGCAGCTATGTGCCTAACAGAAGCTTTTCTCGCCCATACCACCCTTCTTGTAATCTTGTAGCAACTACATGCCTTATGTCCTTGCTAGCAGCTCTGCTAGCCATACTACAAGCATTATCAGTTTTATTTTTGTAATCTTGTTTACTCAGTTTCTTAGTCAGGAACACTGCTCTGGGAAGCAGGGGGTGGTGGGGGTGGGGGGTTGCCTGGCTGCTTCCATGGGAAAAACAAGACCCAGAAGTCTGTATTGTATAAAAGCGACCCAGAACAAAGACCTGGTGCTCAGACTCTGGAGGTGATTCCTCTGAGCCTGCACTGGTGCTGAATAAACCTGGCTATTCCACGTCTCTGAGTCCTGCTTTTCTTTTTCTGCTGCCATGGTTTCTGCAATAGTTCCACAAGGGAATTTATTTTTTATTTCCAATTTTTAATCCTAAAGAAAGATAGTAATGAGGGCAGCTTGGGTTTCTTGCCTACTCTGATAGACAATAGGAATGAAGATGATTGACAGGATGAATAGGGGGAGTGGTTTCCCACAAAAAGAATAATTGGAAGAATGGTGGGCAGCAGCATTGCCCACTATGTTATACTGATTGTCAGGGACTGAGTCCCAGCACAACTACCTGGCCATATAACCAGGGCAAGTTACTTACCTTCTCAGTGCAATACCTGCCTAACATAAAATGAAAGTAATGACAGTAATTACTTATCACATTTGTTAATTTAATAAGGATAAAATATTTAGAACAGTCTCAGCTTCATAGTAAATACTAAAGAAATACATTAGTCATATGTAAACAAATAAAATTCTTCTTACCAAGACAAAAAAAATCCACTACACTCTGCTTAATATTTCAACATTATTTATTATCCTGTTCTTATCCAGGACTTCCAAACTGTGCTGAACAATACATATCACCACGCCTCTTGACCCTTGCTCATGTTATTCTCTCTCCCTGGAATGCTTTTCCCTAGTTTTATCAGCCTAGGTGCCATGAAAGTTTCAATATTAAAATATTTGTACTTCGACTTGGTAATGGAACTTCTAAACGATATAAAAAACAGTCAAAGATTTATGATTTTTTTTGGGGGGGGGAGCACACCTGTGGCATATGGAAGTTCCTGGGCCAAGGATCGAATCAGAGCTGCAGCTGCTAGCCTACGTTGCAGCCTAAGCAATGCTAGATCCAAGCTGCATCCTTGACCTACACTGCAGCTTGTGACAACATCAGATCCTTAACCCACTGAGTGAGGATAGGGATGGAACCTTCATCCTCACAGACACTATGTGGGGTTCTTAACTCACTAAGCCACAATGGGAACTCCATTATGCAATATTTTAATTGTTCCTCTTAAGGGTTGAAGGAAATGGCCCCCTTCCCTCCCACCCCCCTTACTTTAGTCCTATGTGTTCTGTGGCTTTATACAGACTAAAGCTTTCCACAGATATAGCTCCATCCCAGACTGAATTCTGAGGCCTTGAATAAATTATTAAGGTCCTTGCTTGAAACTCTACGTTGATGATTCAAAGGCCTCTCAAAACTCAGTGCACCCAAGGCTGAACTCAATCTTCCTATGACAACTGCTTTTTCTCTGCCTATACTTCTTATAAACAGAGTCAACCCACCAGTGGCTCCTGCCACCTTCACTATCTACTTCATCAACAACTTATGGACCTTTCTCAAAGCAGACCTCCTCCCCAGTTCCCCTTCTGCTCCCTTCATTCACGAATGGCTGCAGCCAAAGGGATCATTTTGAATGCAACCTTACTGTGTTTCTCCTTTGATTAAAAGCATTCAGTAGCTTTCCTTTGTCTTAAAAACAAAGCCCAATGTTCTTATTCTGAAGTGTGAGGTCTTGAATGATCTGGACTCTGCCCAATTCTCCACCGTTGTCTTAAGCCATTCTCCTGCTCACCAAGGAGGAGATTTCTCTGACTTCTTCAGATTGCTCCAAGTTGCTAAACAACTTCCTGACCTTTGGTCTTTACCCATGCTCTTCTTTTTGCCTCAAACACCCCTTCCCACTTCCTAAAGTGTACAAATCCATCCATCCTTCCAGGCTTAGCTTAAATGTCATTTTGTCAGGGAAACCGTGGAGCAGCCTTCCCATCTTTATGGCACCCTGTTTTTCACTTTCATGCCAAAAATTTAATTTATTAAATATTTGGTTAATTCTTTATTTTCCTCTCTTTCACATTTTTTCACAACTTCCCCAAAAAGCAGAGCTTTGTTTTATTTATGACTAAAACTCCATTTCTCTGCAGAATACCTCTAACATAACTGGGACACAAGAGAGTATTTTTTGAAAAAGTGAAATGGCCAACATTAGGTGTAGAGTGAATTCTTTCAATGCAGTATTGTGTGGTTGTAAAAAACACATATACTAAAAACTGCTGGTGTGAGAAAATGCTAAATAAAAATTATACACGTGGTACTTCAATTCTGTAAAAATACATGGGATACAAGACAAAGGAGGCAGAAGAACGACCCCCTCCCTGAAGTCCACATTCTAGTCCCTGGAACTTTTGACCATGATATACTACATGGGAAGGGGCTTTTAAGCCTGCTAGCCAGTGGGCCTTACAATAAGGAGATTATCCTGGATGATTTGGTTGGGCCCAACATAATCACAAGGGTCTTTTAAACATGGGAGATGAAGCAGACGAGTCAAAGCCAAGTAGGATGGGAGATATTCCATCAGCCACTCTGCTGGTTTAGAAGACAGAAGGAAAACATAAGCCGAGGAATGTGGAAAGCCTCTAGAAGCTGAAAAAGGAAAGGAAAATCCTCGAACCTCCAGACAGAACTCAGCCCTGCCTTAATTGTTATTCCAGTGAGACCCATCTTGGACTTCGGAAACTTCAGAAGAATAAGATAAAATATTTGGGAGTTTTAAGCCATCAGTTTATGGTAATTTGTTAAAGAAGCAATAGGAAACTAACACAATAGGATATATGAGGGTAGAAGATTTGTCGTGTTTGTTTTCTTTTCAATTTTGTGTGTTTTTGTAGGCAAGCTCTCAGCAAATTCTCCTTTCTCTGTTTTCAGCCCTATTTTACTAGCATAGCTTGCAGCATTGTGCTTAAGACTCCCATATTTCTACTGAACATATGAAATTAAAGAAAACATCTGGAGAAATTATCTGGCTCACAAATGCAAGCATTTTTTCTTTCTAAACACGTGTTAAGTGAAAATATAGATGGCAAATATCCAGAGAAATATCCAGAGAAATTTCATAATTTTTCTCACTAAAATGAAGAATGAATAAATTTTCATCAGGTACATTAATATTACAAGAGGACTTTATTTAAAAAGCATCTATATAGCTTGATGACTTTTAGCACTGAAAGACAGAAATAGTTCTCAGGATAATATTATTATCATTTTACTATTTTATCCCCTTTTTATGTCTTTACAGTATTAATAAAAATAAGCACTGGATTTTGAATCTGAGGAACATGCTGTAGTTCCTAATGGGAAAGAAAAGGGAAATCCTCAATGGAATTTTCTTTTCCTAATGTCAGCATCTCCTAGATTTTTAAACTATCTTGAAATAAACTATCTGAATAAAATACACATGGATACCTAATATTATTTCATATTTAGGAATCCTAGAGGACAGCAAAGCCTTTAAGGTTAATGAATTTACTCATAAGACTAGATATATCAACAATACCGATTGCAATCCTATCTTATTTTGGAGTGTAAACAGGACTTTGAAAGATCTGAAATTTAAATTAGAACAGAACATAAGGTTTCTTTTTAAAGTTGACCTAAAAGATGAATTTTTACACAGAAGCAGAATATATATATCTTCAGTTATATGACTGTTATGTTCTCAAATAATCTGTGCAAATTTTTTCCTAAAGCCTTTTCTAGTTAATTTTAGTAAATAAACAGATTAAAACTCTTTTATTTTTGCACATGGCCAAATCCCTGAAACTTCATAGATATAACATTGAAACCATATGAAAACCTGTCACTGAACAGAGGAAATTTTTTAGAAAGAACACCACCAAGCAAATGGAAAAAACAAAACAAAAAA
>PVHT021183617.1:15935789-15974959 GCA_004024745.2 Catagonus wagneri | reverse complement strand
GGATCCGAGCCGCGTCTGCAACCTACACCACAGCTCACGGCAACGCCGGATCGTTAACCCACTGAGCAAGGGCAGGGATCGAACCCGCAACCTCATGGTTCCTAGTCGGATTCGTTAACCACTGCGCCACGACGGGAACTCCCGTTCCATATTTTTGAGTTAATTTATTTGCAGGTACTGTGAGCTTTCCAAATTTCTGCTTTCAAAAGTAAAGCTGGATAAGGTAGAATTAAACAACAGGACTGCAGAAAAAACACAAGTACCCACACATATTGTCTCAGCCTGGATTATGTATGAAAGAGGGAACTTTAAGATAAACATGACTTATTTTTCCATATTTGTTTCAGAATGTGGTATAATTTAGTGTCAGTAATATCTAACATTTCTTGAGCTCTTACATGAATACTTGGAATAATTAAAATAAGTTATTCATAATCTCATTTGGTTATACAATAAGCTAATGATATATAGAGGTATTATTATCCACATTTAATGGATACAGAAAAGTAATGATTTATTTGGTATATCTCTAAATAATGAATAGGAAAGCTTAAGGGACAAAGACTCAAATTACTTTCATATTCAAAGGATAAATAAATGGATAAATGTGTTCATTATTTAAAATCATGCATATGCCAAGGGTCAAACATTGAGAATTTAACATGAAAAAGGCTCATCACCATACTGAAGCATTCACTCTATGAACTGCAAAAGTTGCAGAAATGAAATAATCAGAATATCAAGGAATTTGTCATAACAGACACATAGGTACCAGGTATCAAGATCACCTAGAAGACAAGTGCCTAAATCTATATGAAAACACAGGGCATCAGCTGGCTAGTGATCAGGATCTACCCATTAATCCTGTATTTCCATGATCACTAAGCATCCAAGGAGTTATAATTTGGCTTTTCACCTGGATTTCCAGTAGGAATTAGACACATGATCCAGAAGACTCAAGCTCTTCAGAGCATCTTTCATAACTTAAATTTTGAAATATATTTACATTAAGTGAACAGAGATCATCTTTATTTTATCATTGATCTCCCAACAGCCAACAGTGTTATGGGCACACAGTGTGACTTGGTAAATATCTGTTCAATGATTTTTATGGTCTCTGTAGCCTGGCTCCTTAAGGAACATCCCATCATAAGCCCTTGGCACAACATTATCCTATGCAGCCAAAATTTTTAACACTTTTCAGTAGCATTCAGTATAACAATTAGGTGGTGCAATTCTGCAAAAGTAAGAGGGTAACACTGCATACAGTGATCTACTCCTCAGTTTATTGTAATGATAGGCACTTCAGTAAGATAGGGTTTGGCAAAGGAAAGGGGACTCAGCGATGTTTTGGTTTATCATGCAATCTCCCAAGAGGGCAGAGACCATGCCATTGTCACTTCTGCATCCTAGTAACCTCTTCAGTGTTTGGCACATAGTAGACAGACAATCAAATATGTGCTGAAGAATGAAGAACAATGAATACAGGAAATGACATATATTTTACAGAGAGTTCATCACAAACTATAAAAATACTGAGTAAGATCCTGAAAGGAAGAAGAATTATTTAAAATCACTACGGTTTGTCACATAAAAGCTATAGCCATACTGCTATATAGAGTCATCAACAGAAACTCTGCACACATTCATCTGTACCTAGCCTCCTTGAGGTTTATGCCAAGTACAAAGAACAAGAAAATGAACAATTGATTCAAAACTCAGAGAGCTGAACTTCATGAGTAAGATTTTGGCCAGAAAATTGCTATCCCTATAAACACTGCACGACTTCCAAGGAACATGACAAAATTTCTATCAATAATGCCATAAGATAAATATTTGGCTTTATTCAGGAATAGTTCAGATCATTTTTTTATTTAAACCATTTCCCCATATAAATAAAGAATGGAAACAGCCTGGACACTCTTCAAAAGACTCTGAAGAACTCAACGACCCATATAATAACATTATTTAACAAAATTTCTCCCAGACTAGAGCAGAATATTTTTCATTTTTTTCCATTAGTGCAATTTATGTATAATACAAATACTGCTCATTTTAAAAAGAAGTCTCATAGCCCTTTAGTAATCAAAAGTTATTGTTAAACAGCATTACCGGCATAATGCTTTGTAGAAGCAAAGGTTTAAACATCCAAAAGCTGAAAGCTATCACATACCATGTCAACAACATTTTTTATAATATCTGGCGCATTAACATATAAATACACAGCATGTACTTTGCTTGAAAGGGTACAAGTATATTAATTGCAGGAAGTCTTAAATTCCCTTTTTCCTGAACAAAGGGTGTTTATAATTCCTATCAAATGAAGTATGTCAGTCACAGCCCAGTACACAGTGTAGAAAAATACTACCAAACACGACTGAAATCATTTTCATGTCTTTCGTTTTCTACAGAAATCCCACTCTTAACAATAAAACAAAAGAATAAACAAAAATGTGCATCATGTTGAAAGGGTTGTTTGTGGGCATCGTCAAAGCTTTTTTCAATGCAAACATTTGTCTAGCAGAAAATTGAGTTGGGTTTCAGTCCCATTTAAACACACAGAGCACATGGTTTATGGCAATTGCTGGCACAGTGTAAAAATCACAATTCTTCCAAGTGAGCTCTTCTTAAATTTCTACTCACAGAAAACCTGAGCAGTACAGTGGTTTCCAGACAAGGCTAGGATTGGCTCTCCTGAATCAGGAAAGCCCCTTTTCCTTAATTACTCCCCACAAATCAGATAACGGTCACTAATTGTTTTGCGTTCCCTGAGAAAATTTGCTATGTAAATTGCTATATTCTTAGAGAGAACTTTCCAAAAATGGCTTTCCATGGATTTATATGATTTTCAGCATTTCAGATCTTGAATATAATGTCATAACCTCCATACAAATGATGCATAATAACAATTACTGATTTTATAAAGACAAATAAATAAAGCCACTCTCTTTGTTCTCCATTCAATGCTTCATGTTTTCATAGCTATGTTTCTTTCTTACAACTAGCACTGATTTAAGTGTAAACTATCTACCTTGAATTATAGGATTTAACATATCTGAAATGTATACGGCTACATTCACATACGTGAGGGAATTAAGATAAATATAAAGCAGATATACAAGATTTTAATTACCTCAGAATTTGCAATAGACTCAAATTTCTTCCTTATGCTAACACAGAGCAAAATAACTACTGTCAAAATGAGCTAATTATATGAATTAGATCGGAGGAAAAAAGTGCACATATTTGTAATATATCCTATAGTCATTACACACAATAAGTTTCATGTTTATACTCTAACAGTGCACTCCCACAAGAACTGATGAATATTTGACTAGTGTCCAAATTTTGCAAATGGAAGATCAGAGTTTCAGAGATAGTGAATGACTGTCCCTTGTTCCCTTAGCTTACAGTGAAACCACTGGATCTGAATGTGGACCATCATCCTCTATCATCAATAACATGAATGAAAAATAAATTTATCTCTAAATCAGACTCAGATTACACTGTTGAGCTCACAGAAAAACAGAATATTGTAATACTGTAACAGTGGTTCATAGATCACTTATAAGTCTGGTATAGAAGTTATAAGACAAAAGTATAAAAGATAGTATAAAATTATGTTAATAAATATATAATATATAAAGATGTAATGTGTGACATCAATAACAAAGTGCAAGTGGTGTGAGGAGTAAAAGAACAGGTTTTCATGTGATTTAAGTTATTCGTTCAAAAATATTGTTAAAACTTTGTTTTATGTAAGCCCCATGGAAACTGCAAAGAAAATATTTATAGGAGATACACAAAAGAGAAAGAGAATAAAATCAAAGCATATCACTTTAACAAATCAACAAATCTAAATAAACTCAGCAAGAGTAGAAAAATGGATAAAAGAATTACAAGATAGAAAACTTTTTCACAAAATGGCAATAGCAAATTCATAACTATCATTAATTGCTTTAAATGTAAAGGATTAAACTTTCCAATCAAAAGGCACAGAATGGCTGAACAGATTTTAAAAATCCAATTACCTATTGTCTACAAGAGACCCAGATTTAAGGACCCATCTATGCTAACAGTGAAAGAATGAAAATATAATCCATGCAGATGATAATCAAAATGGAGTAATGACAGCCCATATGTATAAGGCAAAATAAACTTTAAATTTAAAAAGGTCACAAAACAAAGCAGAGCAATGTAAAATAATGAGAGTCAACTCACTATCAGGACAGAAAAATTATAAATACATATGAACCCAACATCAGAGCACCCATATATATGAAGCAAACATCAAGAGAACTCAGGGGAGAAATGGATAGCAACACAGATATAGTAGGAGATTGCAATACCCTACTTTCAATAACAAATGGAACATCCAAAGAGAAGATCAAGAAGGAAACAGAGGACTTGATCGACATTATAACCGAGACTGATCTCACAGAAGTGTACAGAACAACCCATCCAACAGCAGCAGAACACAAATTCTTCTCAGGTACACAAGAAATATTCTCCAGGATGGATGACATTTTAGGTCACAAAACAAGTCTTACAGATTTAAGAAAGTCTAAAATTATACCAAGTATTGAGTCAAATATAAAACCAAAAGGGAAATTAGAAAATATTTGAGACAAATGAAAATAAGATGAAAACACAAAATACCAAAACTTATAGCATACAGAAAAAATAAACACAAATTGGATAGTTTAGAGCACTAAATGCCTATATTTAAGAAGAGAAATCTGAAACAACCTAATTTTCTATTTCAAGTAACTAGAAAAAAAAAGAACACACTAAGCTCAAAGTTGACAGAAGAAAATAAATAATATCATTAGACAAATAAGTGAAAATAGAGAATAGAAAAATCAAAATAATTAGGGGTTGATTTTTTCTTTGACAAGGCCATTATAGTTAACAAATTTTTACACTTACTGACTGCACAAAAAAGGAGGACAAAAAATAAAATCACAAATGAACAAGAGATACTATAATTGATCCCACAGAATGAAAAAGAACCATAAAATAATACTTGAACAATTACATGCAAAAACAACTGAATAACCTAGAAAAAAGGGAAAATCCTAACAAACATATACCTGGTAAGAAGACTGAGTCAGTAATCAAGAAGCTTCTCATCAATGAAAAATCCAGGGCCAAATGGCTTCACTGGTAAATTTTATCAGACATTTAAAGAAGAATTAACACCAATTCTTCTCAAACTCTTCCAAAAAACTGAAGAGGGAACACTTCCAAAATTCATCTTAGGAGGACAGAATTACCCTGATACCAAAGCCAGACAAAGATACTATAAGAAAATATACTGACACAAATACAACTGATGAATATACATGCCAATCCTCAAAAAATACTAGCAAACCAAATTCAAGAGCACATTACATGAATCATACACTGTGACCAAATGGAATTTATCCTTGGGAAGAAAAGATGGCTCAACATATGAAAGTCAATCAATGTAATATAACATATTTACAGAACAAATGACAGAAATCACACGAACATCTCAATCGATGCAGAAAAAAAAATGACAAAATTCAACACCCTTTCATGACAAAAAACATTCCACAAGCTAGGACTAGAAAAAAAATGCCTCTACATAATAAAGGCCATATATGAAAGTCCACAGCCAAAACACTCAATGGGAAAAGCTGAGAGCTTTTCCTTTAAAATCAGGAACAATGCAAGGAACATATGAAAAAGAATAAATGGTATCCAGATTAGAAATGAACAAGTCAAATTATCTATTTACAAATGCCATGATCTTAAATGTAGAAACACATAAAGATTCCACATACATATAAAAACTCTTAATTAAAAGACAAATTCTGTGAAGTTGTAGGAAATATAATCAATATATAATAGGAAACTGTACATTTATATCCTAACAACAAATATTCCAAAAATGAAATTAAGAAAAAAATCCCATATACAGTAGCACCAAAAAGAATAAAATGTTTAGAAATAGACCAAAAAGAACAACATATTTGGAAATAACCTTAATCAAGGCTACAAGAAAACATGCATACACTTTCAAAAACTATTTAATACACTGATGAAGGACATTAAAGATGACATAAATAAATGAAAAGATATTCTATGTTTATGTACTAGAAGACTTAATACTATTAAAGTTTACATACTACCCAAAGTGATCTACAGAGTCAATGTAATCCCTATCAAAATCCCAATGATATTTAGAAACAGAAAAAATATATATGGAAGCACACAGGACCTTGAATAGTTCAAACATTCTTCAGACAAAATAAAGTGGAGGCCTCACACTTTCTGACATCAGAAATGTACACACATATAATAGAATTATTATTCAGTCTTCAAAAGGAAAGAAATATTATCATATACTATAGCATGTATGAACTTTGAGGACATTATATTAAATGAAACAAGCCAGTCACAGAAAGATGAATACTATAGGATTCTCTTGATATGTATAAGGTATTCAAATTCATAGAAGCAGAAAATAGGATAGTGACTGACAGAGGCTAATCAGGAGGGAAACGGGAAGTTGCTGTTCAATGAGTATACAGTTTCAGTCATTCAAGATGAGAATGTTCTAGAGATCTACTGTACAACTATGTGTGTATAGTTAATACTGTACTGAACACTTAAAATTTTAGAGAGTAGTTTTCATGTTATATGTTTTTACTACAATAAAAAGCATAAAAAATCAGAGATGTTCAATAATTCCCTACATACACACATATGTACAATCTCATGTACAAACATATGTTTAATTTTTAGCAAGCTGAAAAACGCAGTTGCTTTACTCTTTTTTACTACAGTGCTTTTTACTACAGTGCAACAAACATTATAATCAGTTTTCTAAAGGCCTTATCGTATAAGATTTGAGCTTTCAATATGAGGTGTCTAATTTTCTTCCCAGATGGAGTTTGCTTCATGCATATCTCATTTAGTATTCATCAAAACCTGGTGTGGTGGGAACTATAACCCCCTTTTTATAGGTAAGAAAGTTGAGGTATATAAATGTTAAGTCAAGAGTGAATAAATAGCATAGTTTAGATTGAAATTAGATATGTGGAAATCTAGTCTAGGATTCTAGCCACAATTTTAGTCCAAAAGAAAAAGTGAGAATTTAGATTTATTCATTGGTAACTTGATTTGTTACTATATGACCCTGAACTTATGTTACTAGAAGCAACCCTGAACAGTTGCTTAGATAAGTTGCTTATAAATTTCTATGTCATGACTGAAAAAATGTGCAGGAAAAGTAAAAGTCAAAATTTCTGCTATTCTTCTAAATCAGTGACTGCATGCTAGACAGGGCAAAAGCCATTGCCCAGATATATAAAGAAAAAAAAATCGCATTACTTCCTTTTGAGAAATGCTTTTAGATTTCTTGAATGACACAGTTATTTTAAAAAACAGATATTACAATATTTTATTTAAACCTCCATTTGGAAAAAAAATACTGGCATTCCCATCATAGCTCAGCAGGAACGAACCCGACTAACATCCATGAGGACACAGGTTTGATTCCTCAACTTGTTCAGTGGGTTAAGGACCCAGTGTTGCTGTGAGCTGTGCTGTAGGTCACAGACTCAGCTCAAATTTGTTATTGTGGCTGTGGTATAGGCCAGCAGCTACAGCTCTGATTCGACCCCTAGCCTGGGAACTTCCATATGCCACAGGTGCAGCCCTAAAAAGACACACAAAAAGAAAAGAAAAGAAAAGAAAAAACCATTGCTGACCTCAATTTGAAAGATGAGACTAAATTTCATTTTAAGAATCTGAAATATTCTAAGAGATCCAAATTTACGGTTAGAGGTTTTGTATATTGTAAATACAACTTGTAAATATACTGGACTTTGAAGTACAATGATTTTTCTTTTGTCTCTAAATCTTGATAATGGTCTCAGCTATCTATAGCTCTGAGAATCTGTACTGTAGTTATGAAGTAGTAGCCAGAAATGTACCTAAGGCATAATTTTATAAAGACCTTATGTTCTAATGATGTAAATAAATGGACTCCTACATGAATAACTGAAGGCTACCATAACTTTTTCAACATTCACCAAAGCAGCACACAATGCAGAGAAAATACACAAGAAGTAAAATATGGTTGAGTAAGCAAAGGTTTGCTACTCAGCCCATATGTGCCTAATTTGTTAAAGAGATATGCTGCATATAGTAACAAAAGACATTGAAAGAAAGACTTCAAAAATTATCAGTGGTTTAATGTATCTAAAACTAGTGTCCTCAGCAATGCTAGAGTTCATTTTACTGATATCATCTACACATAGTAATTAAATAACTCCACTGATTTTTCGGTAAAAAATATTTTTATCAGCTACAAATTTAGAAAATCATATTTTGGAGTTCCCATCGTGACTCAGTGGTTAATGAATCCGACTAGAAAAAATGAGGTCGCGGGTTCGATCCCTGGCCTTGCTCATTGGGTTAAGGATCTGGCGTTGCCATGAGCTGTGGTGTAGGTTGCAGACGCGGCTCAGATCCCGCATTGCTGTGGCTGCGGCGAAGGCCAGCAGCTACAACTCCTGTTAGACACCTAGCCTGGGAACCTCCATATGCCGCGGGTGCAGCCCTAGATAAGGCAAAAAGACAAAAAAAAAAGAACAAAAATATTTTTATAATCTATTCCATACATGTACACGATAGTGTATTTATATATATACGAATATTAGTCATTTTGTACATTTTTAAAATATTGGACATTCATATTCAAAAAGCAACAAAAATAGATGAAAAGATATAAAATGGACATAAAAATCAAAGTTTCAAAGTTTTTTCAACACCTGAAATGTGTAGTATTTTACCGATGATTTGATTCCATTATATACTAACTATATATTAATGAATATTCGCTGATTGAAGAGGTCATTTTCAAAGGTATGCTAAAGACAGGATACATTTTCAGTATGAATAGTTAACAATAATTAATATCATACTGTATGTTTGAAAGTTGCTTAGAAACTAAATCTTAAGTTCTCACAAGAAAAAAAAATTATAACTGTGTATGGTGATGGATATTAATTAGATTTATTGTGCTCATCATTTCAGAATATACACAAATATTGACCCATTATTGTTGGACACCTGAAACTAACATAATGTTATATGTTAATGATACCTCACAAAAACTGCATTTTATTCTAATTTGATTATCAAATCATACTTCTTATGAAATATCCCTTTGGTCCTATAAATTTAATAGCACAATTGGTGGATTTCTAAAATAATTCTATTGATAGATGGCACTATAACAAATGTCTTATATTTCTCACTGTTACAGTTTCAATGAGAGAGCCAAATGTGACCTGCCATTTATCTATACTTACATGGCACTCAATACCCTAGCATTAATCTAAATTAAACTCTTGTGGGTTAAACTAATTATGAAAAATAAATGTCATATTTTTAAATAAAGGCACTTTGTGAATATGAAAAAATGTTTATATATGATATGTGCGTGTATATATATATATATATATATATATATATATATTTAACTCTTTGATGCGAAGTGGAACTTTCAATAACTTTTCTATAAACTTACTTCTTGCAGTATATTTAAAATGGTAAAGATTTCCAAACTGTAAGAGATAGTTTATAAAAGGAATGTCTTTGCAAATTTCTTTCCAAATAGTGTATAACGAAATTTGAAAACAAAACGCTTAACTCCAAAACAAAAAACTGAATTCATAGATGTTTAGGACTTTTATTATAAACAAACCATATATAAATGCTATTGAATCTATACATTTTAATTTTTCAACATCTAATAGGCAGATGTCTTTTACTAGGTCCTATTACAGAAATCCCTAAAAAAACTAATGTTCTAAGGTGGCCTTCCTTAGTCAAGTGTATATTGGAGGAATAAAAATAAGAGTTGAATCTCACCCATAGGTGGGGCTGTGCCTTCAATTCTGAAAAGATTTGATAGTCTGTAGGACACAAAGATATATAAGGTCAAGAAGATTGGGAATTAGATCTATTAATCAGAGGATGTATATATGGTTCATTACAGTTAAGTGTGTAGCTAGGAACTGAAAAAAAAATTAATAGCTTTAACTGATAAATTTCCTAGGATAAATCTAAATATAAGGTAGAGCAGCACTGGATTTTCTCTGCTCACTCATTCAGTATTATTTTGGATATATCTTCACAGCTTCATTTCCCAAATTTCTAAGTTAAAGAAATTTGACAACTGTATGCTTTATATCCTCAGTCTCTGAGCAAGACTTTGAGGAGAGTCTGTAACGTCAATTTATTTTAATTTTTCCAAATGCCTGTCATGAGCTATGCATTATACATACACACACACACACACTCACTATATATATATATATATATATATCTTTTTATAGACATAGATATAGGTATATAGATATCACTACATTCCCAGAAGAAAACTGAGAAAAGATCTCTTTCTTATCTCTGTAAGATAGTATATTTTTACCATCAGAAAAAGATAAAGTATTTCCTCAATATAATGTTTTCTTGTAAAATATGTAATAATCATAATAGCAATAATAACTAATACTTATTAGACTCAATTTTGCTAGGAAACATTATTGTCTCCATTGTAGAAATGATGAAAATGAATCTAAATGATTACTTAGCTTACAACAGCCAGTAAACTGGTAAATATTAGAGCTTAATTTAGATCCAGATTTTCTGACTATAAAGCCCATGCCAGTAGCCACCACAAATGTATGTACATTTGTTTTATTTTCATTTCTGGATTTCACATTTCTATAATTAACCTTAGACTGGAGAGAGATAAAAAGGATGCAATGGGAGAAATAAAGACATCAAAAGGCCATGTAGAAAAGATCTCAGGAAGCTTGGTAAAGGAAACTTTAAAACATGATGGGAGCTCCCGTCGTGGCACAGTGGTTAATAAATCCGACTAGGAACCATGAGGTTGCGGGTTTGATCCCTGCCCTTGCTCAGTGGGTTAAGGATCCGGCGTTGCCGTGAGCTGTAGTGTAGGTCGCAGACACGATCGGATCCTGCATTGCTGTGGCTGCGGCGCAGGCCAGTGGCCACAGCTCTGATTAGACCCCTAGCCTGGGAACCTCCACATGTCGCGGGTGCGGCCATAAAATGACAAAAGGCAAAAAATAAAAAAATAATAAAAAAATAAAACATGATGAAGAGTACACAATAGAATAAGCAGGAGTGTTTCCACTAAGCATTTCATGACCTTCATATACTCAATACATGTTACTCAACACAATTTCTACTTTTGGGTTCACTAACTTTCACTTAAATGTGTAGTTAAGAATGTATATATTATGAAAATAAAGCTTTGGAACATGATGTGAAAATTATTCACGCTGTAAGTTAAAAACAGTATATGAAGCTGAATACACATTATTAATAAAATTTTAAAACTGTATCACTAAAGGAATAGAAAGGTACAGATATACAGCATAGATAATTTCAGAACATACCATATTTTTGTCAATGAAGATATTTCTATAATTGAATAGAAAAACAAACATTTTAAAAATCAGAGAACAATGCATGCACACATCAACCTCGCTCTTTAAAATGACCAACTTCTTACTGTTTTCTTATACCTAAATGAACATGTGAACATGTATATAAAGGTATGCTGCTTAAGTCAACTGTAACTTATTGAAAAGGCCATTTCTTGGTATTAGCAGTGCCTACTGGAAGACCACTGGGCCTGAGCTAGCTTCCATGGAGACTGTCCTGACTCCAAGGAGTAGTAGGACATCAGTGTCTGAACTGAATATGTGTGGAGCTATAACCCCAGGTGGCTGTGAGCTTGCTCTAGAAGAACCATCATGGGAACAGTCACACATGACTGAGTCACTTGTTCCCTTTGTTAAGAAAAGCAGCTCTTTGCTCCAGAACGTGATTTATGAAATTTTACCTCACATAACTCTGTTGAGTGACTTTCATCACTTTGCCTGTCTGTTGATCAACATGAGTAATTTGCATGTATGAGTTTGCTTTATTTCTATGCAAACTGAGTCAATGGTTACTCTCTCAGGAAATGTAAATTGCTGAGGCATTTTATAGGGGTTAAAATAAACCCCCTTTGAAAAGAAATGTCCATATATGGGGACTGATTGTTAACTATCAGTTAAAAAGACTCTTGACAGTCAAAACTAAGATATTAAGCACCTTTGCATCACTGCAAACATATTCTGGCTAGGACATCAGATTAATACTTAATTTACTAGAGACTGAATTCTAATTAGAAGTGGCCTTTCACTGGGAACACTTTTTGGGCACCAGCATTTATTGGTTCTGAACTTCTCAGGACCGAGGGATTGGGATGACATATTCCTGTTAACTGAGTTAGTTTTTTGTTTGTTTGTTTTGCTTTTCAGGGTCGCATGTGCAGCATATGGAAGTGCCCAGGCTAGGGGTTGAACTGGAGGTGCAAATGCCAGCCTACACCACAGCTTACAGCAACACTGGATCCTTAACCCACTGAGCAAGGCCAGGCCAGAGATCAAACCCAGGTTCTCATGGATACTAGTCAGATTCATTTCCTCTGTGCCACAATGGGAACTCCGTGTTTCCTGAGCTTTGACTTAAGGATTGGGATTTCAATAAATTTCACATGGGAGGGTGCCTGAGTACATTTAAACTGGTACTTTCTGGAAACAATGAGTATTCTTAAAAGTGGGAACAAATTCACAAGGGGAAAATATTATACTATAAACATAGAATGATATCCTCCTCCTACTTAAAACTGTAGTATCTTTCATTGGTCCAGTAACTTTTTTTTTTTTCCTTTTGGCTTCTCCTCAGTTTATGCTGCTTATTTTCACAAAAATATCTCTCTGAAAAGGAAACCAGGTGTACCAAAGTTAGACATGATAAAATGCAATCATAGAAAATAATACAAGACAGCTAAAACCAGCATTTGCTTTTAACATGCTCAAGTTACAGGTAGTTTAAATGACCTAGGGGTTGAAGGATAGATGCAGATGGTCTTAATTCAAAAGAACTAAAAGCTTTTTAATTGATTTGTGGGTTTTGGAAAAAAAAAAGACAGAGAGAGAGAGGGAAGGCAAAAATGAGTTCAATGGAAATAGAGAGCTCTAAAAACAGCCCACCAGAGAAAGCATAAAACCCAATACAGGAGGCGATGAATAAAGAAACAGGAAGATCAAGCTCAAGGAGAAAGAACCTCAGCTCTATTTGTTGACATAGAGGCTGAATGGCCGAAGACTAATCAGAATTTCCTGAGAGCTGATTTAGTGGCTGTTTAGTGACTACCAGAATAGTAGCTTTTATCTCAAGCTAGAAGACGATATCTAAGACTGGAAATAAGGCCATCTCTCCCCTAAACCTAGAGATCTAAAAGAGCTTAGTCCAGGAGCGGTGTTCAAGATGAGCACCTAAAACTAATAAAAAGGGAATGACAGTACTGTTCCCAAGCAGATTGTTAAACATTGCATGCCTGCATCTAACAGAGTATGAAAAGGTAACCTATGTGAAATTTATTACAAGCAAATATAACTTTCACTCTTCAATTTCCTCCCTTTGTGAGAAGAAAGGTTCAGGGATTTATAGGACAGCTTTAGACCCCTGGGAGGGAGACAGAGAGAGAAGCAAGAGATAGGCATCAGGGGTTCAGAAGGAGCTGCCGTCTTTTGGCTCCCAGGGGATGGTGATAAAAAATTATCACCAGGCTCACAGCAACAAGAACTCCAGCTAAAAGCTTCCAGTCTGTGGACACCTCCCTTCCTCAGAGGCCCCCCCCCCCCAGTCCCAATGACATCCTGGCTAACCTTCTTAGCCAGCTTAAGAAACAAGAGAAAGAGGACATGAGGAGTGTCTGCCCTTCAGCTCCCCTTGACAGCACACTCCATACCACAGCCAGAGGTCAGATCCTGTTGAGTGATCTCCTCCAGTTTTTAAGCTATCATTTCAAGATCAGTTCAAAGTTCTTGTCCCTTCTCCCAAATTTAAAAAATAAAGAGATGATAAAACAATTAACCCAAAATTCTTGTTTTTACTGTTTCCTTTGCAGTCCAGAAAAGAATAACACTAATAATGAAGAGGAATTTCCCATGAGACTAAGAATGCCAGATAGAAAAATGTCAGAGCAGAGGCCACAGGAAAAAAGAAACAAGAAAAATCATAACTTTCTACTTCTATCCAGATGCATGGGGTTAGGTCACATTAATAAGAGTGAAGACCACATGAGTCCCTGAGGCTCCCACTAGTAATTAATGCAAAATCACAGAAAGTCTGGAGTTGACTGGGAGATTCTAAGTGGGTTTGATGCTTTCACAAAATGCAAACCACTCAAAAGAATTTTGCTGTGCACCGAGACAATTCAATCAGCAATTATTTCCAAAATGCACAGGGGCTAGATAACTTCATTTATTTGACATGCAAAATGACACAGTATTTGAAGTGGGTTTTTTACTCAGTTTGTTTTATAAGATGATTGACTTGAAATGGAACCAAGAAACATCATGGTATAAAAGTTCTGACCAACAAAAACTGAATAACTTAAAAGTTCTTAGAAACAATTGTTTAAACTATGTTTAAAGGTAGCTGCCAAAAAAAGAAAACCCAACTCAAAGAAATTTTGCCAAGCATATTAGGTTAATTCATTTAATCCACTGTGAAGAGCTAGAACAAGGAAACACTCAAATCATTTCTAGAAATATGAGTCACACGAAGTGCTCTTTCTAATATGTTAGTGTAATTCTATGAAGATTTAAGAGAGGGGAACAAACAAGTTCTTGCCTCTGTGTAGGTCAGAGATACTCTTCTAGGACTTTGTTCTTGAAAAGTTACAGAATAACACCTCTATCAATTTGTTCATTAGAGTTGTAGAATATATTCTTAGGCACTTGTAAGTAATTTCTACTAGTATCTATGGGGGGAAGCAAGATAAATTACATTAACATCCATTTACCAGATGTAAAAATCAGTAAAAGGAAGACGAGTTTCAACATCACAAAGAACATTGCCAGATTCAAACTTGAACTCAGTCTTCCACTTCTGCTTTTAATCCATGAGTCTAAGGAAGCTGTAGGGCATCCAAAATGTTAATTTTGTAACAATTGCTCAAACAGGTAACAGTTGCCCAGAATCAAGCCCGGGAAAACTCAAAAGTTTTAGATTCACAACCTATGTTCAAATTAATAATTTTTGCTTCATAATCAAGAGTCCATGCAAAAGAATTTTGCTTTGAAGTGATTTTAAGTATTCTGGAAAGCGTAAAATCTTTTAATGACTTGAAGTATGTTATATTTGAAATACACTAGGGTATTTAAAAGAAAAAAGTGTACACCCTAAAAAGAGTAATCAGTCTGTTTGTTGTTGCTATTTTTTTTCCCCTTTGGTTAGGATCCATTAAATAACTATGGGCTTTCACAATGCAGCTTTCTAAGATACGCATTACTATGAAAAACAATTACTTTAAGAAATAATGCAAGCTGAGATCTGTCTCTGCTGATGCTCATATTTGGACCATATTAGAAGACTTCAAGATTCCATACAGTTCTTCAGGTTCATGTTGTATAACTGGGTCTGCAGTGTTTGGCTCGGTCTTTTCTTTAACATTAGCAGACTGGACACAGACAAATCAAAAGACAGATGAAAAATATACAGGGAAGGAAAACACACAGGTTTTAATTAAACATTTATTGAATGTTTACTCCGCATCAGACACAATGCTAACTGCAGGAAATACAAAATCAATAGTGAGAAGGTTGCAATTTAACAGGAGAGTAGGAAATAAATTCCTTAGAAAGAATGCTTACATTCAAAAGCCCTTTGACAGACTATGGCAACGGGCATGTTGCCAAATTTCTCGATACCTCCATTTTTAAATTACCAAGTGAGGATATAACTAACTCATCATTTTGTTGCAATTAAGCATAAATTTTCTACATAAAGCACTTTTTATATTTGAAAACACTGAATAACCTACATGGGAAAAAAAAAGTCTGAAAAAAAATCTATATATGTGTATGTAAAACTGAAACACTTTGCTATACCCCTGGAACTAACACAACATTTTAAGTCAACTATTCTCCAGTATATTTTAAAAAAAGATCTGGGAGCAACCCAAGTGTCAATCTACAGATGACTGGATAAAGACAAGACATGCACACAACGGAATATTACTCAGCTCTGAAAAACAATGAAATTCTGCCATTTGCAACAACACAGATGGACCTAGAGGGTGTTTCTTAATGAAATAAGTCAGTTAGAGAAAGACAAATAATGTGTATTATCACTTCTGTGTGAAATCTAAAAAATAAATACATAAATATAACAAAATAGAAACAGACTTATGGATATAGAGAACAATCTTGTGGTTACCAGCAAGAACAGGGAAGAAGGGAGGGAAAAGAAAGGGCTAGAGGATTAAGAGATGCAAGTTACTATGTATAAAACAATTATGCAAAAGGTTGCATTATGTAGCAGGGAAGTATGTCCATTGTTTTAAAATAACTTTAAATGGAGTATAATCTGTAAAAATACTGAATCACTATGTTGTACACCTTGAAAATACAGATATAAAATCCTTATATCAGAATAAACCCACTATGGTTGATATAATCCCTAGCAAGCAAATATTTTTATGGTACCCAAAATACCTTATTGAATGTATATTTAGACTGTTCTCCTTCCAAGCGAATATCTTTATGGTACCCCAGATACCTTATTGAATATATATTCAGACTGTTCTCCTTCCATTCTACTGCAGGTCTCTTAAAGTCACTGGATATTATAAACACAATGCCTTAGAGAGCAGACATATAGCAGGCACCCAGTCATTGTAAATGGTAATGTTATGAATCATAGAAGAAAAGAAAGTTAAAACTACTTGATAGTAAAAAGAAAAAAGGTAGAATTAGTAGATAAAAGAAAGGAGGCAAAACATACAGAGACATACATACTATCAACATGCAAAAAAAAAACACACCTTTTCCCCCCAGATGTTCTGACCCTGGGTCTGTTTTATCTTTTGATTTCCAGTGTGGGAAGAGTGATCAGGCCCAGTGAAGACAATCATGATAACTTACCACTTGGCAGGTATTAGAGCATGAACATTGAAAGTCACATTTCAAAGATGTTTCAGTATATTTCAAAAACATAAAGGAGGATAGAGATCAAAATGTGGAGCTCATACCTAATTTGACTAAAGTCTTATGTGGAAATGAAAAAATGATCTTGAAGTCTGAACAACTATCAGGAAATATAGTATGCACTTTTAGAAGTTTAAAGTTCTCATTAAATTTACAGTATTATTTTTGTCACCATTCATAATGGAGATCTCTTAATATTAATTAAGTTCCCCAAAACAATACACCAGGCTTTCTGGAGTAGTTTGCACAGTTAGAAGTCTACCTGAAATTTCATTAACTTTTTATTAAATCATATCTCTTAGCTTTACACAACAGGGTAATCTTTGGTTTGAAGTATGAATCATAAAAGCTAAAGGTTGTTCAACAATAACTTTCTTGTCTTCATAAAAGAATTGTATTTTCTCAATTATAGATGTCATGCACTTTAAGAAAGCCCTCTACTCTAATAGCTTTGATGGGGAAAACTTAATTAAAATGGATAAATGTATCAAAGAATTAATTCTAAATGAAGAAAAAATACTTGCGAAAATATGCAACTTACAGTCAGAATTAAGATGGATATTGTTAAATATTTGAAAATTCACATAAGGCTGAGAAGAAAATGCCAAGTGTAATCCATCTATAAAAATTTCCATTATTGACTGATATCCAACAGCTCTACATCTGCACACTGAGGCTATGACATTAAGCTCCCTGATGGCATAAACTTGGACTGTTTGTTATCAGCATTTAAACCATACCTATGATTTCAGAGGGGCTAAATCCATCCCTGAACTTGAGGTTGGCAAATGACTCAGGTGAAACCAGCTTATGCACTGCATCTGGTTGAAAGTACTGATGGACATATGTATCTCCTTTTATTTATTTATTTTTCATGAAACTGCCCAAGAAAGGAACCATACAGAGTAATGCTAAGAAATGGAGAGATAATAACTTAAAATACAATTTGGGAGACTAGGTCTAAAGCCATTTCATAATTTAAATTTAGAAGTATTGTTAGGCAGTAAATTCCCTTTTAATTTCAAGCCAGTTTGATCTAGTTTCTATCATTTATTTCATTATCATGCAGAAAAGAGTGCTGATTAATACATAGGCAGATATGACAAAGATACAGTCATCTTTAAGATAACATAGAAACAAGGTTAGAGTAACATTAGGACAACAGTAAGATTCCTCCACTCTTCTATCACTGTCTCTTGCATTCTAAAAGTAACTTATCAGGAGCTATTAAATCTCTAAAATCGTGCCATAAAGTCTTTTATTTCATAAATATAAACTAGATTTAAAATTCAAATGTCCTAGAAAATAATGCTAACCAGAAACTTACATATGAGTGGTAAAATACTAGATATGCTGAGGATCTTTGATCTGCTAAGACAGGTCACAGAGCACAGATAGATGAATGAATCTTTTAAATGCGATAAATAAAAAACTTCTATACAATTCTTTAACTCATTTAGATTCTTTTTGTAATACAGCTTTTGGCCAGTCTAGTTTACTAATATCTAGCTTGTCAAAATGGAGTCCAGTTCACTCCAGCTTAGCAAATATTGAGATAATTTATTATTATTATTATTATTATTATTATTATTATTACCTTTAGCTATTAATGAGTATAGGAAAATCCACAGACTCATTAACAGGAATACTTTCCCTGGAGAATAAGCTGATATGTTTTGTTGTCTAAAAGGCAGGTTTATGGAACTGCATACAATTTTTAAAGGATTTAAGAGCAACAACTGTTGGATTATCATGGGATTTCCAGAGCATGCCTACCTAATACTATTTCAGAAATCAAGCAAATAGGAATCAGGGCTGCTTAACTAAATAGCATTTAGGATATGGTAGCTTTCATTTTCAAAGTGTAAGTTCCGTTAACAATACCTTATAAAGTCCAGATTGGCACTACTGCTACTAATTCAGTCTATGTGAATCACTTTCCAATTATTTTGAAGTGCTATACATATGTACGCACATACACAGAGAGAGACAAGCATGTTTCCAATCTTAAAGTCAAATAGTTTTAAATATTACTAAAACTAACAGAGAATAAAATTCTTTATCCAATTTAAAAATGATCATAAACAGGAGGCATAAAAACAATATAGAGATATCATCAGTTGGGAATTCTTTTAAATGTGTTCATTCAATACATGTTTACTTGATCTCCTATGGCTTAGATTAAGCTCAAAATGGCAGGGATCTCACCAAGATCATCTTTTCCACTCCTCCAGCATTACAAGCGACAGAAATATTACATAGAGAAGTCAAAAGTTATGTGGAAGGTCAGACAAATGATTACTGGCAAAGCTGTAATAGTACTAAAATCAAATGTCATGGTCCACTGTCTTTCTACTTCTGTAGCACTTTTAAGTAATTTATAGTGCAGAAAATGTCGTTGTTTTCATCTGATCAGCAGTCATTTTTCTATTGACAGGATCTCATTTCATTTGGAAAATTACTGCCTTCTGATTGACTTTAACTTTGTGGTTTGTCAGAAAAGCAATCCTATTCTTGCATGGCCAAGGTGTGCATATACAGTTGAAACCAGGCCACATCAACTTGTCATTTCAGCAATCTGAACCCTCACAGTTTGCTTGAGGAAATGGAAAATGTTACAGGTACTTGGCAAAATTTTGGTGATATCTTATAAAGTTAAAAGAAACCACAAAAAAAAAATAAGAAAATCACAGGCCAATACCACAGATGAATACAGATGTAAAAATCCTAGACAAAATATTAGCAAACTGAATCCAACTACATATTAAAAGGATCATTCCATTATGAACAGTAATGTAGATTCCTTTAGAAAGAAACTAGAAAATATAAGGAGTAACATAGAAAAATTAGAGTATTCATTTGCAGAGACATGAACTGAGCTAAAGGCACAAAAGAGAAGAATGACTAATTCAGAGGAACGAATTAGTGACTTGGGAGATAGAATAACAGAAATCACCCAATCAGGACAGCAGACAGAAAGCAAAATGAAAAAACACAAAAACAACATAAGAGATCTATGGGATAATATAAAGCAGGCCAATCTATGCATAATAGGAATTCCAGAAGGAGAAGAAAAAGAAACGGGGACTAAAAATATATTTGAAGAAATTATGTCTGAAAATTTTCCAAATCTAAAGGAAACTGATATCAAGATACAGGAAGCACAGAAGACCCCAAACAAGCTAAACCCAAATAGGCCCACACAAAGATGTATTATGATAAAAATGGCAGAAGTTAAAAGAGAAGATTCTAAAGACAGCAAGAGAAAAACAAAGCATGAATTTTAAGGGAATCCCATAAGTCTATCAGCTGATTTCTTTACAGAAACACTATAGGTCACAGGGGAGTGGCAAGATAAATTTAAAGCTCTGAAAGGAAAAAATTTGCAGCTTAGAATTCTCTATCCAGCAAGAAAATCATTTAAAATAGAAGGCGAAATAAAGAATTTCTCCAACAAACAAAAGCTAAAAGAGCACAGCAATACTAAACCCATTCTAAAAGAAATACTGAAATGGCTTCTCTAAATAAATAAAAAAAAAAAGAGGTAAGAAGAAATGGGATGGAGGAAAGCACAACTGGAAAGCAATTACTTAAATAAGCCAGCATACAGATCTAAAAGAGTAAGAAAAAAAAAAGCTACCATAAAAGTGATGATAAACAAAAGAAATAGGAGAAGGACAAACACAAAGATGTCAAAAAGGACTTCAAAATCATAGAATATGGGAAAGGAAACTAAGAAAATATAGACTCTTTTTTTTAAATGATGTGTTTGACCTTCTATGATTATCAGGCTAAAGCAAGCAGATACAGGAAGGGGTTAACATACTTAAGAAACAGGGCAACCACAAATCAAAACCAAGTAACATTCACAAAAACTAAAGAGAAAAGTACTCAAGAATAAAATAAATGGAAATCATCCAAACCAAAAAAAAAAAAAAAAGGAAGGAAAAATATAGAATCAACTGGAAAGCAAATTTTAAAATGGCAATATATATCTATCAGTAATTACCTTAAATGTCAACGGACTGAATGCTCCAGTCAAAAGACAAAGAGTGGTAGATTGGATAAAAATGCAAAAACCTACACTATACTGTCTACAAGAGACTCAACTTAGGGCAAAGGACACATACAGACTGAAAGTGAGAGGATGGGAGAAGATATTTCATGCCAATGGACAAGACAGGAAAGCAGGAGCTGCAACACTCATATTAGACAAAACAGACTTTAAAATGAAGGCCATAAAGAAAGACAAAGAAGGACACTATTCAAGAACAGGATATTACAACCATCAATACATATGTACCTAATATGGGAGCACCCAAATACCTACAACAAATACTAACAGACATAAAAGGAGAAGATTGATGAGGATACAATAATAGTAGGAGACTTTAACTCCCCACTCACATTAATGGAAAAATCCTCAAGACAGGGAATTAAAAGGCAGCAGAGATCCTAAATGACACAATAGGAAAGTTAGAGTTAATCAACATTTTCAGGACATTACATCCCCCCCAAAAAAATCAGAATATACATTCTTCTCAAGTGCACATGGTACATTCTCAAGGATCGATCACATACTGGGGAACAAAGCTAACCTCAACAAATTTAAGAGTATAGAAATTATTTCAAGTATCATCTCTGACCACAACAGCATGAAACTAGAAATCAACCACAGGAAAAGAAATGGGAAAAAACTAACTACATGGAGACTAAACAACATGCTACTAAAAAACCAATGGGTCAATGAGGAAATCAAGAAGGAAATTAAAAAATACCTTGAGACAAATGATAATGAAGACACAACCACTCCAAATTTATGGGATGCTGCAAAAGCAGTGCTCAGAGGGGAATTCATAGCAATGCAGGCCTTTCTCAAAAAAGAAGAAAAATCTCAAGTCAACAACTTAACCTACCACCTAAATGAATTAGAAAAAGGAGAACAAACAAAACCTAAAGGCAGCAGAAGGAAGGAAATCATAAAGATCAGAGAGGAAATCAATAAACTAGAGATTCATAAAACAATAGAAAACAATCAATAGAAGCAAGAGCTGGTTCTTTGAAAAGGTAAACAAAATTGACAAACCTCTGGCCAGACTCATCAAGAAGAGTAGAGAAAAAACCCAAATAAACAAAATGAGAAATGAAAAAGGAGAAATCACAACAGATACTGCAGAAATACAAAAAACCATAAGAGAATACTATGAACAACTGTATGCCAACAAATTTGACAGCCTGGAAGAAAGGGACAACTTTCAAGAGACTCACAGCCTGCCAAAACTGAATCAAGAACTAGATCAACTGAACAGGCCAATCACTAGAAATGAAATTGAATATGTCATAAAAACACTACCCACAAATAAAAGTCCAGGACCATATGGATTCACAGATGAATTCTACTAAACATGCAAAGAGGAACTTATACCCATCCTCCTTAAACTTTTCCAAAAGGTTGAAGAAGAAGGAACATTCCCAAAGACATTCTGTGATGAAACCAACAGCCTAATACCAAAACCAGACATAGATATTATCAAAAAAGAAAACTATAGGCCAATATCTTTGATGAATATAGACGAAAAAATTCTCAACAAAATTTTAGCCAAAGTGGTTATAAAGGGAACATACCTAACACAATAAAAACCATTTACAATGAACTGACAGCAAATATAATACTCAATGAAGAAAAGCTGAAAGTCTTCCCACTAAAATCTGAAACAAGATGAGGATGCTCTCTCTCACCGCTGTTATTCAACGTAGTACTGGAAGTCCTAGACACAGCAATCAGACAAACAAAATAAATAAAAGGTATCCAAATTGGAAGAGAAAAGGTAAAATTGTCACTGTATGCAGATGACATGATACTATATATAAAAAACTCTAAGGATTCAACCCAAAAACTACTTGAACTGATCAACAAATTCAGCAAAGTAGCAGGATGTAAGATTAGCATTCAGAATTCAGTCACATTTCTGCATACTAACAATGAAATATTAGAAAAGGAATATAAAAATACACCACCTCTTAAAATTGCACGGAAAAAGTCAAATACCTGGGAATAAACCTGACCAAGGAGGTGAAAGACTTACATGCTGAGAACTATAAAACATTAATCAAGGAAATTAAAGGGGATTCAAAGAAATGGAAAGATAGTCCCTGCTCCTGGATTGGAAAATTAATATTGTAAAAATGACTATACTACTCAAAGCAAACTACAGATTCAATGTAATCCCTATCAAATTACCCATGACATTTCTCACAGAAATAGAACAATCCAAAAATTCATATAGAACCACAAAAAAAACAGAATTGCCAAAGCAATCCTGAGGGGCAAAAACCAAGCAGTAGGCATAACTCTCCCAGATTTCAGGCAATATTACTAAGCCACAGTAATCAAGACAGTGTGGTACCGGTACCAAAACAGACATACAAACCTTTGGAACAAAATAGAGAACCCAGAAAAAAACTGAGACTCCTATGGTCAATTAATTTTCAACAAAGGTGGAAAGAGTATAAAATGGGAAGAAAACAGTCTTTTCAGCAAGTGGTGCTACCAAAACTGCACAGCCACATGCAAATCAATGAAACTGGAACATGCCCTCATACCATGCACAAAAATAAACTCAGAATGGCTTAAAGACTTACATGTAAGACAAGACAACATCAAACTCCTAGAAGAGAACATAGGCAAAACATTCTCTGATATCACCCTTACAAATGTTTTCTCAGGTTCAGTCTCCCAAAGCAACAGAAAGAAAAGCAAAAATAAACCAATGGGACCTAATCAAACTGACAACCTTTTGCACAGCAAAGGAAACCATAAAAAAAAGACAACTTACAGAATGGGAGAAAATAGTTTCAAAAGATGTAACTGACAAGGGCTTAATCTCTAAAATGTATAAACAACTTATACAACTCAACAGCAAAAAAGCCAACAACACAATTCAAAAATGGGCAAAAGACCTGAATAGACATTTCTCCAAAGAGAAACATATGGCCAACAAGCACATGAAAAAAATGTTCAACATCACTTATTACTAGAGAAATGCAAATGAAAACTACTATGAGGTACCACCTCACACCAGTTAGAATGGCCATCATGAATAAGTCCACAAATAACAAATACCGGAGAGGGTGTGCAAAAAAGGGAACCCTCCTGCACTGTTGGTGGGAATGTAAGCTGGTACAACCACTATGGAAAACAGCATGGAGGTACCTTAGAAAACTATACATAGAACTACCATATGACCCAGCAATCCTACTCTTGGGCATATATCTGGCGAAAACTTTCCTTGAAAAAGACACTTGCACCTGCATGTTCACTGCAGCACTTTTCACAATAGCCAAGACATGGAAACCACCCAAATGTCCATCAACAGATGAATGGATTAAGAAAATATGGTATATATCCACAATGGACTACTACTCAGCCATAAAAAAGAACAAATCATACTAAGTGAAATAAGCCAGAAAGAGAAAGACGAATACCATACATATGATATCACTTATATCTGGAGTCTAATAGAATCTACTAGAGGCCACAAATGAACATTTCCACAGAAAAGAAAATCATGGACATGGAGAACAGACTTGTGGTTGCCAAGGGGGAGGGGGAGGGAATGGGATGGACTGGGAATTTGGGGTTAATAGATGCAAATTATGCCTTTGGGATGGATAAGTAATGGGATCCTGCTGTATAGCACGGGAAACTATGTCTGCTCACTTGTGACGGAGCATGATAATGTGAGAAAAAAGATTGTATACATGTATGTGTGACTGGGTCACCTTGCTGTGCAGTAGAAAATCAGCAGAACACTATAAATCAGCTATAATGGAAAAAATCAAAATTATTATTAAAAAAAAGGATCATTCCATAAGGATGCAGGTTCAATCTACGGCCTTGCTCAGTGGGCTAAGGATCCAGTGTTCCCATGAGCTGTGGTGTAGGTCGCATAGAAGGCTGGGATCTGGGGTTGCAGTGGCTGTGATGTAAGCCAGCAGTTACAGCTCCAATTCAACACCTAGCCTGGGAACTTCCACATGTCCATGGGTGTGTCCTAAAAATCAAACAAACAACCCCCCAAAAAATTCTTAGAAATAATATAGGTAAAAGAAAATAACCATGTATAAAAAGTAAGAAAAGTAGAGTTATTTTTTTGGAAAAGAAAACATATGAAGAGTATTTTTGTTTTTGTTTTTCATTTTATTTTGTTTTGGTGAGGGAAAAGAAAAAAGTAATTTTTCCCCAAAGTAAAATGACTAGTTATTCCAGAATTGGAAAGAAAGGGGAAAATAAGATAAAATCTGAATAGATAGAAGAAAGTTATAGAAGATTTGTGGAAAGGGAATTTTATGTATAGTTGAGCTGGCTAAGATTGAAATGAAAGTTTTTTTTTTAAATGAAGTTTTCAAAAAATAAATTTTAATATCAAAAGTACACCAAAGCCAAATTAGAATTTGCTTTTCCCTTACTAAAAGGACAAAATTTTTAAAAATATTGTTGGTCTGGTCTTAAGAAGAAATTGTAAACAAAGGTTTTACTTTACCTTTTTTTTGGTCTTTTTAGGGCCGCACTCGCGGCATATGGAGATTCCCAGGTTAGGGGTTGAATCAGAGCTGTAGCTACTGGCTTATGCCACAGCCACAGCAACGCAAGATCCAAGCTGCGTCTGCGACCTACACCACAGCTCACGGCAACGCTGGATCCTTAACCCACTGAGCGACGCCAGTGATCGAACCTGTGTCCTCATGGATGCTAGTCAGATTCCGCTCCGCTGAGCCATGATGGGAACTCCTTACTTTACCTTTTAAATCATCTGCATAGAAAGCAAAGGTCTGGTGTTTTACCAAAATAATTTACTGTGCTTCACACTCTCTTTGATACTTAAGAAAAACTAATCTTAATATTAAAAGCAAAAAAAAGGGGGGGGCAGATAATACACCATGATAAAGTGCAACTTATCCCACGGATGCAGTGATTCTTCAATAATCACAAATCAATGTGATACACTACATCAACAAACTGAAAAATAAAAACCATATTATCATCTCAATAAATGCAGAAAAAGCTTTTGACAAAATTCAACTGTTTCTGATAAAAACTCTCCAGAAAGTGGGCAGAGAGAGAATCTACCTCAACATAATAAAGACCATACATGGCGAACCTACAGCTAACATCATTCTCAATGGTGAAAAGCTGAAAGCATTTCCACTAAGATCAAGAACAAGACATGGATATTGGGAGAGCGGATGGGAAATGGAATACCTTAGGCTCTTTCTGCCTGGCCACCATGTTATTCTGGTGAGGAATGACAGGGCACCAACTAGTATATAATGATAGTTACACATGTGCATGCGTAGAACAGGATGAAGACCATCTCGTATGTAACAAGCTAGCAAACTGCCAGCTTTGTTCTGTACCAGTATAAAGGCCAGTGACACGTTCACTGCTGCACTGCTGCCACCTGTGAAGCTAATAAAGGGATGTCTGACCTACCCACCGCACCTCAGCTCTTCTTTAGGTTGCCAGAATCCATACAGAACTTGCCTGGTTTCAAGAGACTGCAGAACAACCGGCATAGTGGGCCAGGATTCACTGCAACCTTCAGCCCTTTTGGGAGGGGTCCAGAAGTGGCCAGCCTCAAGTATGCAGTACTCAGTGACCAGCCTACTGTCTACCTGGGTGCACCCTAGCTCCCCACCCCCAGAAATGGTGCGAGGTGGACGGGTCCCCTGGGCAGCCAGAGAAAGTCCTGCATGCAGTAGGGGAGGCTTTGGAAAAGTGCCTCAGCCAGGGCTGTGGGTGGGGATGTGGGTGTTGGTGGGCTGTGGGTGCCCTGCAAGCAGAGTTGAATGAGGCATGAGTCCAGTAAAGCACAAGGACTACAGGATGAGGTGGCAGGCTTCTGTGAGAGTTTGAAGACTCAGTAGGAGTAGTGCTGACTCCAGGAGGACCAGTCCACAAATACTCTGATGAGAGGACCTTCAGTGGAGAAAGATGAAGAGCCTACCTTGCCATTGTGGTGCATATGGTAGTAACCCAGAAATGAAACTTCAGCAGCTGATGACCCTGGGGAGTCATGCGGCTGTGCCCCCACAAATGATAGTTGCCACTTATTGCCCTTATACTCAGGCAGAGCTGGTGGACCTGAGCAAACAGTTCCAGCAACAGCCAGTCGAAATGCTGACTGCCTGGTTACTGAAGTTATGAGATTTAGTGGTGGATGGTGTTATTTGTTCCACCCAGGAAATTGAAAAGTTAGCCTCAGTAACCATATACCCCTCACTGTGGCAGCAGCTGCAGACGAGTTGCAGAACAGCTGGCGACATGGCCAAGGTAACCATTACCTACTGGACTGGTTAATGGCAGCCATGACGACTGTATGGCCAAAGTGGGAGACATACCTGAAACTGTGAGTAAGTGGTAAATGCATGCTGAGCTGGTACAAGTATTATGAGAACTGGGGATGTGACAAGTCATGTTTAATCCTGATGCTCACGAGCCTCATGAAGAATGTTTTACAGCAGGAATGAGGGACCTCGTGCTACAGAATGCCCTTTAGCATCTTTTGGGTCTTTGATGACTATTTTGGCTTAGCATTTGAGGCAAAGGATTAATGACATAACCACAATGGTGGCAAGTCTAGGTGAGGCAGAGAACCAGCACCAGGGAAGAGGGGTTCATACTGTTACAAAACAGGCTAGGACCGCCTTAAAGACATCAAATAAGCCCATGAGAGTTACCCACACCTAAATGTGGACAGACCTCTAGAGGGCAGGGGTAAATCAAGAAGGATGGCAAGTCTAATGCTTATTTGCTGGAATTAAGGCAGCAGCTCCAGGCAGATCAGAAGTTCTCCTCCATGAGGTGTGGGGCCACACCTAAAGGACTCAAGGAGTCAAGAGCACAGGCGTGAATCATGCGCCTCAAGGACTATTTGGTGTCTGCAGCCCCAAGTCAGGGAAGATGCTCTTTTTGCCTTTGAATAGGGCAAAGGCCGAGGTACCTGTTGGCAGGAGACAAACAGGGACCAGAGGCCACAACTAGAGTTAATTCTACATTGGTCCTCAGTAAATGTGGAATGAGTGCTAGTCCTGGTAGATACTGGAGCTTAGCACATGCTCCTATATGGCAATCCTGAGAAATTCTAAGGTCCCATATAGATGGATATGGTGGCCACAGCATTAAGGTCCAGGCTATAAAGTTACCTTTGGGAATTGGATGATTGCCACTGAGGTAATATAAGGTGTGTGTGTCCCCAGTTCAAGAATATATCTTAGGAACAGATGTGCTGAAGGGCTATGGTTGCAAACTACAGTGGGGGAATTTTGTATCCAGGTGCATGTGATAAAGACAGTGGTAAGAGGACATGCTAAACATCCCCGTGTGTGTGCAGCTGCCTGTTCTGTGACAGGTTACCACCAGAAAACAATACTGTCTCCCAGGTGGCCATGAGGAAATTATGGGGACTTTAGTTGTACTAGGTAGGTATTATACAGGCAGCTCAAAGCCCCCTATAACTCACCTATGTGGCTGTTGTGGAAACTGGATGGCACCTGGAAAATGACAGTAGACTACTGTGAGCTAAATAAAGTTGTCCCTCCTTTGCATGCTGCTGTGCCCTATGCAGCTGAACTGATGGATCATTTGAGTCATCAACTGGGTACCTATCATTTTGTGGCAGATTTAGCCAATGCGTTTTTCTCAATTGATATAGCCCAATGGACTTCCTGCGTGGCTCACGTCATAGCCCGAGAGTCAAGATCAGTTTGCATTCACCTGGAAGGCTGGCAATAGACATTCACTATTTTCCACAGGGATATGTGCATAGTCCCAGGTTGTGTCATCCCACAGACCTGGCCAAATGTGATAAACCAATGGCAGTCCATATGTATCATTATATTGATGACATTTTGTTAATCTCTTCCAGATTGAGAAAAGATGGTGCCCCTTTTGTTGACACACCTGAAGTCAAGTGGCTGGGCAATCAATGAAACCAGGTTGCAAGGGTCTGGATTGTCGGTCAAGTTCTCGGAGCTTGTCTGGTCAGGTAATATAAGGTTATTCCCAAAGCTGTTACAGATAAGATATGTGCATATCCTGTCCCAACCACAGTTAAACAGTTACAAGTGTTTGGGGGACTCCTAGGGTACTGGAGAGCATTTATCCCCCATTTAGCTGTTGAAACCATTATTCGTCTTTATGCAAAAGGGGGTAAAGTGGGATTGGACTGCAAAGGTAAAACTGCCTTTACAGCTGTCAAGCACGCTGTCAAGGCAGCCCAAACCCTACAGGTATTTGACCCTGTACACTCATGTGAGTCAGATGGGGTTTGTATGGGGTTTACGGCAGATGCCAGGGCAGTTGCAATAGCTAATGGGATTTTGGTCCCAGTTGTGAAAAGGAGCTGAAATGCAGCATTCACTAGTTGAAAAGTAGCTGGTGGCCATATATGCAAGAAACTGGAAGCATAATGGCCACTGCTCCTGTTGTGGTACCCTACAGCAGGATGGGTAAAGGACTGGACAATTACACCTTGCAGTGGCAAGGCCCAGACCCCCATGTTAGCCAAGTGGGAAGCATATCTGCAACAGTGGATATTAGCCCGTTGCAGGTGGAACTGCAGGAAGTCTTGGGTCTGGTGACTTTTACTGATTTGAAACAGCCAATGGCAGTCCACTTGGAGGTGGAGCCAGAGGCTAGCCCCTAAGTGGAGGGGTGATCACTAATCCCAAAAGGTGCAGGGTGTACAGATGGGTCCAGCCGGCCTCTTGGACAGCAGTGGCCATGTAGCCAGAGGCTCAAACAAGTGGTACCATCTGGCTTGAGACTGGGATGGGACAGAACAGTCAATGGGCCTAACTATGTGCTGTGCTGTGTGGATCATAGTGACTCATGAACTGTCCTTATTGGAGATCTGTACTAACAGTTGTGCAGTATGCAGAATTCTGACCCAAGGCATTGCTACTTGGAAACTTAATGACTGAACTGTTACACATTGGCCCTTGGGTGGCCAAGTGTTCTGGACAGATTTGTGGGTGCTGGACCACTAGCAACAGGTAACTGTCTACCATGTCACAGGATATATCCCCTTGGGTTCACTGGGAAATGATGAAGCAGAGACTTTGGCGGGAGTCCGGGGGCTAGAAGCAGCCTCAGGGAAAGACGTCACCCATTGGTTACACTGGAGCCTTTTACATGCTGGACAGAAAACTATATAGGCCACCATACAAGTGTGGGGTTTGCCGGTAACAATAAAGGAGGCACAGGAGGCCTGTGAGCAATGTGTGGCCTGCTCCAAGGAGCATCTTAGGTGTCCTCCTATGTCTAACAGGCAAGAAGTGAGAGGGGGAGTACTCCTCACATGTTGGTAACTGGACATAATTGGGCCTTACCATGCTCCAATGGCCAGTGCTATGCAGTGACATGTATGGACACTGCCACCGGCTTGCTGGCTGCGTATCCTGCCCCACAACCAGAACAAAGGGCCATTTTAGCCACCTAGGCTCATCTGTGTGCAAAGTATGTGCACCTTCTAGTAACAGAAAGTGACTGAGGTGCCCATTTCACAGGCTCAGTAATGGGCAAAAGACACAGGTATGCAATACATTTTTCCATGTGCCCTATGATCTCAAAGCAGCTAGGATGATTGAAAGTACAATGATCTTTTGAAACAAGGACTGCAAGAAACCTCTACAACATCAACCCTTGCTGAATGGACCTAGCAGCTGTGGGATATATTGAAGATGTTAAATGAAAGAAGTAGAAAAGGTGGCCTGGCGCCTGTGAGAGCAGTATTACATTGAGCCACGGCTCTGGTCCAACTGGAAATTCAGACTACAGACATACTGTTCAAGCCAGGATTTGGAAGGCAGGGCAATATTTTGCTGCCTGCCCCAAGAGGCTTAGAGCCAGGACAAGTCATGGTATGGATGTGGCCCTGGACAATACAGGTGCCCATATGAGATGGGTGGACTCGCCTGCACGTGAAGACATGGCTTAGAAGCTAAGCTGCAAATTGTGCCATAGGTGATGGAGCAATGCCCCCACGAGTACAGCTCACATATCCCTGCAGTGCAGAAGACAAGATGATACTGAAGGGCACATTTTCATTAACCTTTTGGCCAATAATGGGTTCCTCATTACTGTTACATATAGAGCCAAGTGATACTTCTCTGCTGTCAAAGAGGGTATGTCATTCTTGGCCTCTTTTGTCTGCCAACGTCCTGTATTCAGACAAAAAATTGGCATATATCTTGCCCAGAAGGGCAGGATTTGCCAGTGCTTGTACCACTAACTTCCCCGTCTTTCCCCTTTTAGGTTGGTGTGTGCCAACACATTAGTAGATGGGGCTCACACACATGCACATGTTGTAAATCACTCAGCCTATTGGGTGTGCACTGAGTTGCCCACCAGCACATCTATGGGGCTGCCTTGGAAAGTCAGATCAGCCACTGCAGAGAACTGGACCTGGCCACAGAACTATAACAGTGGTGATGATACCCCACTACGGAATAACATAAAGGCCAAGGTGTTTGCTTGAGCGCATGCACAACTGAATCATTCATACCCTTGGCTTGGGTACTCTGTGTGGGATGGACTGGGGTGGCTTACCACCGGAACTGTCGAGTTGACTATAAAAAGCTCTTATTGTGTTGAAAAACAAGGCATGGGAACAGTAATGGGATGGGTCCCCAAAGCCCTTTGCATAAATGTGTCAGCTTGGGCAGTTATGAGGGAAAATAATTCAGCCCGTAGAAAAAAAACTAGAATCCTCGCTTTTCCTGTCCCCTGGGGTGGCCTCTGGGTCTGTGGTTATTACAGCTGGCCATACTCACCAGGCAACTGGAGAGGCTGATGCACGTGGACATGGCCTTTCCTCCTGTCCCGATGGACCCCTACCCTACAGGAACAACCCAGTAATTGGGGAGAATCCAGACCCTAAAACTAGGTAAAGCAATCTTATGGTGGTATTACCCACCTGGCCCTCTTTACGCCACAAGGAGTCACCATTGTGACTGAAACAGAGGTAACTGCCCCTGCCTTGCATACAACTCAGGTGTTTAATGCTACATACCAAGCCACAGGGCTCCTTAATGATGAAAAGTATCAATTACAGAAGGTGACCTTACAGAATAGAATGGCCCTGGATATGTTAAAAGCATCAGAAGGTTGGGTATGTGCTATGACTGGCTCAGAATGCTGTGTGTATATACCAGATGAGTACTCTAATGTCAGCTGAGCCTTGAATGCCTTAGGTATAGAAACGGCAGCTGTTGCAAAACTAACAGGAGACCCTTTACAGGAGAAGTAGGCCTCCCTCAATACCGGCTGGTGTACTGCTTTAATCATCTTAGGAGGAACAGCATGTTTCCTGGTAGCATGCTGTTGTAGTGTTCATTTATTTATTTTTATTTTTATCTTTTTCCATTATAGCTGGTTTACAATGTTCTGTCAATTTTCTACTGTAAAGCAGGGTGACCCAGGCACACATACACATATGCATTCCTTTTTTTTCACATTATCATGCTCTACCATAAGTGACTAAATATACTTACCAATATTATTCAGTAGGATCTCATTGCTTATCCATTCCAAAGGCAATAGTTTGCATCTATCAATCCCAAATTCCCAGTCCATCCCAGTCCCTCTCCCTCCCCCTTGGCAACCACAAGTCTGTTCTCCATGTGCATGGTTTTCTTTTCTGTAGAAAGGTTCATTTGGGCTGTATATTAGATTCCAGATATAAGTGATATCATATGGTATTTGTCTTTCTCTTTCTGACTTAACCTCACGTAGTATGAGTCTTTAGTTCCATACATGTTGCTGCAAATGACATTATTTTGTTCCTTTTTATGGCTGAATAGTACTCCACTTTGTATATATACCATATCTTCTTAATCCATTCAACTGTCGATGGACATTTAGGTGGTTTCCATGTCTTGGCTATTGATAATAGTGCTGCAATGATCATATGGGTACGTGTGTCTTTTTCAAGGAAAGTTTTGTCCAGATATATGCCCAAGAGTAGGATTGCTGGGTCATATGGTAGTTCTATATAGAGTTTTCTAAGGTACCTCCATACTGTTTTCCACAGTAGTTGTACCAGTTTACATTCCCACCAACAGTGCAGGATGCTGTAGTGTTTATTGCTGCTGCAGCCTATGGGCACAGCACTCCTCACTCCTTGCCAGCGGACCTTGCAGAAGAATTAATGCATTAGATTGTAAGGTGAAAAACCCCGAGAGGGGTGGAGTGTGGAGAAAATGGAGTAACTCGGGCCCTTTCTGCATAGCCACCATGTTATTCCAGTGAGGAATAATGTTTCAACCATTATATAATGATAGTTATAAATGTGCATGTACAGTAGGAGGGGGATAATGACCACCTCTTATGTAACATTTGGGCAAATTGCTGGCTTTGTTCTGTAACAGCATAAAGGTGGGTGGGACTTTCCCTGCTGCCACTGCTTGTGAAGCTAAAGGGATATCTTACCTACCCACTGTACCCTGACACTTCTTGAAGTTGCCCAAATCCAGATTGAACCTGCCTGGTCTTGAGAGTGTATAGAACAGATATCCACTTTCACCACTGTTATTCATAGTTTTAGAAGTCCTAGCCATAAGAATCAGAGAAGAAAAAGAAAAAAAAAGGAATCCAAACTGGAAAAGAAGTAAAACTATCACTGTTTGCAGATGACATGATACTATCCCGAGAAAATCCTAAAGACACTACCAGAAAACCATTAGATCTTATTAATAAATTTGGTAAATCTGCAGGATACAAAATTAACACACAGAAATTGATTGCATTTCCATTTACTAATAGTGAAAGATCAGAAAGAGAAATTAGGGAATCTATTGAATTTACCATCATATCAAAAATAATAAAATACCTAAGAATAATCCTTCCTAAAAAGACAAATACCTGTACTCTGAAAACTATAAGATACTGATGAAATAAATCAAGGATGATACAAACAGATGGAAAGATATACTATGCTCTTGGGTTGGAAGAATCAATACTGTCAAAACGACTCTACTACCCAAGGCAACCACAGATTCAATGCAATCCATAACAAATTACCAATGATATTCCTCACAGAACTAAAACAAACTATTTTAAAATTTGTTTGGAGGCACAAAAGACCCTGAAGAGCCAAGGCAATAGTGAATAAAATAAAAATGGAGCTGGAGGAATCAGGCTCCCTGACTTCAGAGTATACTACAAAGCTACAATCATCAAGACATTATGGTACTGGCACAAAAAGAGAAATAGAGATCAATGGAACAGTTTAGAAAGCCCAAAAATAAATCCAAGCACCTATGGTCAACTAATCTATGACAAAGGAGGCAAGAACATACAGTGGAAGAAAGACAGTCTCTTTAATAAGTACTGCTGGGAAAACCAGACAGCTACATGTAACATCATACACAAAAATAAACTCAAAATGGATTAAAGACAAATGTAAAGCCAGATACTATAAAATTCCCAGAGAAAAACATAGGCAGGATGCTCTCTGACATAAATCACATCAACATCTTGTTTGATCCACCTCCTAAAATAATAATAATAAAACAAAAATAAACCAATGGAACCTAATCAAACTCAAAAGCTTTTGAACAGCAAAGGGAATCATAAAACAACTATAAAAAGACAACCTGTGGAATGAGAGAAAGTCTTTTCAAATTAAGCAACTGACAAAGGCATAATCTCCAAAATATACAAGTAGCTCATACAACTCAACAACATAAAAACAACCCACTCAAAAAATTAGCAAAAGACCTAAATAGACATTTCTTCAAAGACATACACATGGCCAGCAAGCACATGAAAAATTGCTCAGCATCACCAATTATTAGAGAAATGCAGATCAAAACTACAGCTGGTCATAAGGGCCATCATTAACAAGTCAACAAATCACAAATGCTGGAGAGGATGTGGAGAAAGGGAACCCTCTTTCACTGTTGGTGAAAATGTAAATTGGTACAACCACTATGGAAAATAGTATAGAGGTTTCTCAGAAAACTAAAATGAGAACAAGAGTAATGATCTGGCTGTCTCACTCCTGGGCATATATCCAGACAAAACTTTCATTCGGAAAGACATATGCACCCCTATGTTCACTTCAGCATTATTCACAACAGCCAAGACATGGAAACAGCCCAAACGTCCTTTGACAGATGAATGGATTAAGAAGCTGTAGTACCTATATACAATGGAATACTACTCAGCCATAAAAAGAATGAAATAATGCCATTTGCAGGAACATGGATCCAACTAGAGATTCTCCTAACAAGTGAAGCAAGTCAGAAAGAAAAAGACATATACCATATGATATCACTTATATGTGGAAACTAAAATATGGCAAAATGATCCTATCTACAAAACCAGGTGGAGGGGGAAGGGAGTAGTATGGATGGGAAATTTGGCATTGGTAGACGCAAACTATTACAGTTAGAATAGATAACCAACCAGGTCCTAATGTACAGCACAGGGAACTATGTCCAGTCTCTTGGGTTAGAACGTGATAGAAGTATGAATGACTGTATCATTTTGCTGTACAGCAGAAATTGAAGGAATACGGTAGATCAACTAATAAAAAAAATTAAAAATAGAAAGAAACTATGAGACGAAGAAATAATTCGAACTAAAGAATAATGAAAATATAACAAACATTTTTGAGGCACAGCTCAAAAAGTGATAGAAGGAAATTTATACATTCAAACACATATTAGAAAAATATGGTTTCTCATGTAAGTTCTAAATTAAGAATATATAAAAATTATCAACTTAAGGCAAATTCTGTGTCTTTAACTAGATTTTCATTTCCATTGCTTTTAAACATAAACTGCTGATCACCTTTCAAGATCCAGTTCAACCATCAATCACCTCTTTTGTGAAGCCCTTAATCCCTAAGTTTACTATTCCCAGCTTTTTCTTCTCAAGCTCTTGACAGATATATTATTCCTTAACGTATGGCACTGTATATGACTTCATTCTTTTCATTTCAGTCTGTAAGTACTCTAAGGGCAGGGATAAATCTCATTACTCCTTTTATCCATGGTGTTTGTCATAGAGTCTGCCACATGTAGGCACTTACTAAAATTTTATTTAATGCATGAGAGGTAAGGGAATGAATCAAAATGAAATCGACATCCTTGAGTCGATCTAAAACAATGAAAATATGAAATTCAAAGGACATTTATGCCAGCTTAAGGTGAGAAATGGAACTTGAAGACAAAAAAAACAAAAATAAAGAATTATCTCCTTCCTTTTTCAGATGAAAAGATTGAGAAAGACAAATTAAGCAACTTGGTCGTGTTTATAACTCACAAGTTATCAAGATTTATGCCCAGGACAGTCTGAGTGCAGTGTCTCTAATGTTAGCTATCATGCTTGGTCAGTTAGTTGAAGCCATTTCAACGTGCTCATCACTATTGGGAGATGTCTCAAAATAAGCCTGAGGGCAGCTGTGGAGAGAAGGAAGAAGAGATGGATGATGACACAGTGATGGCACATCTTGCAGCAGAGAGAGGGCTGGGAAAGTAAGGAGCTCAAGAAAACTGGAAAGAGAGGTGACTGGATGATAAGAGAGTTGTTTGGGTTAACTACCACAACCCAGGCTCCTCCAGGACAGAAGAATTACACAAGATACCAAGGTGTGTTAACGCCTCTGGGAGAAGGAACCTGGGTCAGAAGTAGAGAAATGCAGCTCTGTAATAAGGTGAAGAGCTCAGCTTTCACAGAGAGAAAAAAGAGGGCACCCACAAGAGACCATCAACTGTTTTACCAAAGATGAAGCCAATGATCTAAATACATACTGCTTTTGAACTGGTAGTAGTTAGAAATAATTATGGAAGGTATATGAGTTAGTGGTAAAGCACAATCACTTCTAGTATGTTTGTGCTTAAGCAGAATTAGATCATATACAGGTGAACAGATGAATGCAGGAAGCCTATGCAAACATTACTCCATGTCGTTATTTACTCATTTAGGAAATTCATTGCACCCATCATGTCTCAGGCACAAGGACAGACACCAGGGATAAGAAGAAGAAAGAGCAATGGCCCCTGCACCCAAGTAGCTCAGAGTCTTACCATATGTCACAAAGAAGAAAAATAAGAGCATCATATCTCGTACACACTAGAGAACCACAAGATTCTTACTTAGCAATAACAGAGAAAAGATACTCTAGGTATATTTGGGAATTTAAAAAACATTTTCAAATGTATTTTTTTTTAACTTGCAATGTTATTAGTTTCAGGTGTACAGCAAAGTGAATCAGCTTGCTGATTTTATGTATTTTAAAATATCCAAACTGATTTTTAATATATACAACATTTCTTTCCCATATAGCTTATTACAAACATTGAGTAGTTTCCCTGCTACACAATAGGTTCTGCGCAGGTTATTCCCATCCTCCTAATCCCTCCCTCACCACCAGTTTCCCCTATGGTGCATAAGATTTGAGAATCTGATAAAACCTATGGACGCTTTGAAGAAGAAAAACAATCACACATACTAAAAATTCAGTTGGCCACAGTTCCTACAGAAAATCTGGAAAGGATGGATGGTGCTCAAGCCTTCACTGACCCCATTAAATACTGACCGCTTTGATAGATGTCTTTATGTTATGTCGTATGCCCAAGAGTGGATATGGAGTCATCTGAAAATTCTTAGTGGTCCTCATTCTGTGAAAGGTACAAGAGGTCTATGAGCAGCACCTGTTCTCTACAATACAGCTATAGTTGCCAACCCAGGATGTGGATATAAGAGGCTAGCCACCCAGAACAAAATTCACTCCAGGGTGAGGAGGCTGTCTCAGCACGTGCTGAGAGCAGAGTACACCTGCCATAAATATCAGGGCCTGAGGTGGAGGCGGTCCAAGGCAAAGATGTGAGAGAGTATGTTAGTGCTGACAATTTTGCTCCACCTACTTAATCTCCCAATTTTGCCAATGGTGAGCCTGATGTATTCACAATCTTTTGTGGCTTAACAAATATCCACAAGTTTGACAACTTGAAATAACACATTTGTTATTTTACAATTCCTGTGGGTCAAGGCAGAATTAATTAATGGGAGACTCTGCTTCAAGGTCTATCTTAAGGCTGCAACGAAGGTATTGGCCAAGGCTGGGTCTCATTCTGAAGACTCATTTGGGGAGAAATTGCTTCCAAACTCACATGAGTGTTGGCAAAATTCAATTCCTTGCAGGCTGTTAGACTAAAGTTCTCATTTCTTGCTGGCTATTGACCAGAGGCCACCTCTTAGTTCATCATCACATGAACCTCTAAAATAGCAGCTTGTTTCTTCAAAACCTTAATTCCAAACAATACCAGTAGTGGGGGTACATGGGCAAGGGAGGCATTTTTAGGCTACAGGCCTTGATCATATGGAGTGGTAGCAGACCTTTTTAGGAGGTAGTATCCATAGATTTCCTTCCTTTTAATTTCTATATCAGTGAAATGTGAGTTTTCTATTCATTTATTTAACAAATATTTATTGTTTTGGAACCATTGTTCTAATTTCAGAAACTGTACTAGCATCAAAATGGACAAAGTCTTGCCTTTAAAAAGCTTACATTCAAGTAAGGGGAGAGCTTCTATGATGATGGAAGTTTGATAAAAGATTGTAGTTATTGTGTGCTTACTGGATGTCAGCCAATGGGCTGTCTTCCCTGCATTTTACCTTTAAATATCTCTTTTACTGAATACATTACATAATTTAATTTCCTTATATGTTGAATACTATTCTATACCCAATTTAGAGTAATCTGTCCATGGTCGCCTAACAAGTAGTGGGTTTGTGTTTTGATTCTCGGTCTTTTTTGAATCCAAATTCCCTTACTTTAACTATACACCGCACTTGGTTTAGAGAGCCATCAGTCAGGGAAGCACAGGAATAGGATCAGGAAAAGACCAAAGTACTAGACCTTGACAAAAACTCTCCAAACAAATTTTAGATAGGCTCCTCTGAGCCCTCTTTTTGAACAAGATTTGTCCTTGGCCCTGTCATCTGTCAGTAGTTGAATTTTTAGTGAGAATTCC
>PVHT021183617.1:15866059-15935689 GCA_004024745.2 Catagonus wagneri | reverse complement strand
GGGGTCTAATCGGAGCTGTGGCCACTGGCCTGCGCCGCAGCCACAGCAACGCAGGATCCGAGCCGCGTCTGCAACCTACACCACAGCTCACGGCAACGCCGGATCGTTAACCCACTGAGCAAGGGCAGGGATCGAACCCGCAACCTCATGGTTCCTAGTCGGATTCGTTAACCACTGCGCCACGATGGGAACTCCTTCTTCAGTATTTTAACAAATGTCTGAACAATTTTTTTTCTTTAAAAAGTATTCCAAATATCTAGGATGGCTAGGCAAACCAGAGACAGCTCAAGAAGAGACTATTCATGTTAAAGATAGTCCCGGAGTTGGCTTTCATCTGTCCACATGGTCTGGACATTGACACTGGCTGTCAAGGTTTGTGTGCAGACAGATTATAGCTTCAAAGGAATGAGGGAACTGTTTATAACCATCTCTGGGACAGCAAATTGGCCGTGATCACATTCAATCACAGAATTCTATTGTAGGTACTAGGATTATGGAAGAGAAAACTGAGATAGATAGAGACCATAGGCATTATGAAGCTTGATAATTAAGGACAGAGTGGGGAATTGCATTGCTATAGCAGAACCTCAGGGACCAGCACAGTGCCCCAATTATTTTGCAGATAATAAGAGTCACATAATCCTAAGTAGTTCTCATACATTCTATTAGAACACTGTGTCAGCTGGAGTTAAAGAGCATAAGCAGAGGCAGATGCTCTTCCATTTGAAGGACTTTAGAAAGGGCACACGAAGAAATAAAATGAATTAAATTCTGTGATCCAGAGAGTCACGGGGATTGATGTCTTTTTGGGAGAAGAGTGAAAGTCCAGAGCAGTAAATAAAGTGGATAATTTTTGTAAGCGTAGCTACCAGGACAATAGTACTTTGAATCTGCTGTTCTCAAGGCTAATCCGGTGTGGAGGATGGTAACAGGTATCGATCCACGTCAGAAGAATGGGTAATATAATCTGTTCAGCCCCATGATTACACCAAAACAGTACAAAGGGCCAATTCCAAGAGGAGGTTCCCAGAGTCTCCATTAAGAAACTAGAAGCCATAATAAGTAACAGGTTGCCAATAAAGGAACTTCCACCTTTGAGTAGATCCATGGTTAGCATGAATGGCATCTTCACAAAGTAGTCATTTAACTGAGGCCAGACAGATAATGTTGGTCCAAGTGATTTCTAGATTACAGACGGGACTACAAGGGACAGAGGTTTGTAGATGGAAAGGATGACTTTCTCATGGGCTAGTATTTGGCTTCCTAGGTTGAGCCATTGTTGTAGTGGTACTTGTTCATCAGATATAAGGATCTAGAAGTCACATCCCAGGGATCTGCAAGGCTTGGCAGATGACAACCTCTTCTTACACTCTCCCTCCTTCTCTGCACTCTGGACACTCTGGTTTTCTTTATCATTTGGAGGGCCTCTGTACATGCTGCCCTTCTAACAAGAATGTCTCCATTTCCCCACACCATATCTGCTTGGTTAACTTCTGTTCTTCAGATTTTTAACTCAGACATAATTCACTCAGAGAAGCTGTCACTGACCTCCCAGATTAGCTCAACTCTCCCTTATTATTATTTCTTAAAATTATGTGTGTCTCATTTTCAGCCTTATAATAACTATATTTTTTGTGGTTCCTTGATTAGCATCTATCTCTCCCAACAGACCAGAAACTCTATTGGGGCAGAAATGTATTCTTGCCTTTAAAAAATGCATACATTTTTGCACATTGTTCTCTCTCTCTTGTATATAATAGCACTCAAAAATAACCAAAAAATGAATGACTGAATGAGGTAATGAAATATCATTACTAGACCTTTATACAAATAGCTAAACATGCTTCTTTGTCCTAAGCATTGACTGTTAGCTCAGAACTATCACTAACAATGGTGATGGATGATGATGGGAAGAAGCTTTTGGGCTCATCATGAGTAGCACACAGTGTAAGATCCAAAGTGTATAGCACACCATGTTTAATAAAGTGCTTGGGCAAATTCGTCTGATCCTTATCACAATCCTATAAAAGCTGGTAATAGTACCATTTCCTTATTACAAATGTGGCACACTATGTTTAGAGAGGAAATGATTTACTTAATGCTATGGAGCTATTAAATGGTAAAGCAGTGCCTTTGACCCAAGTTGTTTCTTAGTCTATTTCTTATTCAAAATATTTATGAGTTCTTATATTGTAAAACCATAAATGTGAAACAGGTCATTATGGATTTCTCATGTCAATTGAAAATATAATAATTGCATCTCTATGTAAAATAATAGGCTTATTGTATAAAACAACTACATTTCCTACTGAATATTCTTGGCCTTCCTATTCTTATCTTTCGTTTATATACTCCAGTGTTTATCTGAGACACAGTCTTAGGCACAGAAACTTCCTGACTAAGTTATGTACTAGAATCTCTAGAGGGAGATTTATGCAAAGGAAGAATCACTCTTAGATTTATAATGGCACCCTAAATATTCCATCTTTATATTTTGTGCCTACTTTCTCTCAGGAAATTACACTATACAGCTTCCTATAGAGGTAATGCCAGAACCTGCCATCTGAGTTTGCATTGTGATCCCTAAACTATTAAAGGTTCAGGTTCAAATAAACCAAGCAGAAATAAAGGATGCCATTTACAAGGGAATGTCATGCAGTAATTGAATCCTAAAGCCGTAATTCATGACAATAATTGAGTTGTTAATGGCTCTAAAAGAACTTACTCAAGAATGGTGAAATCCCTTCTGACCAACTTGCCACCTGCTGCCCCATCTTATGACATCTAATCATTTGGTTTTCTATAATGTTATTTTATTTTTACCTCGTTGTAATTTTGTATTTGTAAGTGCTATTTTAAATGTTCTCGATTTTAAAGCTGACATGATAGGAAAGATGTTCATTGATATAATCCTTATTAGGACAATATTACTTGCTTCCATTTAGTAGATACAAGACAGTAGCCAACTTTCTACTCTAAACTGAGGTTTCTGTTTCATCTGATTTCATTTTTCATTTACCAAGGCTGGATTGACTATTCACTCCATGTACCAAGCAATGCTGCAGGTGCTAAAAAAGAGTAATGAATTGATTCTGTTTTAGCTTCCTGAACTTTTATTTCTTATCTGTAATATAGTTACGATTCAATATCGTACGATTCAATTTTAATATTACTTCATATAGAATATTTTTTAATAATTCCATTATTAATATAAAATAATGTTACTTAATTTGGCTTAGAGCTGGAAGATTAATGTAAGAGAAACAATGGATATCATTTTAAAACTATATGAACGAAAAGAAATGTAGAGCATAATTTATCGCTAACATGTAGGTATAGCTTAAGAGATTGGTTTTAATTTTAGCAACCTGAACTACTGAAACATAAACTTAGAAAACTGTTAGCACTAAATAAGTGATCCTTTTTATATGAGAGAAAGAGTAAAAGAGGGCAATTTTTGAGTATCATTCTAGACATCATGTATGTATTTTACTATTATTCACAGCTGTCCAGGGTTGTAATTAAGATAACTACCACTTCAACAAAGGAGAAAACTGAGGCTCCTGAAAGGTAAATAATTTGTCTAATACCCTTCTGTCACATGACAGAGTTAAGAATGGAATGCCTAGTTGTCTGGTTGTACAGCCCAAGCTCTTTCCATTCCACCATGTTGCCCCACATGGGGCAGAGATAAGAACGTCTCTGACAATAGAAAGTAGTTAAAAATGTACATTTTAGGAATTTAAAATGTGTTTCTATTAGAATGATGTTTTCAAAGTATAAAACACTTTAAAGGATTTATTGGACTTTAATTACCTTGTTAGAAACGGCAACTAAACATTATCCTTTTTCAAGAATAGATTAATCTAGACATTTTAGTAGTGCTTTTATGTTCCAAGCCTCATACGATCAACACTAAATTTTGGAGTCTCTCATTTGTTAAAGTGACCCAAGACTTCCCTGGGGCCTCAAGCTGAGACAGTTTCTCAAGTGTGGTCTAGGAACCCTCAGCATCAGAATAGCTTGTAAAACTAATACAAATATTCAGCTGCACTGATTCTGAATGCTAGAGAAAGTAACCTGAAAATCTACAGGTCCATAAATTATTTTTAAAAATCCATAAATTATTCTGATGCAGATGGCCGCAGAAGAATCTGATAAAAGCAGAATGTTAATAAACCCTGAAGTATGATACCCACTTATCTGAGCGGAAGAAAACAGCTCAAATGTCTGTGATTATTCAATTTCATTTCAGAATGGCAAATGGAGAAAAAAAGCTACTTATGACTATATTTATTTTGGGTATGATCATCACTCGTGGACATGGAGACTGCAACAAGTGTTCAGCACTCCAAAATCTAGTGGATGACTTGGTGATAGTGATAATCAGTCCTACTGTGATTTCTGAAAGAATGGAAAAACTCAGTTGTATCACAAAAGTCTAATAGAACAAAACAAATGGATCACTTAAAATGTTAGTTCCCCATTTTAATTATTACCTTAAACAAAAATAGCTAAAAATGAAGCTCTCTTTTAGCAATGGTCATTTGGAAATGTTACCTTTATGATAAACCCTTACCTCAGTTTAGGTTTTGATTGTTTTTCCCTTTTACTGCATCTAAACACCAGGAGAGTGTTTCTACAATCAGCTCTCAGTGAAAAACATCTAAGTATAGTACACTGCTACAGTTGCTAAGGTAACCACCATCTGCTAGTCCCTTAAAAGTTCTGAGTTCACAGACATCTTAAACCACCTTTCTGAAACATCCAACATAAAAGCCACTGTCTAGAGAAATCCGGGCTCTCTTGTATTGGTTATACATTTCAGACTAGACAGTCTGTGGCATCAAAGAGGTTGATATATTTAGTTTTCAATTTTCATTGCACTTCAACCATTGGTAGAAGACAAGATATGTTCAAAAATGGAATCTTGGATGAGCTCATCTTGATTCATTCAGTGATTTTACATTGCTTTGGCTTGAACACTGGTATATAATGTTGAGCTTTCTGAGATTTTTTTTTTTCCTGGCAGCAGATGTTCAAGACATGAGAATAACATATTTTGCTTGGAAAAGAAGCAGCAGTTTCAGCAGGAAATGTTATCTTTTTTAGACTTGTTAATACTTGGAAATAGTCTGCTTGGGGTGTTGAGATCTTCCATATTTCTACTGATAAGATCTTTAATAATGCTCTTAACCCCATTGCCTCCTTAACACTTCTGCTATTCCAGTCTTAAATCCTGGATTACCCCTACTACACTTCCTATTATCCTAGTTTTAGCCGAGTCCTTTCTGAGAAAATCATAGCACTATGTAAATTTGGCCTACAGATAATTCAGATTTTCAAATGCCACTTCCTTTTTTTTTTTTTTTAACTACTTATTTTTAAGGCCACACCTGTAGCATATGGAAGTTCTTGGGCTAGGGAGTCAAATCGGAGCTGCAGATGCAGGCCTAGGCCACAGCCTCAGTAATACCAAATTCAAGCCTCATCTGCGACCTACACTGCAGCTTGTGGAAATTCTGGATTCTTAACCCACTGAGGAGGCCAAGGATCAAACCTGCATCCTCACAGAGACTATGTTGGGTTCTTAACGTGCTGAGCCACAATAGGAACTCCAATTTCATTTGGCTTCTTATAACATCTTAGAAAGCTTTTCATTCATCCGATAATGATGATGCAGCACACTGCTCAGAGCAGTGAGCCATAAGCTTCCCCACCCCCAAGCTCACATATCCCAATTTCACTGAGTTTTTCTTTTCTTTTACTGCCTCTCTTTTTCCATTATCCTTCTTTAAGATTCTCTATAATCTAACTGCCATTAACTTTCTTCTACTGAAACTTGAATCTCCAAAATCATGCAATTGTAATAAATTGTTTCTTGTTCTAACTATGCTTTATTTGACCACTGTTTTTTGTATGACTTCATTTTCCTAGCTGGACTTCTGTCAGCTCTTATTCCCTTTCACTTGCTGATTCCTCAAAAAATTAAACTGAGCAGGTCTAACCTGATCCAAGGGGTCGGGAATGGTCTTCATGAGGAGGAGCCTGAATTCTCCTTAGTTAAACACCACTGGCACCATCTCTTAACTGAAATGTGATTCATATAAATTTTTAGCAATCATAAAAATTTTAAATACATTAAAGTTGTTTTGAACTTTGTGGACCAATATTAATTACATGGGGGAAGTGAACCAGAAGGAAGGAGAAAAAGAAACAACTTAAACTTCCCATCTCTTAAAACTGAGCTTCTACATCTACTATTTAAGTGGATATCAGCAGATTTCAAATTGCTATGATTTTCATATTCTACTGGATACAATTAAAAGTGTGATATAACACTTTTATGTAGAATCAATACTTTTGATATACACAAAATTTTATCCTTATGAAGATATTAAAATTAAGATGTGGATTAGAGTACCTTTTTTATTGAAATTATTTTGAAAGAAGACTTGGTCAAAAAGATTAAAACCCTATATGACATGTTGATGTTTTTTTAAAGTTGTTATTATGCAAAATAGTGATATATAAGACCCTGTCCTGATCCTCAAGGAGCTTATAATCAAAGGCATTACCATAGCTTTAATAGACAGAGCTTATGGAACCTCCCTAAATTCATATTTTAAATTTAAATTCATATTAATAAACTTGTATCAATTTAAATTCATATTAAATTCATAAGTTCAGTAGTACAGCCTAAGAATCTAGTTTTTCTTAGGATTTTTCCTTTTTACTATGCTAAAATGCTGTGCTTCCATATGCTGTTCTTTTTTGCTCATACTTGACTTGTTACTTGGTAACGAAATAGTCCCTTTAAAACCCTGGCAGATATAAGCTAGACTGATTTTCTTTCATTATCTCTAGGCATTTCCTGGGCCTATTACCCAACTCTGGATTGTCCGCACATTCAGACATGTCAAATGTTTTTAGATCCTGGATTAGAAATGAATTTGAGATGGACCCAGAAAGGGAAGGATAAAGTATACTCTTAAGGACGTGCTAGTAAATATGGGCTCTAGAGAACTTTCTTCCATATGTCCATATACATACATCCATTCTCAAATATGAACACATAGTGATCCAAGTAATGAAGAACAGCCTTCATTAAAATCAAAGAGCAGACCTAAGACAATAAAATGTACTGGCCACTTTCTGTTTTTGTAAATGATTACCCATCATACGAGAGAGAGAGAGAGAGAGAGAGAGAGAGAGAGAGAGAGAGGGAGAGAGACGGAGGGAGAGAGAGAGAGGGAGAGAGGGAGGCACTACTGCACATCAACTGCTCACATTCTTTCACATTCTTTCAGCCTGGTGGTATAAAATTAGAGAACTAGGTTGACCAGAGATAAGACTCAGAAAATGTTAGTAAGAAAAATCAAATTTTATACATGCATTGAATAATTATGTTGTATATATTAATTTTATACCATGTTATAAGTCAACTATGTCTCAAACTGTAAAAAATAAAAATAAGAGCTCACAGACTGACAAGTGCATATGCCAATACTTGCAGGAAATTATAGATTTAGTTAATACAAGATGCACAATGGCTGATAGAGTAGTGAAGATACAAAGACTATTATAGAAAAAAAAAGACCCCACTAAGAAGCAGCATTATGTTCTAGACATGTACATACTATTAATTTTGTTTCTTTTTTAAAAAAATTCTCCTTTATGTTAAATTTATAAATATATTACCTTAACACAAATTTTGATTAGAAAAGAAATGAGATTTGAAAACATCAGAGCTTTTGTGGACACTGTTTTAAGAAAGTAAATGTCTGAAATAGAGAAATAGTCAGTAATGTGTATTAAGAGATTATTATGAAGTCAGATTAGACCTAGTTAAAATACTGGCTTCACTCCACCATGTACTTATGATCGGGGTAAATTATCTCAGCTATCTAAGCATAGTGTCATCATCTATAAATGGCAATAATAACAAAATGAAATAGGGAGCTCCCATTGTGGCAGAGCAGAAATGAATCTGACTAGGAACCATGAGGCTGTGGGTTTGATCCCTGGCTGCGCTCAATGGGTTAAGGATCTGGTGTTGCCCTGAGCTGTGGTGAAGGTCGCAGACGCGGCTAAAATCTGGTGTTGCTGTAGCTGTGGAGTAGGCCAGCAGCTGGAACTCCGATTGGACCGCTAGCCTGGGAACCTCCATATGCCATGGGTGCAGCCATAAAAAGCCCTAATAATAATAATAATAATAATAATAATAATAATAATACACACAAAGCATTCAGCACTCATGGATGCTATGTGTGGACTCATTGATTTTGAGGCTTAAAATAGCCTTACAAAATAAAATCTAATTCAAATGTTACAAAAAGGTATAAAACACATTTGTTAAAAGAGCCAAACTACAAAACAAACTTTAGAACAAAGTCTCTGATTTTAATGCCAAAAAAAAAAAAAATCCTCAATACTCAATGTAGTTAATCTTAATCTCTAGGGCAGGCTCTGGATAGTCATATACCAGGATTCAAAGAGGAGGACGGTAGCTTAACCAATCACTCGCCAATTAAACATTGAGTTTCAAAAACTGACATTTGTGTTAAGTTGGTAATGCTAAAAACACATTACTAGCAAGTATAGTAAGCATTTTCAAGTTTTCTCAAGTTTCTTAAGCACTCTAAATGGCAAGAAAATAGGGAAGCAAAATATACTCGATGTGTCTGAATTTTTCTACTTATAAATTGTTATGTATCAAAACAACTTTTCATGTTGTTAATGGATCCGACTGCCTGGTAGTCTTAGAGACTACATAGGGTAGTTTAAAAAACACCAAAGCTAATTATCTATAATGAAGTTTAGAACAGATTGGCAATGACCTGACAAAAGCCATTTTTAAGAGTTCTCTGAGGCTCATTCCAAGCAGAAATCTGAATCCTCAGGGCCATCCCAAAAAGCTCCTGGGAAGGGAAAAAAATGTTAAACTTGGCAACTGAGTAGGGAGGATGAAAGTGGATAGGAAGCCAGGATGCAAAATAAGATACAAAAACAATGGCACATATATTTGCAGGTGTGCACACGTGTGTGTGTGTGTGTGTGTGTGTGCGTGCGCATGTGTGTATTAAGAGTATGTTAGTGACTGGGCTAGATAATCTGTCACTGAAGGCACCGAATGAACAAAGAAAGGAAATTAAGTTTATCATCTTGTAATGAATGCAGTTGGAGACACTGATCAGCAGATGGCACACTTGTAAGGAAACCTGTTTCACTGCACCAAAGAATTGCTCAGACACTTGACAAATTTCATGGCATGTCACACATTGCTACTAGGAAGCATGGTGATAAAATGCATGTATATTTACATGCCAGAATTCTCAATAACCCATTCATAAAAGAGTCGTTTTTCAATTAGAACAGAGGAAGAATAGTAGGCTCTACATAAATATAAAATAATTCTAATTAAGAATTCCAGCTTCAGAATCTCGAAAAGGAACAATGAAATTAGAGTATTAACATTATCTTATTTTGCGATTTACTATAATGTTAAAATAGTCTGGGTACTGACATAAAGAAAAAAGATTAATGGAACAGAGCTTAAATAACCCAAATGACTTTGACAAGATTTCACTGGAATTCAGTCAGAAGAGGAAAGTCTTTTCAACATATTTAGCTGAATTAAATATGATTCATATCACAGGCCGCATGAAAAAATTACCTTAGTTTATTAGGTGCCAATTACAAATCTAAATATAAAGGTCATACTATAAATTTCACTGAAGAAAACACAGAAAATTATCTTTATGACCAACTAGGAAAGGGTTTTCCAGACAGAACCAAAGAAAGAACTAACTATAAAAGAAATTATAATAAATCTGATTTCATCAAACTTAAAACTTCTGGTCATCAAAAGACACCAATAAGAAAATGAGAAGCCAAGTCATAAAATAAGAAAATATCTGCAGTATAAAAATAATATCATTGTACCCAGATTATCTAAATAACACCAACAAATAAATAATGATATGATGATCAAACAAGTCAGTTAAAAAAAGGGCAAAAGACATGACAAATGCCAACAAACACATGAAAATGTGTTCATCATAACCATCAGGGAAATGCAAATTAAAACCACCAGAATATATCAATTCACACTCATTAGAAAGGCTGAAGTTAACGAGTAATAGCATTTAATGTGGAAGACAATGCAGAACAATGGCACCCCTCAGATATTCCTGGTAGAAGCATAAAATTGCTCATCTGTGGAAAACCGTGAGGCAGTTTATTGCAAAATTATTTACACAGCTATCTTATGATCCATTATTTCCACTCCTATGAATTTACTAAAAATAAATAAAAAAATATGCCTCAAAATATCACACACATATATCCATGCTGATCTTATTCATAATAACCTAAAAGTATAAACAACCCAGGCATCCATCAACAGGTGAATGAATATACGGTTGTAATATATTCATACAAACACTATTCAGTATAAATAAACTTGTGATGCAGGATAAATGGGTGAATCGCTCAGGAGAACCCAGGCACTCAAACATACCTACTGTATAACCCATTGTTGCAACTGGTTCAAGAACAAATGAAATCATTCTACGAAGCCAGAAATCAGAGGAGCCATTGACTCTGGAAGAGAGTAGGATAAAATGGAAAGATGACAATGCTATATATATATATATCCTGATTGTGGTTTTGGTTACATGGGTGCATACATTTATCAAATGCATCAGACAACACTTAGAATCAGTGAATCTTACTGTCTGAAATTATACCATCAAAAAAGGAGAAAATGTCCAATTGAAATCTACTGAGGAAAAAAGTTAATTATTTGACATGTTCCACTATAAGCTCTTATTTATTCTCAACAGCAAATGACAGTTGCATGTAGGCCTTTCAGCACAGATGAGATTAGCCTTTGAATTAAAATTTCAAACAAACATTTCTTCAATAAAATAAGCTTTCATCTTACTGATAATACATGCTAGCTTCCATCTTTTTGCTTTGATGCTCTACCTCCTTGCACTTACAGGACACAAAAGGAATGCCAGAGACTTCCTGGCCCAGAATTCTTACTCACTACAAGTTTGATAGCAACATAAATAATTTTTACCTGCCTGCCTTTCACCAAAAGGGCATTAGAGTGTGTTTTTCTGAATTGAACACTATTTCCACTAGGCTTTGAATTTTATTACCCCAAAGGAAGATGTCATAAGTTGGAGAACCACTGCTTTAGATTGAAAATTCATAAAAAATTAAAAGAGGTTCAAGTAAAAGAGGTTGCCAGAGAAATGATCAAGCCATCTCAGAGGTGATAACAGTAAAGATGGAAATACCAGGTATATTTAGACACACTACATTTCAGAAAAAGTTAAAGATAGAAAAGAGAGAAGATCCCAGTACCAGAAATCTAACAAAAAATGTGATGAAAAAATTATCTCATAATCTTGGTCAACCATGATAAAAAATAAAAAGGAAAATTATTTCAATAAACTCTGACCTCCACTGGATGTAAAATGCCAGTCAGTACATTTTCTGTGTGTCCACATTTGACTCTTCAGATTCTAGTCTGCTCCTGACCCCGTCTCCTAGTATTTACCCTTGCTTTCTATCTGAGGGCAAAAGGTGGAGATGCTCTTAGCTTTATATGTGCATACATATGGAGATATTTTATCTTCTATTATCAACCATTCCCCACATATTTTGGAAGAAAAGTTTGCTGAAAATTAATAAAGAGCACCAATAAGAAAGGATGCCTCTTCCCTGGCTAAATTCTGAGACAGATGAGAAATAAGACAGAAATTAATTGACAGAGGAATGGATACAGAAGATGTGGTGTGTATATACATATGGAATATTGCCCAGCCATGAAAAAGAACAAAATAATGTCATTTGCAGCAACATGGAGGCAACTAGAGATTATCATACTAAGTGAAGTAAGTCAGAGAAATACAAACATACGATACCACTTATATGTTGGATCTAAAAAATGATAGAAAAGAATTTAGTTACAAAACAGAAACAGACTCACAGACTTTGAAAACAAATTTATGGTTACCATATGAGAAAGGCGGGGAGGGGAAGGATGGATTGAGAGTTTGGGACTGGCATATGCACACTACTGTATATAGAATGGAAGGTGGTCAACAGGGACCTGATGTATAGCAGAGGGAACTCAATTCAGTATTCTGTGATAACCTATATAGGAAAAGAATCTGAGAAAAGAATGGATATGTGTATATGTATAACTGACTCATTTTGTTGCACAGCAGAAATTAACACAACAATGTAAATCAACCATACTTCAATAAATGTTTTTAAAATGAAAAATATCAATAAAGTTGAAGATATCACCTTTTTTATTGTTAAAGCTAATATTGGAGATCATGGCTAAAGTGTGAGACTTAACTAAAGCTTGTAATACTGAACACCAAAACTCAGCAGTCTTAGCAACCCAGGCACAAGAGTAATAAAGAAATAGAGGAGAATTTACAATAGGAAATAAAGAGAAAGAGTGGGCTATGAACAGCTGGCTTGTCCAAATTCACAAATTAAAGAAATTATGCCTCACTCCTCCCCTTGGGGAGTAGTGGGTAGAAGGTACAAAGAAGCAATGACACCCTAGTAAGATTCCATTTCTTATGAAAGGAATACCAGCACTGGGTTGGGAAAAAGTACATCTTCATCCTTGCATCCCTCCCCACTGACATAAAAGTATCTGTCCAGAACTTCCACCTGAAGTAAATCCAGACACTAAAGCTCTAGAACCTATTATTTTCTATCTCCCCGCATCAGTTAACCCCCCTCCCTTTCCCTTACACCTCTGGGCTTCCTTCTTCCTTCAGTGGGATAGTATGCAATCATTGTTTAAAAAAACTTTCCCTTCAGCCATGCAACTTCTTGTATCTATAAACCCTCTCCTTGAATTCTCAGCTCAGCCTCTGAAAGGCAGATACATGATGTCCACCTCCACACTGTCCGTTACCTCTCCATCCACTGTAATCTGTCCTTCCCCCAACAATCCTCTTACAGAAGGGAACCTCAAGGCAGCAACTGTCTCTGAGCTGTCACAGTTCATGGGAGTATAACACATCTTACCCTACTAGGCTTTTCAACGTCAGTTGACAGCGCTGGCCATTCTTTCCTTTTCAAAAACATCTCTTGATTGTCTTTTCAGATGCTGTCTTTTCTGGTTTCCTTCATACCTCTCAGACTGCTGCTTCTCTATTTTCACAGAAGCTCTTCCTATTCCTCCACTGGATGCTGTTCCTCAGTGTTCCACCTCTAGCTTTCTCTTCTCACACTGCACACCTTTGCTGAGTGGTCTTTTTAACCATCCTGGAGTCAAGTCTCACTTAAAAATGGATAACTGTTAGATTTTTTTAACTGTCATTTAGGTCATTCTCTGGAGCCCCAGACTCAAATACTTTCCTCTCAAGGGAAGCAAGCTCAACAGAACCTGAAAGGAATACACCGTCCTATTCACCACCTTGTTTGTGCTCTGCTGTAGTGAACAGCATCAAACTCTACCCACTCATTCATAAGCCTTTGAAAGACTCAACCTCCCATTGATCTCATCATATCCATTAAAGGCCTATAAAGCCCCCTCCTAATATTATCCTATTCTTCATAGTTACCCCAGAATCTCCCTTAGGGTCCTAACACTAACAGAGGCCTTTATCATTACTTACTTAGACTATTATGATATTCAAATGTACAACTTCAGTGATACTGAAATTAAAAAGGAGTTAAATATAAAGTCCTGAGCTGCGGTTAAAAACAGAGAGCCAGAGCTTGTGAACTGCAAATTCAGTTGAGTTAACACTGAATAGTAACTGCTCAGAAGTCTAATACAGACACAATCACATTTAAGATGCCTTTGTTCACAAGTAAAAGGATGCAAATGCAAACCTTTTTTTTAAGTTTTGGAGTTATTTAAAAGATAATGAGATACTTAAAGAATAATCTCAAAGCAAGCAGGACCTCAAGAGGTCCTAGAAACAGAAGTCAGAAAGCCTTCAGGAATCTGGGCACGCTCTCTCCATCTCTTTTCTCTTTCCTCTCTGTCCTTCTGTTTACTTCTGATCTCTCTGAGATTCAATTTCTCTCCTTCTTAGGGTACCATATGGTATGAGATGGCTGAGCTACTGCTCCTGCATTTTTACAGATCTCTTAATTCCAACCACATAGAGACTGACCAGGATCAAATTATTTCAAAATCAAAATCCTGAGAAAGGGGGAAGCCACTGAAGCAAACCTACTCACATCAACTAAAGGAGTTATTAGAAAACGGAGCTCATGCCAACATATTAAACAAATAAGTACCAGCTAGTCCTCTGCTGGAGCTTGGAGGGCCTCCTTGAGAGATGGAAGTGATTACTATGCTCATTTATAGTTCCCAAAGAGAAAACAGTTAAGGCATGATATTCATAGTGATGACCTTGAGTTGTTAATAAAAGAAACACAATGTGTAGCACATCCTATTTTTTGAATCAGATGCCTGAAATACGATTTCCATAGAAACAATAATTTCCATTAAAATATGCTAAAGCAAACCTTTAAGTGCTTAAATGTCACTTATGAGAAGTTTATTTTTCCATTCTCCTGGTATACTGAATGGTATTCTGCTTCCAATTCTTTCTCAAATAAGGTTGATCACACATTTCTAAAGTACAGTACTACTGTATTATGTCTATTGTTTCCTTCTAATCCATCACTCTCATTTTTCCAACAATTCCTTCCTTTTCTATTTATCGGTGTGTACATGTACTTAATTTACTTATAACTCTGTATCAACTATTAAATTCCTTAAAATAGAAGCTAACTGGTCAAATTCGTAACAGCAAGCAATGCTAATAAGGCATAATAGCAAAGCCTTGGTTACTTCCTCAGAAAATTTTGCTATTTAGCAATCTTAAGGTTATAAGAAACAAAATATTTCAACTTTAATTGAAATCTGCAAGAAAACACAACAACAACAACCCATCACTTGCCATAAGAAAACAAACCAGTGACTGGAAAATAGAGGTTGGTAGTGTTAGGGCAACACTTTAGAATGTTAAAAAAAATGATTGTATGTCATTTTCAAATTTTAGAGCAGTGAAATTTATTTGCTACTTTAGTAGACTGTTCAGGCCTAAAAAATAGTTGGGCTCCCAAACACATTCATTTGCGTATTTGTGTACCAGTAACAGCAGGAGCAGCTGCCAACATTTAGAGCTTGCTTGCTAATTGCTGAGCAAGCAATACACAAATTATTCCATTCACACATCTCATCAAATCAGCAGGTCTATGTAGATACTGGTACATCCCCATTTTACAGATGAAGCAGTGAGTGTGACAGTAGCTAAGTAACTTGAGTGAGAGTTCATAAGTGAAACAAGGATTAGAAAGCAGATCCCTCTGCTCCTGTCTGGCTACACAATTTGCTGGGCTCAGCACAAAACATAAACGTGGGGACCCTTGTTCAAAAAGATTAAAAACGTTGGATGACCAGAGCGGCATTAAAGCAAGTGTGGGCTCTTCTTTTTTTTGTCTTTTTGCCTTATCTACGGCCGCACCCGTGGCACATGGAGGTTCCCAGGCTAGGGGTCTAACAGGAGCAGTAGCTGCCGGCCTTCGCCACAGAAACGCAGGATCCGAGCCGCAACTGCAACCTACACCACAGCTCACGGCAACGCCGGATCCTTAACCCACTGAGCAAGGCCAGGGATTGAACCCGCAAACTCATGGTTCCTAGTCAGATTCGTTAACCACTGAGCCACAACCGGAACTCCAAGTGTGGGCGCTTCTAAGCACAACAAGTCAGCCCTGTCTCTGCCCCAACAGATCATAAAATGTATGAAATTCAATTTTTTATTGGTCTTCATTATATTCTTCAAAGAAAAAGTCTTTGTAATGGCTAATTAGCCAATTATACTAAGGCTCAGAATTCACATTACAGGCTGTGCCTAGACACTCACTCTACATTTGTTGAAAAACTTACCTCTTGGCCTCAAACTGAACCCCTCTCTTCAAGAACCTACACTTGAAAATGCCTCTGGCTGGATGTGGGGATCCATTCGCACCACTGGTAGAAACACTTTGTGTTCCATTTGTGCTGGTTTGGGAGTTTTTACAACTGTAAAGAAGCTATTTTAAAATGGAATTGTCATTCCTATCAGAAATTGACATTTAAATTCTGAGGCTCTAAGTGAAGCTTAAAGTATGCATTCCTCACTTTCCCATCCCAACCCTCACCCCACCGCAAGCTCTTAACTTTCCCTAATAAACAATTTGCCAGAAGAAGAAAATGAAGTCCTTTCTCCTCAGTCTATGCCTGGTGAAGGACATGACTGATATTTAAACTCTGCCTTTCAAAAGACATCAAGGGGTCAGGTTAGCAAGGCACGCAGAAGAGTTCTGTCAAGTAGGAAAGAAAGCCCACCCCTTTCTTGTCCTGGGAGATTGTGGGAAGAAAAATAAAATAAAATAAAAACCAACAAAAGACATGCTTATTGTCTCTACAGGGGAAGCATCTCATCTACCTGAAGGAGGCCATGAAAGGGGGCTACAATCTCAGCTCTCCTCTGTTGAGCCAGGCATCCCAGGAATCAAGGTGGTAGAGTCCTGTCAGTTAGAGAAGAACCTTAAAGCCAGCATTCGGAAGCTGCTTCCCAGGTCAAGGTGATGATGTCTTGAGAATCGGTGGGTTTACCATTGAGCCCTCCTGGCAAGTGAGGAGCTAAGAAAACTCCCAGGCCAGGAGCCAAATGGAGGACAATGGTGAGGTCTGGAGGTCTGCAGAACTAGCCACTGAAGGGACTATCTAGAAACATAGAAGATGATGCATCAGCCGGGTAGATTAAGGACAGACACCCGGAAGGTACACACATCAGCTAGTATACACATACACACGAGGACCAGCATGAGAGGGAGAGGAGCACCTTTCCCATGACTTCCGGCCCCATAAGGCACAACCTTCCCAGAACAGTCGGCTTCAGACACTGGGATGCCATCACACAGAGGCAAGTTGCTTGAGAGGGAGGTAGATCAAGAGGAACATTTTTTTTATCTAAATGAGAATCTGAGGTTTACCTGAAAGGACTGTGTAAATGTTCATGCTGGACACATTTTTTTTTAATTTTTTTTCCTCTGTTGTCTTTTTTTTTGTGGCCACACCTGCAGCATATGGAAGTTCCCAGGCTAGGGGTTGAATCAAAGCTGTGCTTAGGTCTACACCACAGCTATGGCAGCACTGGATTTGAGCCACATCGTTGGCCTAGCTGCAGCTCCCAGCAATGCTGGATCCTTAGCCCACTGAGCGAGGCCAGGGATTGAACTCATGTCTCACAGAGACTATGTCGGGTCCTTAACCTGCTGAACCACAACAGGAACTCCCATACTGGACAAATTTAAATTGTACTGGTGCGATGGTCAGTTTTATGTGTCACCTTGGCTAGGCTAGAGTTCCCAGTTATTCAAATACTAACCTAGGTATTGCTGTGAAGGTATTTTATATATATGATTAAAATACAGAATCAGTGAACTTTAAGTAAGTGGGGTTATCCTAGATATTCTGGGTGAGTCTTTCAGTTGATAGGTATTTAAAAACAGAGCTAAAGGAAATTCTGTCCTTGGATAGCTGCTTCAGATCCTGCCAAGAGTACCAGGCTGCCCCCTAGATGTGCCAATGGACTTACCCAGCATGTCCTCAATTGCGTGAGCCAACTGCTTGTAATAAATTGCTTAATACATATCTCCTACCATTTCTGTATCTCTGGCTGCACTTGGACTGATATAATCAAATAACCACAAAGAAAACCAAAATAATGATAAATATATATAATTACATTTTTATGCACATTTGCCTTGTAGTATAAGTAATTTAAAGTGTAAATAAGACCTGCATACCTCGAGGATTTCATGCATACTCCCTCTCTTTATCCTATTCTCTATCCAGAGAAGAGATTTCCAGTTCCATCTAAAGATCTATGTCCCTCGGGAATACTTTCTTTGACCACCCATCAAATTCAGGTCTTGCTGTTAAATATGTTCATGACTCACTATCAAGCACACTGCCAATGACATACAGTGGATGTTCAATAAATATTAGTTGAGCGAATGCATGGTGTTAAAAAATATCTCACATTCCAAATATGAATATAATTTGAAAATATCTGCATTTGGTAGTTGATCCTTAGTGATACCTTACAAAAAACACCTGTGTAAGATTCAGAATGTAGAATTTAGAAATGAAAAATGCAGGTGTTACTAGCTCTACCTGTGTAGGCAGTCTACTGCATTTCACTGTTGGTCTGGGCTGCTATAATAAGAGAGCACAGAATACACAGTTTATAAACAACAGATATTTATTTCTTATAGTTTTACAACGTAAAGTCCCAAATCAGCGTGCCCTATGGTCAAAGCAAGAACCCTCCTCAGGGTTGCAGACTTTTCTTATCTTTTTTTTTTTTTTTTTTTTAAGGGCCACACCCATGACATATGGAAGTTCCCGGGCTAGGGGTCGAATCTGAGCTACAGCTGCCAGCCTATGCACAGCCACAGCAACACAGATCCTTAACCCACTGAGTAAGGCCAGGGATAAAACCTGCGTCTTCATGGATACTAGTCAGGTTCGTTATCGCTAAGCCACGATGGGAACTCTGGTTGCAGACTTTTCTTGATGGGAAGGATGAGGGGTCTTTCTAGGATCTTCTTTTATAAGATTACTAATCTCATTCATTAGGCCTTGACCCTCCTGACCTAATGACCTTTCCAAGGCCCCACCTTCAACAATATCACCTTGGGAGTTAAGTTTTAACATATGAATGAGGGGAGTAAATTCAGATCACAGTTATCATGAACTCCTTTTTAGTTAATATGACCCAAGTCACATGAGTGAAAAATAGCCCAAAGCCAGTGCTGTATGAAGAAGAGCTCATAAATTGGTTTGCCAATTTTATATTTATGCAGAAACAGAGATTTTTACAGTTCTCCAAGACAGCTAAATGGCACCACATTTTATGACATTCTTAATAGTATGTTAAGATCCCTTTGGAAATAATGATTCATCTCATAACTTGGGATATTAATTTGGAAATTAATATTAGGTAATGAGAATATAGGGAGTTGTAAATATTTTTAATAAAAATCTATGTTCATACTCTAAAGTCAGACCAAATTCTTGTCCTTTTGGAACAATCTAAACATTAGGCATTGATCAAAATATATTAGTAAGAAAAGTAAACATGAAATAGAAACTCCTTATAATTACAGGTATTCTACAGTTAAAGAAAGGAAATTGTTTTGTGTTAAAATTCTTACCATAAGAAAAGGATCTTCAACTATCTTATTTATTTATTTATTTTACTTCTTTATTTTTTGCCTTTTTGTCTTTTTTAAGGCCACACCCGTGGCATATGGAGGCTCCCAGGCTAGGGGTCGAATTGGAGCTGTAGCCACTGGCCTACGCCACAGCAATGTGGGATCAAGCCTCCTCTGAGACCTACACCACAGCTCACAGCAACGCCGGATCCTTAACCCACTGAGTGAGGCCAGCGATCAAAACTGCGTACTCATGGATGCTAGTCAGGATCATTAACCTCTGAGTCACTACGGCAACTCCCACTCATGTATTTTTTAAGTAGATAAATCTTAAGAAAGGCTGGTAGCAAACATAGCGTATAGAAATTCTGAAATAATATTTATTTTCAAATGGATTTGATGACACTTGTGAATCAGATTACTTGGATAGGTGTTGAACAAATCAATGCATCTTTCATATCCAGTAAGATAGATACCTTCATTGGCTCAAGGAAGATATCATGCTTAAAAGCAGACATAGGAACTTAAAAATGTATTTTATGCTTTGTATGTAAGATTAAGAGAAAATCTTAACTGTTATACTAGTATTTACCAGTGTTACCCCTTTCAATGAAGCATAAAAAATTACTATTGTAGCCATTAATCTTTGTTTAATCATTCATACAGCACACTGAGTATGAAGCTCTTGCAATGCGGTTTGATTAGGAGAGTAATTTTAAATTCAAATATGTGTGAAAAGTGAAAAGAAGATTCATTGTCAAAGTAGTTTTTAATCAAAATGAAAGAAACACCATTCAACAAAAAAAGAGTAAAAAAATTGATATTCCCATAAGTTAGGATCTCTGAATTAATGATTGTGTGAAAACTTTAAAAAACATAGTTTGAATTTATATAGCAAACTCTACTTGATTACCACTAAATATGAGCACACACAAGTAATAACTATTAACTTCCACAGCCAGTCCTTAATGTGTACATATATAACAATTTTTAAAAAGTGTAAAAAAGAAAAAGAATAGAAAGGACAAAGGCAAACGTAGTTTATATAGAAGTCTTTAGTTTTTTCTTTTCTCTGATTTCTCTTCTGTCTTTAAAACAAAAAAAATTTAAGTCCATTTTCATAATGACTAAAAGTGGTAGCTCCTTTACCACAAAATTCCTGGCATTCCCCCTTCACATTCTCTGTGACTGGGAATTTATTCTTAGAATTTGGACATGGGATTGATGAATCTAAAAGAAAAAAAAAAGACCTTTGTACTCCGAAAATTAATTTTTAAGTATTATTTTGAGTAATTCCGTACTCAATGCTCACAAACTCCATTTGAGTTCATATATGTGTTTATTACATTCTTCACTTATAGGATACCATTATTTTAAATTTTTTGGCTTCCTTAAGAAATTAATTATAAAACATCCAGAAAAGAAATCTGCTTCCAAAAGAAACCCACAGTTAGCCACCATTATAAGTAACACATAGAAAACGTTCAATAGAGGTATAATAAATCAAATCAAACTTATAAGAATTTCTTTCAAACAGATTTTATCCTCTTCTCTGATATTAGTATCACAGGAAAATTCTAAATCAAATAAAAATACCGAATACAGATAGAATAAACCTCAAAGAAGCATAATACATATCTTTAAATAAGATTTAACGTATAATTCAATTTAGTACTTTAGCAGAATATTTAGACATACTTAGCACAAGTCAATTGTTCTATAATTTTTGATTTCACATTCTCTGTATACCTTAAATTAAAGCCATCATTTTCTTATAGAGTATTTTTTCCCTAATAGGTAGTATTCAGGAATCTGGATTATTTAACACACATCAGATTAAACTATTGTGTCCCTTTAAGTAATTTTTATTTTTTTGTAGTCTAGGCATTATAAATTTATTCATTTAATCATTCATCCTCTAAGTATTTGTTTCTTGTCTGCTATGTACAAGGTGTTTAGTTTAATAGAAGCAGTTATTGAACTCACAAACCAAGGACCACTCTTCTGCCAGTAATTGGAAAAGAAATTGTTTATCAATGCTTTGAAAAGACTCAGTAGAAGTCTCTGACTGTATAACAAACACGTGCAGTTGATTGGAACCACCTGGGGTTACGTTTGTCTACATGAATATACCCAAAAGAGTTTAATATAGAGTTTTGTGAAAAACAGAGATTAGGAAAAAATTGTACATATATGTTATAATTAATGGACAATAAACTATAATCAGAAGTGCATAGGCTCCGCAGATTTTCTCATCTGTCAAGTAAGGACAGTTAAACCTAAACACTAGGTAAATATTTATTGAATAAATGAATTAATATGAAGTGTGTAAAGATTTTGAGAGGTCACGTGATGTGTATACTTTTTTTTTTAAACCTTTTCTTAAAAATTTTATTGGAGTACAGTTGACTTACAATGTGTTAGCTTCAGGTATATAGCAAAGAGAATCAGTTATACATATACATATATCCATTCCTTTTCAGATTCTTTTCCCATATAGGTTATTACAGAGTATTGAGTAGAATTCCCTGTGCTTTACAGTATGTCCTGGTTACTTATCAATTTTGTATATAGTAGTGTCTATATGCCAATCGCAAACTCCCAATTTATCCATTCCCCCAGCATTTCCCCTGTGTTAACTATAAATTTGGTTTCAAAGTCCGTGAGTCTGTCTCTGTTTTCTAAATAAGTTCATTTTTACCACTTCTTTAAGATTCCACATATAAGTTATATATATTTGTCTGACTTTCTTCACTTGCATGGTACTCTCTAGGTCCATCCATTTTGCGGCAAATGGATTTGTTTTATTTTTTATGGCTGAGTAATATTCCATTGTATGTATCTTCTTCATGATCTAGCAATCCCACTGCTAGGCATCTATCCAGAGAAAACCATAATTCAAAAGATACATGCACCCCATGTTCACTGCAGCACTATTTACAATAGCTAAGACATAGAAGCAACCTAAATGTATTTCTTTTCTAATATAAGAAACTATCAAAGTAACATTTTTTGGTAATTCTAGGCAAACCATTTTAGCTTGCAGTGGAATATTCACAATTAGAGGCTGAAAAGAAAAAGTGTCAGGAAATTCCCTATCTGTTCTACAGATAATCTACTAATTACTTAGAGTAATCGTTGAATGAGTAATCCTGGGAATCATACTGCAACTCTCTCAGCCTCAGGTACTTCAACTGTAAAAATGAAATTTTCATGTATACTTGCTATAAATTTAATGTCTGTGTCCCATCCTCCTGCTCCCCCCTCCGCCACTTCTTATGTTGAAACCTAGTACCCAGTGTAATGGTATTAGGAGGTGGGACCTTTGAAAGTTGCTTAGGTTATGAGGGTGAAGCCCTCATGGATGGGATTAGTATCTTTATAAAGGAGACCCCAGAGAGCAATCCTGTCCTGTCCCTTTTTCTAGGTGAGCACAGCAAGAAGATGACTGAATATGAACCAGTGAGTTTGTCTACACCAAATATCAAATCTGCTAGCACCTTGATCTTGGACTTTCCAGCCTCCAGAACTGTGAGAAATAAATTTTTGTATTTCAGCCACTTAGTCTATGATGTTTTTGTTACAGCAGCCCAAACAAAACTGCTAGAGCTTTTATGAGGATAGATGAAACGATATCAATTATGTGCCAAATATAAAGCCAGGCAGGCAGCAAATGTTTTACAGTCAATATTAATTTTTATAACTGAATTTCAGAATATTAAACTTTTAAAGATATATAAGCTCTATACAGTTTTTCTCTTCCCAAGACACTGGGATACTTGACCAATAATGGAGACTTCCTCACAACTTCCTGACAGAAAAGAATACTGTCATGATAAGAAAAACATGATGAAAAGAGACTGCTCATTTTTTTTCCAGAGTAACTTAAAAAAAAATTGTAATCCTTACACAAAAACTATAATACAAAATAATGCCACAAGGCCCCAAAAATTTGGTCTTTAGAACTAAATATATAAAACAGAAAAGGCAATAAGATTTCTGCGATGCTGACTAAATACAAGAAATTATGGCTCTGATTTAGAGAGCAAAAGTATAGTTGGGCTTCTTAAAGTAGTAAGAATTATACTATGGATATGTCCTTGATAGTTTTAGTTTAGTTTTAGAGGATCCAGTGACCTAAAGGAACTATATACAAAATTGTATTTGCATTAGTGCTTACATGCTTTTTACAGATAAAAAGGTCTGGGGCTTTCACAGATTACTTTAGAGATTCTCAAAAGATCCGTAAACCAACCACAAAAGGTCAAGCATCTCTGCTCCAAAAGTGCTGACATAAATCACAACTCCTATGTACAGCAGAGCGCTGCAAACTTATTTGCAGGAACTGTCACTGAATACTTATTTTTAGTTTACAGAGAATTTCAGGGAGTTCCCGTCATGGCACAGTGGTTAACAAATCCGACTAGGAACCACAAGGTTGAAGGTTCAGTTCCTGGCCTTGCTCAGTGGGTTAACGATCCAGGGTTGCCATGAGTGTGGCATAGGTCACAGAAGTGGCTTGGTTCTGGCCTTGCTGTGGCTGTGGCATAGGCCAGAAGCTGCAGCTCTGATTCGACTCCTAGCCTGGGAACCTCCATATGCTTGGGTGAGGCCCTAGACAGCAAAAAGAAAAAAAGAAAGAAGAAAAAGAATTTCATTACATTTATAGTTGTACAATGATCATCACAACCCAATTTTATAGCATTTCCATTCTTGTTTTTTAATGTAAACAAATATAAATAAACGGAGAATGAGTTAAGATAGCACATTTCAATTGATGAAGTTTGAACAAAGATTCATACAGTAATAAGTACTTTACTTTTGAAATTCTATGTGATTTATGACTTAGGAATTAAATAGTACTGTAAATGAGAACATTATCACCTATGACTTTAGCAGAGTGCTATTAAAATAATATATTTTCACTAGATCATATTTGTCATTAATAATGATACTATCCAATTACCTATTACTTTAATATAATTACAAGTGTACATTAAAAGCGTCAAAAAGTACTTTAAAATATGCTTAAGCATTGTGGATATAGATCTAGTGAATATTTAGCCAACTCTCCAGGACAAAAAAATAATAAGAGTGTGTAAAATAGAACTTAATTCTTCATTGACTATCACAATTACTTGGTACAGGGTGGAAAATTATTCTGATATTGGTTAAGGAGCATGATCATGGGTACTTGAATGTTCAGTTCTCATATTGCTAAAATAATTTTGACCCAAAAAATCTAAATTAAATATACACACGTTATTAGCTATGTCACATGTGTACTTTACCACTGGCACATGCCAAAACCTGAGAAATATCGGTTTGTCGATTTAGTTGATTTTGTTTCCCATCATGTTTATCTTCATCAGACTCAATACCAAGTTAAAGGGTTAATACTAAGAAGTAGTTTACATACCAATATTTGAGAAATATTACACCAGGGCATTTCAACCAAATCTAATAAGGATAGCTAAAACATACTGATCACTTATTATAGAACAATCACTGTTATTCAAACAATATACACTTACACACACAGAAACAGAAAAAATTATGTCTATATGTATGCATATGCATCTGCTGATAGATACAAAGACAGATAGATAACAAGTAGATATAGCACCCCTAACACACAGGCACATACACACACACATGTACACACAGAGTTAAATTTGTATCTATTTTCATCTACCCAAGAAGGTAAATCCTTATCTCCGTTTTGCAGATTAAAAAACATGGTATCAGAGAACATAAATAAATTGCTCATGATTATATAGCTAGTAAGTGAGCCAAAAATGTAAGCCTAGAAAATACAGTTCTGAGTCCTGGCTCATACCACTGCCTACGGTTGTCTCTGGGAGTAATGGTAAGAAATAGGTAAGACAGGTGGTGAGGAGAGATGGGTTGTATGGGAAGTGATGATGACACAAAAAAATATCAATTTGGTAAAAGCTCTTGATTTAATGCTGAAGTATAGCATTAAAACACATGTCACTGAGTACAGTTACTGATATACACCCGCTCTCTCCACTCATTGTGTAGGCTCCCCTACACACATTTGAAAAAAAAAATGCTGCTTCACATGTAGGATAATCCTTACCCATAGTTGAAAAAGTTAACTTTGTATGCTGGATCTTTTGTTTGTGTTTATTTTTGTTTCCTTATTTTCCAAGCTGATGCAGTTTCAGCCTGACAAATTAAAAACTCCATAAACCTGTCTTGGGCTTGAAAAGTGAGGTATGTTTTGACACAACTCACAGTAGTCAGATGATGATGTATGTTTGGCATTATATCAATTAATACTGTGGGGAAAACAGGTGTTTGTGTTTTATACAATTAAATATCTTCACTCAAAAATTATTTAAGGAAAAATATCTTCCTAGTAAAATCTAAGATGTTTAAAATGACTCAGATTGTTTATTAAAAAAAGTGAAGTGAATAAAAAAGATCTGTACTCAAAGTATTCTTAAAGAGTATAATTTACAACATTTAGGTGAAAACTAAATAGATGCATTGTTGCTGTAAATTGCAAATTATGCAATAAACGTGGTAAGGTATAAGCATTTTTCTTTCATGAAGTTAACCTGACTGTAAGGAATGCATTCTTAATGCATTTAGTGTTGATCAGATATTCACTTAAAATATTCATCCTCTTGGAAAAAAAGAAAAAGGTGAATCTTTTTACCAAAGTGCCTTCGGATAAAACGACTCTATTTTATTGTCAACTTATGCTTTTCTTTTTTTTTCGTAGTGTCTGTAAAGCCCAAGAATGTAGTCTAAAGAATGAAACACTGGCAATGGAATTGTAATAAAATGTAATATACATATATATAATCAGCAAACCCATGGGTAAAGTCTCATTTTTTTTAAATGTAAAGTACCTGTTAATTTTAGTTAGAAAAAGCATAATAGTTAGGATAAATATATGCAAAAATCCATTGTATCATTCAATAGGCATGTATTAAGTATTGACTATGTGCTAGGCATGGGTATCTACTCAAGTAGCATACAGACTATTTCTGGGAGACATTCAGAATGCGTTATCTTTTAAAATTCTTAAGGGCTCCATAAAAAACTACTAGAACTAAAAAAATATGTAGCAATTGTATAGCATACAAGATAAGTATAAAAATCAGTTGTATTTGACATGATGTTAATAAAATACCTGAAAATATAATTAAGAAAACCAATTATTAACATTCGTGCTAAAAGAATAAAATATATAAGAATAAACTTAACACAGGTGCAAGACCTGAAAACTGAAAACTATGAAACATTGCTGGGAAAAACTTTAAAAGGCTCAAAAAGAAGGTGAGACACACCAAGTTCACGGAATGGAAGATTCAATATAATTAATCTCCAAGACGATTTACAAATTCAAAAGAATCTCAACCAAAATACCAGTAATCATTATGTAGAAACTGACAACCTAATCCTAAATTTCATATAGAAAAGGAAAAGGTCTAGAACAGTTAAAACAATTCTGAAAAAAGTAACAGTTATTCAACTTTGTATACACATATCGCTTCATTTTTAAAGTTAAAGCTACAGTAATCAGGACAGTATGCTACTTCCCAAAAGATATATATAAATTTCCATGTAGACATAAATACCAAGGGAACAGAATGGAAAGTCTGGAAAATTACCCTCTGATTATGCCAAGTGATGTTTGATAAATGTGCCAAGGCAACTTGAGGGGAAAAAGAAAGAATTTTCAGTAAATGACAATGAGATGAAAATGGGATGATGGGATTATATGATAAAATAGATCTTCAATCTGGCCTCATACCATTTATAAAAATAAACTCAAAATGGAACATACATCCAAATGCACAAATTAAAACTGTAAACCATCTAGTAGCAATAGGAGAAAACAGAAACAACAGGAGAAAACCCTTCACCTTGGAGTTAGGCAAAAAGGTCTTACATATTATTCCAAAGGCATGATCCATCAAAAAAACAAAGTGTTCAATTTAACATCAGCAAAATTAAAAACCTTTTTCTTCAAAAATAACTGTTAAGCGAAAAGATAAGCTACTCATCATGAGAAAACATTTAATTTGTATCTAACAAAGTTGATCTACAATTACAAAATGTAATTAAAACCACAGTAAGATACCACTATTTACACTAGAATGGCTAAAATCAAACAAGTCTGAAAAAAATCTAAGTTTGTTGAGGATATGGAAAACTGGAATTCTCAAGAATCGCTGGTGGGAATGTAAGACAGTTCACCCATACTGGGTAACAGTAGGCCAGGGATAAGGAAGAGAACTGACAGCAAAGAGCCACAGAAGAACTTTTGGTGAAGACAGACATGGTCTAAAATTGGACTGAGGCCACGGTTACACAACTGTACATATTTCCTCAAACATATCAAACTGTAAACTTCAACGGCGAACTACATGATATGTAAATTACACTTCAATAAAACTGTTAAAAGAAATAACCTTTAGACAATTCCTATAGAAAACTTATGGTAGAAATATGAAAAAATGTCTAAAATCCCTTTAAAGGCACAGAATTGGTTCACAGAAGAGAATCGTTCTGGCTTTCCCCAAACTCCCAACTTCAATAATTTAGTTATGACATCACACTCTCTGACATAAATGCTGAGATAAAACAAATTCCATTCAAATGGAAAAATAGGACTGACACCTACTCACTAAAATTTTTCTATCCTATTTAACAAACCATATATTTAAACTTATGGTGGCAGTGTATTAAAGAACTTCAATTAGATTTTGCTCCACCCACTGTAATTTTTGACATATTAATTTATATATATTATTACCATAAAATAAGATGGCTATCTGGCATTTCTTGATTCAGTAAACCAGAATTTTTCCTAATACCCTTCCCACGAGATGAATATATGTGTTGGCGAACCCGAAAATAAAATATATGCATGCAAGTATATAGAGCTGCAATGCATTTATGTATAACATATATATCTATATATGGATATATAGAGAGATAAATCATTCTATTTTTTACTTATACACTACTTACTATTTGTTAAGCACTGTACTTGGTGCTCCTAGTTTCACTATTGTTTCAACCTAGAGAGGTAGTAATATCTCATTTTATAGACAAAGATACTAGAGAGAAGTTAAATCCCAAAAGCAGAGTAGAAAGCTCTTTGTTTCCTTCCTGTATCATTTAATTTCCTTATGGGCCTCATACTCCCACTACTACTTTGAAAGTTATCCTTTCCATACTAGCACCTACATTTTACCAGCTACAGTTGAAAAACTGACTCATACAAGCTAATTAGATTCTCCCTAAAATTAGATTTCCAAGCAAAGGGCATGAGTTGCTGCTTACACACAGCCCAAAGCACTGTGGACCTATTCTTTTACAAAGCCTGAATCTTTATGTGTTCCTTTTACTACATCCTTTGAGCTGCCAGACATCCTTTTAGAAAATTCAATTTTTGTTCAAATGGCCACATTTCACTCTGTTGTATGTAACTAAAGTCACCTAAAAATAATAAACACTAGCTCTGCTAAAATTCTGATTCTAGTCTCTGGATCCTTAAAATATGAAAGAATCACTGGCCATCTGTTGCAGTAGTCACCTAGTCTTATGTCCATATGCACCACGTGGGATAAGGGTTCAGTGAAGTTAAGGGCAAAGGAAAAGTCTGCCCTAATGCTGGACCAAATTTCAGAGATTTTTCTAGGATATTTTAAAATTCCTGTGACAGTTAAATAATCTATTCCAATCATTTATAGAAACAGCAAGAGCTGCTAGCGAAAAAAAAAAAAGGGAAATATTTTGGTAGCAACAAATTGAGTCACCAGTAAAGTGGTGAAAACCCAAGAACAGATCAGTAAGCTTAAATCTGAAAGGATTAAGGGCTTACAGAGAAAAGGCAGTTGAAATTTTACTTTAATATTTAAAAAATTCAATACAAATATGGTGAGCGATTCCCTTGAGTCTGAATGACCAAAAATGTCTAAGATACTGATAAAGTTATGTTTGCCAATAGGTAATTATGCAAGCAGCTGGGTTGAAAAATAGAAAAGTTGTACAATTACTTTGACTCAAAGGGACCATGTTGTTGCAGGAATTCTTCATTAAAATAGAAAAGCAATGTGCAACATATTTGTACTCTGATGAGTCTAAAAGGCTGAGTGGCAAGTTTTAATAACAATCTGAGTTATCTGGATGAATTCATTGTAGACTTAAGATAGCTACTAAATATTTACGAGAAATGGGATTTTCAATCCTCAGTACTCATTCAATTGGATCAAATCACTTGAAAACAAGTGGAAAGTTTGAAAATTGTTCCTATCATTAGTAGTACCTTTAGTTTGATTTTTCAATCTTATTGTTGACCTAATAGTAGGTATTACAAACATTATCTCTATGATCTTCATTAGCTTGTTATTAAACAATACCATAAATGGGAAATTTACATTATTAATGATAACTGATGTTTACCTACAACTGATATCAGGTTCCAAGAACACTTTCAGATTCATTACCCCTATGAAACAAAACACCCTTCCACAAGTGAGTTACAATGTATATAATTTTTAAATTGATGTAATAAACCACACTAAATAAGTCAAGGACATATAAAAATACTATCACGGTTCATAATTTATGGTAAAATGTTCTTCACTCCATCGCATTTTTGCACTTCAGACAAATCTCTCTTCAAATCATGCATCAGATTAACTCAGCATACCTAATAACAAGGCTTCCAGCTGTACCTCCTTGAAACTCAGCATCAAACGAAGTATCTCCTGACAGCAGAGAAGTGGCAATTGGAGCTGCTTCTCATCCAGTTCTTTGTTGTTCTCTCCAACTAAGAAATGTTCAAGGTTCAGCTTAAATGTGGATATTTAAGGAAGACTTTCTTGTTCCGCAATCCCTCCTCCACAGCCTAGGGTAAGTTCTCCAACTACACCTCTCAATATACCTCATACTTCTCCTTTCAAGATATTAAAAACAAGAACTTCAATTACTGTACGTGATTCTTTGTTTAAGGAACATTTTTTACTATCAGACCAAAGGTGGATGTGATTAACTGCTTCATCACAGCATCCCTAGAAGCTGGCACAGAGCCTGGCACTTAGGAAATATCTCAAAAGGGAAGGACAGACGGTTCTGACAGGGACCAACCCCAGAAGAGACAAGCTTATAAGACAAAGAGAAGACCAGGGCCATACCACTGAAATTAAACAACTTAGCTCAGTATATCAGAGCTGAAAGATCTTTGTTTCAGCATATTCTGGCTGAATGATTCATGAAGGGACTCAAACTGAAATGAAAGAGAAATACAAAATGGTAAAGAAAATAAAACTATTGCAAGAGGAAACAAAAGTGTAGACCATCATTTTGAAAAGAAAGGGCTATTAAATCATTCATTTTCAAAGGCATGTTAAAATTTTTTTATCATACAGAACATAGCAGAGAGCAAGTGACATTGGCAAAATGAGTCTGAATTTGTCACACTACAGAAGATTGTTGAATTGAGCCTATCACAAAGTCATTTTTTAATAAGATTACAATATAAATGTCACAATGATGTGTAGTTACAGTGCATACAAATTTAACTCTTTTTTAATTATTTTTATTGGAGTATAGGTGATTTACAATGATATGCCAGTTTTTTGCTGTACAGTATAGTGAACCAGTCATACATATATATACATTCCCTTTCTTATATTCCATCATGATCCATCCCAAGAGACTGGATGTAGTTCCCTGTGCTATATAGTAGGACCTCATTACTTATCCATTCTAAATGTAATAATTTTCACCTACTAATCCCAAACTCCCACTCCCTTCCATCTCCCCTTTGGTAACCCCAAGTTGGTTCTCTATGTCTGTGTCACTCTTTTATTTTAAATTCAAATTGAAAGTTTCTTTATATTTCTGATTTATTCTTCCTTGTGTATAGGTTGAAGTCACTTTGTGAATCAAAGATAAGCCAACTACTCAGCTGCATAATTTGATGCAAACAACATGATGTGCTAATTTATTCCTTTTAATCAAACAAGATAAATTAAACTTGAAATAAGTACTCATATAATAAAAACTAATATAGCATATACAGGGGTTACATTTCATGAATAGTCTCATTATTAATTCTCAATATAGAACCTGAAATACGTAAACACCATCAAACTTTGAACAATCATAGGTCAATAACAACCTATGTTTTATTCACCACAGTATACTCAGTGCCTAGTATAATGCCTGTCATATAAGAGGTGCTCAGTAAATGCTGAGTGAATGAATGAATGAATCTCTCAGTTCCAGTCTAGGCCCATCTATGTGGTAATAGTCTCTCTGCACAGCCACTATCTTGAACAAGTTCTAACCCAAACTATATCCTGAAATCTATTTAAGAAATTGAGGCAGAAACAGCACCGGGAAGACCAGACATTGGGAGTTACTGATGATCACAGCTTATTATCTGAGCCTGGTTCTATCTGAACCACCTCCCAGGCAGGTACTTTCCTAGTTCCCAAATGGCTTTCTCTATGACTTGCTGAAAGAATGAATGCCATCAAAAACAGAAGAACAGACTTGTGGTTGCCAAGGAGAAGGGGGAGGGAGTGGGATGGATTGGGAACTTGGGGTTAATAGATGCAGACTATTGCCTTTGGAATGGATAGGCAATGAGATTCTGCTGTATAGTACTGGGAACTATGTCTAGTCACTTATGGTGGAGCATGACAATGTGAGAAAAAAGATTGTATACTTGTATGTGTAACTGGGTCACCATGCTGTACAGTAGAAAACTGACAAAACACTGTAAACCAGCTATAATAATAAAAAAAGTAAAAAAAAAAAAAACAACAATACATGGTGCAATCAGAGGACTTCTAATGGGTTCCGAAAGAAAGAAAAAATCCTAACCAATGAAAAGCAGAAAGTTCAGGAAAGTTCATAGCAAGTAAGAGTTGAAAGAAACTTTAGCAGGCCTCATTAGGTCTAGCCTTCGTGCACGAGGCAAAACTGAGATAATTATTACAGCAAACAATCACCAAAATTTTTAAGACATTTAGGAGATGTGCTGGATGTGCTGGTTTCTTCATAGGTTCTCTACAGTTGGATGAACAAACACATTCTGAGGAGGGCTCTTTCACTGAGTGCCAAGCTCATAATCAAGAAGCAGAAACACTTGAATAATCAGTTTGGCTCTGATCCAACTATTACCATTTAATAACCCATCAGTAATATATTCCAAGGCTCTGTAATTTGTGAGATATAAATACTGCTATTAAATTGCTTGTCTGCAATGTTCACCACCTTTGATGTTTTTGACTTAAAATACCATACATGACTTAAAGTCTCCAACCAAGAGCCCAATTAATTAAGGAAAATTAAGGGTGTCTCGGCGTATGTGTATATATGTGTATGTCTTACTGAAAAGATAATAAAGATCAGGTCTCTTTAAGTACAGCTGAATTATAGCATAATTCAGGATCAGACCATGTTTGATGATAAATTCCAGCAGATTCTTGGCTTTTATAGTCCTCCAAAGAAATTCATTTGAAATGAGGATTTACTTTTATTGGACAAAGCTGTAATACTCAATTATACTCTGTATGCCTTTCCAAATAGGCATGATTTTTCTAATAGGCCAAAATCTCTGTTGGGGCAATGGTAGAAGGTCCAACATCAGGGAAAAATCAGGATCTGTTTTCTTCTCTTTGTTATGTCATTATTTTTGAACAGCTGCCAGGTTCCTCCTTGGTCTTGAGGGCCCAAAATGTAATCTTATTGCATTTCCCCATCTGTTTTAGGAGAAGTTGAGATGTACACTGTAAATTAAGGTACAGAAAACCACATTTTTCTTTTATATGGTATAGAAATGGTAGAGCTGTGCTTTTAAATCAAGCAATTTCCTGACAGGCAGGCCTTATTTTTCTGCATTGGTAAAACACAATACAGTAGTAATATCACTAGGAGTGGAGCAGCTATATTACTTCTTTCCATCCCTTAGAGAGGGTTGGCACAGGATACCCATACTACTGGCTGTAAAATGTTAATAAATCAACTTCATTTTGTATCAAAAAGAATAGGATCAGAAACAGCACTAAACAAGCAGTGACTTGGTTCTGATCACGTGCCTTTTCAAGTGTTTCTTGAAGCAAGGATGGAAGGAGGGTAGGATGGAGAAAATAAGCTCAAGCCCCAAACTTTCTCAAATTTCTGATATTAAAGAAAAACATCTATTCAGTTCCAGCAAAAAGAAAAAAAGAAAAAGAAAAAGCTGGTTACAGCCCGGAGTTGTTTCAGAAGACTAACGACTTGAGCTTACTGTGATTTTAGATGATGCAAAAACAGAGTAAAATACAATTTGGTGCACCAGCTAAGGCATTTAAAGCCTTTCTAATGCACAGAGGAGCCGCTCTTTACCAAGAAATGTTGTTCCCCCAATTCTTTTTTTTATACTATAAAGAAGTTAGATAATTAGCTTTTAATTTCTTCATTGTATGTACATGTAATAATTTATAATTCTCTTCTTGATGGCATTATTGAAGTTATTTCTGATTTTTGCTACTACTATTGTGTTTCTTGCATACATGGACAAACTTCGCTAGGAAAAAATATATTTCTTACATATACATATTTCTTACATATTTATATATATATATCTACATTGATTTATACAGATGATATATAACATAGAGAAAGACCATCTAAAACTGCCATTTTTGTAGGTCAAAACCAGCTAAGTATCATCAATTTTACGTAGTTCACTTTAACAGGAGTAGAATTGCTGGGTCACTTCAGGATTACTAGGTTTTACCAAATTGCTCTCCAGAGTGGTTCTGCAATTTATATATTCTTTATCAGCAGTATTTTAAGGAAAGTTTTGCTTTTTTCCAGTCTTTTCTGAGAAATGACTACTCATCCCCCACTGAGGAATTGCCTCATCCTGTGTGTTGCAAGGCAAGTCTCTTTCTCTCTGCTCTGCGTCTCTGTGATTAGCTTTCCAAATTCATCACATCTTTTGTACAGTACACTTGGCAAGCAAAATCTCCTACTTCTTTGGTTCATTTTAGTACCATACAACTTAGCTAAAGGAAATAAACAGCAGCATATCTAAATGGGGGGGGGGTTGTTCATGATACAAGAATCATCGACAAGCCTTAATATCAGATATGGGTCAAAAAACTGGATGATGGTGGATGATTCTACACAGGTCCCTTTGCCTGGGCCATTCCTTCAGCCATGGGGGTTATTCTCAATGCTTTTCCATAACCAGTGCCCCCTTTTGAAAGCTCAGGTTAAATGTTCCTCATTGTCAGGTATTTTTTATGTCACCTGTCAGACTTTCATCTCTGCTGCCTCTATGTCTCTGAGCAACAGTGCAGTTTCTGTGCGGTCAAGTGTCTTTGTCAGGGATATGGGCAAGTAGGGAGGAGATCAATGCTATGATCCCAGAGTCTTGGATTTTAAGACTTGTGATTGCTTTGCTCAGTCAGACATCATTTCCTTTGGGAAGTATTCCTCACCTCTGAAGTCTGAACTTATCCCTCCTCTGTGCTTCTCCTGGTACCTGATTTCTCTGACAGCCACTGCATGTAGCACCTCTCATTGGACTGCCTATTCCCATATGGGCTTTCTTACTCCCTGTGGTTCCCATTCATCTTTCAACACCTGACACTGAGCATATTCATACTTAACAGATGAACAGGAAATGTGGGTCCCTTAACTTTCCTCCTTCAACACTGACTTCATACCATGATCTAGCCAGGGTTCTAGCAGTGGAGTTCCAGCAATGAACAAAGTAGACAAATCCTTGCCCTCCTAGAATTTACATCCTTCTTGGTGGAGGCAGCCAAGAAACAAGCTGGTAAATCTAAATGTGTCAGATCATTAAGAGTGCTACAGATAAAGTGTGTTGAATAATCGAATGAATGAATCATTCAGTTTCTGCTTCAGTATTCCTCTACAGACTATAAATTGTACAAGAGCAGAGAATGGGTCTAACTTGCTCATTTCTGAGCTATTTATAGTTACACAAGTGTGTGGTACCTAGATTAGACTGCTAACTGACCAAATTAATGAATGAAAGAATCTCAGTCTTTTATACATAGAAGTAAATAACAACTGTTCATATATCTTTGACCTTTTGGAAATCCAGGTCCAAAAGGGAGATAGTCTAGCTCCCCCAAACTTTATCTCTGTGGGTATTTTCCCTGAATCTACCTTGGTGGTTCTAAACCAGGATGCTAAGTGCCCATTTATCAATGTGAAAACTTTTGCTGAATATATAGTTACCCTGGTATTGGCCATGCCCATAGCATGCAGAAGTTCTGGGGGCCAAGTACTGCACACACAGCACAGCAGCAACCAAAGCCACTGCGCTGACAACACTGGAGCCACAAGGGAATTCCCACCCCAAAGTCCTTTAAATACAACTTTGAACATGCCATGTGGAATATATTAAAGGTTAAGAAAGAAAACTATGAATCCAAACAAATATTCATCCTTTCTAGAGTATGTTTAAGCATTGCCACCTAATTACATTAGAGAGCAGATTCAAGATAATAACTTGAATAACAAATAGAGTAACAAGGTAAAGAATAAATACATTCCCATGATATCTATGATCTGGTCACTGAAGACACTGCTCTGGTGATAGATAGCAATATCAGTATTACTAGTTTTATTGTTGTTTGGAGAGTCTGAATATATTCAAGTTCAATGGCCAAATTATTATTATGTAAAAATGTCACAAGTTCAAAAAATTGTGGCCGAATCTTTTCTTAAGTTGCTCTATTCCTCAACTGGTATTTTCAGAATATCAAAAAAGTGCTTAGAGAATTCCCGTTGTGCCTCAGCTCAGCTCTGATTCAAGCCCTAGTCTGGGAACTTTCACGTGCTGCACAAGTAGCCCTAAAAGTGAAAGAAAGAAAGAAAGGAAGGAAGGAATGAAGGAAGGAAGGAAGGAAGGAAAGAAAGAAAGGAAGAAAGAAAGAGAGAGAGAGAGAAAGAAAAAGAAAAAATAAAAGAATAGCAGGTCATGAAGTATGGCCTTTGGAATCCTTTGAAAGACTGTGCACACTCAGGAGACTGTGACTTTTTGGAGATAGCAGATGCCCACACGGGATGTACGAGCAAAGAGAAGGTACGAAGCATAGAAGCAGTGTAAGGTAGAAGTAAGCTGACAAGAAGTACACAGCACGGGTTCCTGGTCTCTAAAGAGAATAATGATGTAGAAGAGCAATGAATTGATCTTTCACAAGGCTGGTAAAATGCATTAAGACAAATTCCAAGGTTTTATCCTTTGTTCTCAAACAAAGCAGCAGAAACAATCCCTCATCATACCTAAGATGAGACTGCAGTATAAAGTGAAGTTTAGCAATTAAGAAAAATCATTTCAAGATCCTATTTTTTTAATTAATGCATTTAATTGGGATAAGACATTAATTTCTGTCTTAGGAAATTATGCTTGGTTATGCTATGGTTTTCAATTAATGATCAATTGCTAAAGAAATCTCTGTAGACAAGAAATATTATGTTCTCTGCTCTAGTGCACAGTAAGATGACATTTGGCAGCAGAGCACACCACAAAGGTTACTTTATGACACATCAAACACTGTCTATTGAGAACCTTTGACTTGTTAATTAAAATGTCAATTAATTAAAAAAATCTATGACAGTAGTCAAATGAGGAAATAAGAATACACTATTTAAAAACATGACACTGCCATATCACAGCACGATTAAGAAAATAAATACATTCTTTGAAATTAGAGCTGGCAGACATCAGCTACTTAATAGGACACAGAACATTGTAAAATATATGCAATATATTTAAAATAAAGCACTGACTGAACTACTGAAATAAGTATTTAGATGATACGGATGAAAGGCAGCATTGAGCATAGATTCTGGAATTAGACAGCCTATATTTAAATCCAATGGCCATGTTTACTAGCTATGCCGACATGAGCAAGTCTATATGCCTCATTTCCCTTTCTGTAAAATGGAAATAATAATAGTGCCTGCTTCATGGGCCTACCTCACAGGAATATGAGGATTAAATAAGTTAATATTTATAAAATGCTTAGAATAGTCTCTAGATGATAGCAGTTACTAGGTATCTGTATGATAATTACTTGGGAAAAATAATCTGGAAAAAGTAATAATTACTTTGGTTGGGAAAAAATAATCTGGAAAAAGTAATAATTACTTTGGTTGGGAAAAAATAATCTGGAAAAAGTAATAATTACTTTGGAAAAAATACATTCTTTGAAAAAATATATGTTTTTGTCAATACTGGAAATTGCTTCACCTCCATCCTTGAAGATGAAAAATTGTAAAAAAATGCTGCAGTTTTCCAGAAGACATGGCTATCTTCCCCTAAAATTCTAATGAAGACAATCTTTACAATTCTAAGTGTCACATACAAATCTTAAATTCTATGGTCAACTTTTTTGGTCACAAACATTAAGTAATCACCTAAAGTCAAATATTTATAGATCTGATTTATTTTACATATTAAATCTGCAGTGCATCCTTAGATGTTTATAAACTAGTTAAATATTTTTAAAGAAAACGTATTTATGTCACCATTTCTAATGCAATGAAGTAGCAGGATACAGGAGATGGGAAGATGATTTTGGAATCTGAGTATGTATCAGCCTTATATTATCTGCGTAACTTTGGGAAGTGTATTTAATTCTCATAGCTTTAATTTCTTCACCTTCAAAACTGGAAAAACAATTGTTCCTACTTCAGGTTATTTTTGTTGAAAAGATTAAGTGAGGTAATTCAAGGACAGTGTTTAATCTCAGAACCTGGAACAGAATAGTGTTCAACAAATGTTACAGAAATTATTAGTTTTCATAGTTAAAGGCTCTTTAATCAGTTTTTGAGTGCCTCTTCAGTAAGTTAGAGAAATTAATCAGTCTCAACTTATTAGAAGGTCCTAAGTAAAGTCATGTGATGAAGGCTTATAGCATCTGAAAACATCTTTCACCTTTTATTTTTTAAACAACTATTAATATTAACACAAAACTTCCATAGAAACATTTTAGGAGGAAATTTGATCTATACATATTTTCCCAAATTAAATTATATTTCTCATCTTATATAACCATTCCAGTTATTTACAATGCAAAACTGTCCCTAAAATAATATTTTCCAGGGTTATATGATTACCATTTACAAATCTTCAAATATGAATGATTTATCTTCTGTTTTTCTCTTAGATTTTTATTGTCTTAGTAAATTTTATCAGTCATATAGATAAATGTGTTTTTTAATTACTATTAAAATCTAGGAATGCATGAAAGAATTAGGGAATTCTCATCACTGACGTAAATACAGAATATTTTTAAGGTAATTCCAAAAAATGGAAAAAAAAGGGGGACAACTACTTCAAAGTTTCATACCGTAAGTGCCATGATTTACTTGTTAAAAACATATAGATTTTTGTGCTTCAGGATACAAAAACTGGCATCTATTAAAGGTAAAGATGGTCCCAAAAAAATGCATCTCTTTTTTAACACGATCCATAACCATCTTTAATGAACTAATATTAGCTATAGTCCCAAATCAAAATTACCTGGAGGCTGGTCCCTTGTGGTACTGTTTATGATGTGAAAGCCTTTAAAACAAATGTTTTTCACTCTGCTTCACAAAGTGATCAAAAATCATCTCTTCAAAAGCAAATATCATGCAATGGCAGAAGCCCAATAAGGGCTATTTAAAAGTAAAGTGAATTTATCAAACCATCAGAATAGAAGTGGATGCAATCAAATGCTGAAGAGGATGTTCTATAGAGAAAGACCATGCAGCCTGAAAGTGGAACTTTAGGTTATGAAAACAGACACTGTTTACTGAGGACTTGCTCTGTATCAAGCATCATTTAAGATTTGAAATAGCATATCTCATTTTAATCCTCTCAAAACCTCAAAGGATTCTTCTGAAACAACCTGAATTAATGAGAAGATTTGCTAAGGTGACTGGAAACAAAATCAAAACACACATAAAGAAGTGAGAAATGGAAGCAGGAAGAAGTATTCCATTTATACTAACTACAAATCTATTAAAATCTAGAAATGAATTCAAAAAAACAAAGATTATATGAAGAAAACATCAAAATATCTTTGAAGACTATCTCACACCAGTCAGAATGGCCACCATTAACAAGTCAACAAATAACAGATGCTGGAGAGGGTGTAAAGAAAAAGGTAACTTACTCCAGAGGTTGGTGGGAACACAAATTGGTATAACCACTACAGAAAACAGTACGGAGGTACCTCAGGAAACTAAATATAGAGCTACCATATGATCCAACAATTCTCCTGCTAGGCATATATCTGGACAAAACTTTCATTGAAAAAGATACATGCATCTGCATGTTCATAGCAGCAGTATTGACAATAGCCAAGGCATGGAAACAAATTAAATGTCCATCCACAGATGGAATGGATTAAGAAGATGTAGTACATATATGCAATGGAATATTACTCAGCCATAAAAAAGACAAACTATTGCCATTTGCAGCAACATGGATGGATCTAGAGACTCTAATACTAAGTGAAGTAAGCCAGAAAGAAAAAGACAAATACCATATGCTATCACTAATACGTGGAATTTAAAATATGGAACAGATAATCCTATCTAAAAATAACAAACAAACAAACAATAATCAAAAAACAAACAGATCATGGCCAAGAAGTGCAGACTGGGGTAGGCGGAACAGGAGGAAGTGGGATAGATAGGCATTTTGGGGATGCAAACTGTTATATTTGGAATGGACGGGCAATGCAATCCTACTGTACAACACAGGGAAATGTGTGTGATTGGGTCACTTTGTTATACAACAGAACTTGATGAACACTGTAAATCAACTATACTTTAATAATAATTATAAATGAAATATTTTTTGACTTTGAACTTTATATTTACAAGAAATCTCTAGCACTTTAAAAATAGCAGCTCAATGCTAACACTTATTTACTATTTCCAATTTCAGTACTAACATTGTTAACTGTTAATTGGGAATGTAAATTGGTTTAGTTTCTCCTCCAAAAATTTTAAGTGAATTATTTAATATCTGGAAAGTGTTTTGAATCTTTCAGATTTTTTCTGGCATGGTGTCATGACCAATGTCTAATTTTCTTTGATAAACACCTTTATGAACTCATCAGAATCATTAAGGTTTGAAGAAAAAATGATTATTTTAATTTTCCCATTGTGAACAATTACATATAGGCAACGATTGTACATTAACTTTAGGAAAAGAAGTGCTCTTCTATATTAGTTTAGTTACACATTGACTTTAACAATAAGTATTAAGAAAAAGTTTTTTTCTAATTTTTCAATTAGAACGCTTCATTCTTATGTAAAATATATAATGAAATGGTTACAGATTCATAAGAGTATTACAATTACGATATACACATAAGACACTAAATGGACATAACAATGTAATGTGAGAATACAATGAGATAATACATGAATATGCCCAAAAGTGGGATTGATGGGTCATATGGTAGTTCTATATTTAGTTTTCTCAGGTACCTCCATATTGTTTTCCACAGTGGCTGTACCAATTTACATTCCTACCCACAGTGCAGGAATGTACCCTTTTCTCCACACCCTCTCCAGCACTTCTTATTTGTTGATTTGTTAATGATGGCCATTCAGACTGGTGTGAGGTGGTACCTCAAGTAGTTTCGATATGCATTTCTATAATAATTAGTAATGTTGATCATTTTCTCATCAGCTTATTGGCCATCTGTATATCTTCTTTGGAGAAATGTCTATTCAGGTCTTTGCCCATTTTTCAGTTGGATTGTTGAATTTTTTGCTGTTGAGTTGTATAAGTTGTCTGTATATTTGAGAGATTAAGCCCTTGTTAGTTGCATCATTTGAAACTATTTTCTCCCATTCCATAGGCTGTCATTGAAAAAGATACATGCACGTGTATGTTTATTGCAGCACTATTCACAATAGACAAGACATGGAAACAACCTAAATGTCCATGGATTAAGAAGATGTGGTATATATACACAATGGCATACTACTCAGCCATAAGAAAGACCAGAATAATGCCATTTGCTGCAATATTGATGGAACTAGAGACTCTCATACTAAGTGAAGTTAAGTCAGAAAGAGAGAGACAAATACCATATGATATCACATATCTGGAATCTAATATACAGCACAATTCAACCTTTCCATAGAAAAGAAACTCACAGACTTGGAGAACAGACTTGTGCTTGCCAAGGGGAAGGGGGAGGGAGTGGGATGGACTGGGAATCTGGGGCGAATAGATGTAAACTATTGCATTTGTAATTGATAAGCAGTGAGATCCTGCTGTATATAGCACAGGGAACTATATCCAGTCACCTGTGATGGAACACAATGGAGGACAGTGTGAGAAGAATATATATATGTATGACCGGGTCACTTTGCTTGACAGTAGAAACTGACGTAACACTGTAAATCAATTATAATGGGAATAAATAAATAAAATTAAAAAAACAAACAAAAGATAATACATGTAAAGCATTTAACGTGTGGCTAGCATACCGTTTTTTAAATCAATAAAATTCATTTAATAACAGAATTTACTCTGACAAATATTTTTTCACTTCCCGCTGAATAGGAACTTCTAAATCAAAATTGGAAATGCCTGAAAAATAATTTTGTTCAAATTAGTGTCATTATATGAAATATAAGAGACCAGATGCAATGACAACTAATATTTCTAAGTGTTTAGGCATGCTAAACATTAGCGAAGACATTAAATTATGGGATATGTATATGTATATTTCCTAAGATATATTCAACATACAATTATCTAAAAACATTTATACATACTATATTCAAAAATCGGTATATATGTATGTATCTTTTTATATATGCATATAGATGGACTTTAGATGTTTTTTTCTTTAAAAACGCCAGTAAAGATAATGGAAGTGATAATGAACATTTAACAGTAACATATAATTATATGAATAGTGTAAACTTATTAGCTTTTTTTTTTTTCACAAAGAACATCAAAGGATCACAACCCCTTTGAAACAAATACATAAACATCACCTATCATTTTAGATAATAAAGGAATAGTATGGTTAAACTCTCAAGGAGTGTCTCTTAGTAGAATGAGTGCATATAAAACAATTTCCTTAATTCCCCAGCCAATCTCAATCCTTTCACCAAACTCCAAACAATGCAGGCAACACCAGTCAGATGAAAACTCTGTTCTGGTCGACATTCTACCCATTAGCCAACTGATCATCAGAAAAATTGAAAAGGTACTAATGATTTCCAAGTTACTGCAATGTGTCAGGTGACATAAATTATTTAACCAAACAGTACATTTTAGTGGTTTAGGAGAAGGGAGTAGGACCTGGTGTACTATGGCCGGTCATGCGACATTATGTTCCTCACTTGGCCTCCCTGTGCCTAAATGTCTCTCACCTAGGTACTAAACCAAACTATATGGAAACTACTTTCTTTAGGGTCAAAAATGGTCAACACCGACAATTTCATAATATTCCACCAAATAAAAGAGGGAAACCGATCACGCTTGATTCACTGTTGTGCCCTGACACAGTCAAGTAGAGGGAACAATACAGAGGAAGAATCAACTTAATGTTAGCAGTATTATTGTTATCCTCACAACAGGGGAAGCTGGTATTTTCAGCCTCAGCCTTAATGCATGATGGCTCCAGAACTGAAACATAGATCTCTGACTCCAAAGTCATTGCTGTCTCCTCTATAGTACCCTGCTGGCCACAGTATCCAAGACTCTGCTGAAAATATCTGAGCTGTTCTCTTCGGAAAAAAAAATCTAATGCCAACCCTGCTTTCCAGGGACATTTTATAAATTAAAGTAACAGTGATTTAATTGCTATGAAATGGCTTTCTTGCCTTTTTTTTCCCCTCCATGATGGATTAGTTCCCTGGAGTAGCTCCTTGCCAAATGGTACCCTAGTGTCCTGAAAGAGTTAAGGCAGCCTGTATGTTTGCATAATTTACAACCAGGGAGTAGCTGGGGACAGGGAGAATCTGGTTCAGTAGGCCATTTAGAAATTCATTAAAATTCATTCACTCTTTATGCCTTTTCTGGTTATGACCAGTACCTAAAAACAAAAATGTGTTTCCCAAAGTAAAGGAGACAAAAAGGTAAAACTGATATACTTAACAGCTGTAACTGTAAACTCTTAAATCACCCCACTGTTTGGGGGCTTTTTCCTTAAAGATAGAAACTTATTCATATATTCACATTAGGCAGTTAATTGAACAGAAGAGAGGTTGCTATGGAAACAGTGTGGTATGCCCTAGTACTTAGTGAAGAAATGAACACTACTAATTATCACCAAATGTATGATATTTCTGCTTTTTACTCTATAGTTTTAATGTACAATCTGTTTAATGAGCAGCAAGTTGTTCACCCAGCATGCAGAGGGTGAACGAGGCCTGAAAAATAGATGATTAAATCTTCAGGTGTGAATCTGCTAATTTTTCTGAAAGAAAGCAATAAAAGACTTCTCTTTCTCCCATATAGCTTAACAGGAATGGGAGGCTTATGGAACCAAAAACCTTAAATACAAGCAGTTAAGGCAATAGTAGTAAGCTGCCAAGAAAAAAAAGAAAAAAATCTGCTTCTTCCTTCACTTCATTGAAATATTTCACAAACCCAATGCACTCAGAAAGGCATGTATTGAATGTTTACTATGGGGAGAAGTGGAGGTCTGGTCTAAAGGTACATGGTTTTACTCTGTTCCAAAGCCAATTCCCCACATGAGGTTCCATAAAGGAGCTGCAAAAACATGCTATTGGGAACACAGAAGATATGCAGATTAAACAGAGCTCAGGAAACTGAAGGAAAACAGTTATCAACTGATATCCTTGAAGGATGGTTAAACTCCTGGCCCACTGAGTGCTCATAGCTGCAGTTAATATCTTGATCATCTGTGGACATAGCCTACCCCTTGAACTCAACTTCTAGGCTTTTATGGACATGGACACTGCATAGGAGAATCCTTTACCAAGAAGGAGAGGAGTCTGCAATTGCATGACCTGCTCTTTTCACACTCCTACTTCCCAGAGCATTTGAAAGAGAATCTGGCTGCAGCTTCCCTATCTAACACTGACCTTGGTCATTTAAGCTGTGGAGTCTGCTGTCCTATTCCTAATTTTTTTTCTCTCACCTGGCTTCCATCACCTTCGGTGCTAAAGCTATGCGACCTCCTCCAGCGACTACTTCTGTAACCACCGTTGCCATGAGTTGGTCCCAATGCAGATTCCCTTAAAAAGACCTGGGTTACACAACAATGGAAATTTTGCAACTACTACAATCCGGTCAGGACTCATCTTTTGTGTAGGTTAGTTTCTCCTGTCTTCTCCCGATCTGGCTTTTTCAAATTTCAGCACTCTGTATATCCCCAGCATACCCAAAACACAGAGTAAGAAGCAGGAAGTTATTTTAAACAGAGAAGAGAGTTTTTTTAAGTGCAAAAGTTAAACCGGCATACATATATTTAAGCAATAAAGTGCATCAAGGCAGTAAAACAGGATATTACTACATAAATAACATCATGCTTGGAAAAGTATGTTGGTACCACATGGCGGAGAACATTTAATGTTTTGGACATTTTTCCAAGGGGAAAATTAGAGTAAATGGCATTGCAGGAGTCCAAGCAAGAGATAAAGGAAACCAGAAAAGAATCATATTTACCCACAGTTTTGCAAATGAAATGCCCAAGCTCTGATCACAATGCACATCAAATAATGGGTACTGCATAAACATTTGTAGATGATCCCGATGTTGTCAGGTCAGCTTCAAAATGTCAAACTAAAGGCCACTTATCACAATTGCACTTCAAAAGGCACATTATTTTCTGCTCTGTTTGTGCAATTCATAGAGCAGTCTCAGAATTTCTATTTCACTTCATTTAGCACATGAAATTTATAATTAAACATTAATCAAGCTGAAAATATTCATTGAATACTCACGTCCAAGGCAGTTAGAATGCTATTACTAGACTCAAAAGAAAGACAGTATTTATGGCTGTAAATGAGTCAGCCTTCATTTTTTACAACTTTATTATTTCTATACTAGGATAAAATTATTAAGTAGTATAGGTATTAATCAACATCTTATAAAACTGTGTTTTAGGCATTCTTAAGAACATTTTTAGTATGACAGAATTATGTTTAACTATATGAGCAATTTAGGTTTCTTACTGTGTATATTCCATTTAGTAACCTCAATGTACTCTAGAATGCTATTAATAAATTTAAAATTCTGGAGTTTCCGCTGTGGTGCAGTAGGTTAAGAATCTAACTGCAGTAGTTTGGGTCCCTGTGGAGGTGCAAGTTTGATTCGTAGCCTAGCACAGTGGGTTACAGCTGCATAGGTCTCATCTGTGGCTTAGACTCAATCCTTGGCCTGGGAACTTTCACATGCCATGGGCATGGCCATAAAAATTAAAAAAGAAATGAAAAATTCTGGAAAATGCAGAAAATAGACTTTCCATTCCTCAAAAACAATCTGGAAAAAGGAAAATAAAAACAGCAAATGAATAACATAATTACAGTTTAATGATACAAATAGTCATTGAAAAAAAAATACTGATATTGTGTTTCTTCTCCAGGTTACAAATTTAAGCATATGTTTAGACAAGAATATCTGATACAATTTTGAACTTTTTACACATAAATTTGTCTGTTGAGTTTTGTTTCTTTCATAAATTTTATGCAGAACCCATTTTCAATTACTCATTTTGACTTGTTCAGTTTACAGATTATTCAGACCGTTTGTTTCTGAAACTGCCTCTTTTTAAATTCAAATAGCTGTTCTTATTAGCAAATGTATTAACAGATAAAATCCTTAACATCTACTAAGAACTTGTAGTAAATCACTAAATCCTCACAATGATCCTCTAAAGTAGGCAATGTTATATCTAATTTACAGATGAGGAAAAAGTAAACTGATTTCCTTAAAGTTGGAAAGCTCATTACTGGTGAGCTCAGCATTTACACCCAGGAAGTCTTAGAATCTTCTCTAATTTTTATACTTCATTCCTCCACAAAGTATTTCTTCCATGTATTTTTTAAGCCTCATTTTATATACTGACTATTTAGAAAACTATGGCAAACCAAGTCAAAGGCTGGAAAAATCTCCAATCTAGAGAAAGCTACTAAAATATCCCTGAGAATTAGGGGTGACTGTCTTTAACTATACTACAATATTTGAAAAGGCCTAAAGAGGCTAAATATGATAAATAATGTCAGTTTTAATTTTGCAATAATATGTTAGCTTCTCAAGTGAACACTCCATAAACTGAAAGTAATTCATAAACCCTGGAGTCATTCTTAAGTCTTCTCTTTCTCTCCCAGACTACATTCCATCTCTCAGCATATCCTTTAAACTACACCTTAAATAACCAGTTCACAATTCTGCCTGCCCTTCCACCTGTTCTAAGTCAGCCTCTGTTTCTACTCTCACCAAACCAAGAAAACTACATAGACATTGAGTTGCATCAGTTGTTTGTCTGTTTTGGAGGGTAATCTTTTACTGGCTGCTTCATTTGCAAATATTTTCTCCCATTCTGTGGATTGTTTTTTCATTTTGTTTATGGTCTCCTTTGCTGTGCAAAAGCTTTTAAGTTTAATACGTCCCATTTGTTTATCTTTGTTTTTATTTTCATTACTCTGGGAAGTGGATCCCAAAAGATACTGATGCAATTTATGTCAAAGAATGTTCTACCTATGTTTTCCTCTAAGAGTTTTATAGTATCTGGTCTTACCTTTAGGTCTTTAATCAATTTTGACTTTATTTTTGTGTACAGTGTTAGAGAATGTCCTAATTTTATTCTTTTACATGTAGCTATCCAGTTTTCCCAGAACTACTTATTGATTGAAGAGACTCTTTTCTCCATTGTATATTCTCACCTCTTTTGTCATAGATTAGTTGACCATAGGTGTGTGGGTTTATTTCTTGGCTTTCTATCCTGAAAAATAAGAATATCCAAAGAGGCATTTCTCCAAAGAAGACACACAGATACCCCCAAAAATATGTGAAAAGATGTTTAGCATTGCCAATTATAAGAGAAATGCAAATCAAAACTATAATGAGGTACTACTTCACACCAGTCAGAATGGCCATCATCAAAAAGTCTGCAAACAATAAATGCTGGAGAGGTGTGGAGAAAAGGGAACTCTCCTATTATGCTGGTGGGAAAGTAAATTGGTAGAGCCACTACAGAAACTAGTATGGAGGTTCCTCAGAGAACTGAAAACAGAACTACCATAGGACACAGCAATCCCACTCCTGGGCAGCTATCAGTAGAAAGCCATAATCTGAAAGAATACATGCAGCCCAAAGCTCAATGCAGCCAGGACATGGAAGCAACCTAAATGACAATAGACAAAGGAATGGATAAGGAAGATGTGGTACATGTACACAATGGAATACTACTCAGCCATCAAAAAGAATGAAATAACACCATTTGCCTCAACATGGATGCAACTAGTGATTATCACACTAAGTGAAGTCAGGAAGAGAAAGACAAATATCATATGATATCACATGTGGAATCAAAATGATACAAATGAACTTATTGGCAAAAAAAGAAACAGACTCACAGACTTTGAAAATAGACTTATGGTTAACAAAGGGGAAATGTGGTGGGGGATGGATTGGGAGTTTGGGTTAACATACATGCACTATAATATATACAAGAGATAATCAAAAAGGAGCTGCTGTGTTGCACAGGGAACTCTACTCAATATTCTATAATAGCCTATATGGGAAAAGAACCTAAAAAATGGATATATGTATATGTATAACAATCACTCTTCTGTGCACCTGAAATTAATACATTCTAAATCAATTATACTCCAATATTAAATTAAAATTAAATTTTAAAAAACTACATAGAGCTTAGAGTGAAACTTTCAAAACATTTGTCAGATTTTATCTGTCTTAATACTCAGGATCTTCTATGGCCTTTAAGGTGCCTTCAAATAAAAGCTGTTCTATGGGCTAGCATGGATTTCCCATCTGTCTGGGCACTTGGCTGCCTCTCCAGCTTTATTTCTACAATTTTCCGCTTGCTCACTGGTCTCCTCAACACAACCAAATGTACTCAGGCCTTTTGCTGATTCTGCTCAATTTCTTCCCTCCCACATATTCACATGCCAATGTCTGCCCTTCATTCAGTTTCTACTCAAAATTTCACCTCTTCAAGACAGTCCTTTTGGCCAGCCTGTTTAAAACAACCCATTGTCATATTCCTTCCATTTTCCTTGTTTTCCTAGTGCTTACTGTACTACTTGACATTATTTACATTGTCTGCCCTATTTTAAGTTCCCTTAAGACATTACTGTGTGCTTAATTCCTAGAGTGGTGCTGACATACAACAGATGTGGGAAAAAAATTGCTAAAAGAATGAGTGAGTTTAGTTACAAAAGTTCTTCTTATAATCATTTAGCACAGTAGTAAATGAATCAAGTTCTTCATTTATTTTACTTAAGGAGATTGATTCATAAGCTTATGCCCCGAGTTTCAAACAGGTATTTTCACCTATAATTCTCTCCTGTGAAATGCTTTTAACAATTTAAAGGCTGAAATGTTTGTTTTTATGTTACTTGTAAGAATTATCTTTCTGATTCTCTTTTAAGAGAAAATTCAAGAAAAATCTTAACTTTTGAGTATTCTCTAAAAACAAGTACATAAAGATACCTATGTATCTTAATGGTGTATGGAAATAAAGCAGACTCCCCTGAAGTTCTTTATCCCTAATTACATTGCCTCTTAGATAATATCCCCCCAAACTCCCCTGACTATGTTACACCATTCTCTCGAGGGCTGTGCCTGCACTTGGAATGAGAAAGTCTTGGCTGTGCAGATTTCTTATAATGTAGCATGTTTCACTTTCCAGATTTCCATCACTCAATACCAGAAGCATCCTCCAGGCACTGTAATAGCTAAAAATGTCTCCAAACATTTCCACATGCCCAGTTAACAACATGTGATAAACTATAAGCCCCTGAGGTTTACTTTTGTTTTTCTGTAATATTCTCCTCCCAGTCTGACTTAATTCTCTGTTTGCTTATAATCTGCTGAATATATTATCCTCAGATTAACCTCCTGAAGCACATCTCTAATCAAGATGCCCACAAGGCTCTCTGGTGCCTAAGAGAGACTGGGTTAAAACAGGCCTTTGTTATCTTTAATAATTTAATTCAATATTCTATTTTCGGTCTTACAGTATTTTAATGAAATAATAAATTTCTGGTAACAGAAAAATATTATATTTTAATTTGAAAAAAAAAAACATACTTATGCTAATACCCATGTGTTCTGGCTTCAAAGTCAACCTGTACCAAGACCTCTAAAGCAGACAATCTGATGAATTACTATTTTTTCTGGCCTCATATTTGCCAAGTCACATTTCTGTCAATACAGTTTGGTATCCATTACTTTATATTATGAGACTATCTCACAAGAAATTGTACTATAAACATCATCAACTGAACACCACTGTGTGTGTACCACATATTCTCTGGGTGCACACAGCTTTGCACTTTCATATGTGCATACCTAAATGACAAAAGAATTGCTATGTCTGCATGTAATTCTCAGTACTGTTTTAGACACCAAATACATGTTTTTAAACTATATAAATTATGGATACACATGCAATATATTTCATGCAACTTTATATTTCACAAACTCTCCACATAAAAACTCATTTAGTAAATGGAATGAAATTAATGTGATTGATAGAAAACAATGTGTTGAAGTCAGGAGCTATACCATAAGGACTTTATTGCCTTTCTAAATATTTTGTAAAAAGTACAGCTAGCCTATGCATCATGTTTTCTTGGGGCTTGCCTAATCATTTCTCCTCCAACTTCCAGTGAAAAATTCATAGGGATGAGCATCCTGCAGAGCACAATGGACCTTAATCAATGTGGTGTGGTGGAAAAACACTGAAGTCTTGAAATTCAATGCTGTGAGTCTCCTGCCTCCTCTACTCATGTTCCTCCTTTATATAACTGAATAATAATAATGATTGGGACAAGCGCTGTCTTAGAAAGATATGGGAGCCAAAACATTCTGGTCAAAAAAACAAGAACCTTGAATTGAATGTGTCCACTATTCCCCATGCCCGTCATAGTAGCTTATACGGTGTATTCCTCCAAATACTATTTCTTGGATTCTAAGATATAAAATTATGTAATGATGGGCAGTAAAATGTAAATTATTTGACTGTCATGGGGGGGTCATCTTTTGATGAGACATCCTGAACTCAAAGATGATAGGCAATGGAGCTTTGTTGTTGAAAGTGAGAGTTCAGTGAAGGATGTATTAGCTTCTGGCTGTCTACTTGGGGTAAAACAAAGTGAATATTTTATCCAGATGCTACAGTGGTTCATTTCTCAGAGATGCTGGGTTGCTGGGTGCTTTGTTGGGTGGGACATTACTTATGGGTGCCACAACACAACACAAAAGACACACAGCACAAAAAACACTCTCACACTCAACAAACAGACACTGAACACAAACAGCATACACCCACAACAGTCAACACACAAAACACAGACTAGCATACACACAACAAAAACAACACACACACAGCACAGGTAAACACACACAACAGACAGAACAAACACACAGACAAAACACACACACACAAAAGACGCACACAACACACAACACATCAAAATAGGGAAGACTTCTTAATTAACCATCCCCTGGGTTTTCATAGAGATTAGTCCAGAAAAATAGGGGAAATAATTTTATAAATAATAAACATGACTGTTTGCTTATCACTTCTAATACATCTCACAGAAAGAATGACTTTCAGAATGAACTCCAACACATCAAAAATCCAGTCCTTCCTCAAGAATATTTTATCTGAATCATTAAAAGCTTGAGCCACTTGTTTACCCCTCATCAGTTTATCCAACTTCTCTATCACTAATGCTGCCATATCTATACCTGTTTCAAACTTTTACCATGATGTCACCTGTTTCTCAACATTCTTTGTTTATCTGCTTTTGTTTTTTTCTTTTTAGGGCCACAACTGTGGCATATGGAAGTTCCCAGGCTAGGGGGCAACTGGAGTTGCAGCTGCTGGGCTACAACACAGTCACAACAATGCCAGATCTGAGCCGCATCTACAACCTACACCTTATGTCAGATTCTGAACCCACTGAGTGAGGACAGGGATCAAACCTACATCCTCACAGAGACAACCGACTGACCAAAATGGGAACTCCTTAACTATCTTTTTTTTTTTTTTTTTTGGTCTTTTTGCCTTTATGTAGAGCCGCACCCGTGGCATATGGAGGTTCCCAGGCTAGGGGTCTAACAGGAGCTGTAGCTGCCAGCCTTCGCCACAGCCACAGCAACGCGGGATCCGAGCTGCGTCTGCAATCTTCACCACAGCTCAAGGCAACACCAGATCATTAACCCTCTGAGCAAGGCCAGGGATCGAACCCGCAACCTCATCATTCTTAGTTGGATTCGTTAACCACTGAGCCACGAAGGGAACTCCCTTAACTATCTTTTTGATTCAACTGTTAAATGATTTTTGTTTTTGTAAGTTCTAAATTTTTAACTGTTCATTCAATTCATTCATACAAATGCCAAAATATTTTCCTCTTGGATTCTTTCAGCATCCAGCTATTTTTGGTCTCTTTTTCACAAAATGGGCATTCAAAATCAGAAGAGTTATTTTGAAGATTGGGGACAAGTAAATCTTTGAATAAATTCCACTGGAGTATCTGCATTTGTGACTCAGTAACACCTGGCAACATCATCGTGAATAGCAAAAGTGACTACATTTATTGAGCAACTACTATAAGAAATAGCATGTGATATGAAGTTTTCATCACCTATTACCTTAAAAAAAATTATGAGAAAGATGAGGCTCAGGAAGGTAACTTGCCCAAGGTTTCACAGGTAGTGAGTAGCAAAGTCAGGTACAGGAGGAGGGGAAGGTTGAATTTCAGGTTTGAGCATGAAAGATCTCTAGTCTTTCCAAAAATGACCTTGATTTTTATGATTTGGTCTAAAAGGTAATCTCTAAATGAAAAGCATCCTTAACTATTTAATTAAGAAAATTTATTTCTATTTTGGCAATACAGGTAAACTCAGAATCATCTATCTTTCACATTCCTTTTTTTTTTTTTTTTTTTGCCTTATCTAGAGCCGCACCTGCGGCATATGGAGGTTCTCAGGCTAGGGGTCTAACAGGAGCTGAGGCTGCTGGCCTTCGCCACAGCCACAGCAACGCGGGATCCGAGCCGCATCTGCAACCTACACCACAGCTCACGGCAACGCCGGATCCTTAACCCACTGAGCAAGGCCAGGGATCGAACCCGCAACCTCATGGTTCCTAGTCGGATTCGTTAATCACTGAGCCACGACGGGAACTCCTCTTTCACATTCTTTTAATAAACCCTTTACCCAAAGGGTGGATGAACATTTGAAAACTTTCAAACTAGGAGTGAGTGTGTGTGGGTGTGTGTGTGGTGGGGGAGGAGACAGAAAGAGACAGACAGACATTCCAAACTTGCAATTCCTCTCCTCTCTAAAAAAAAAAATGCTTCTAGTCTAAAGTCATTTTGAGAATGGAATGCCTCCTCATGTTCCTTCAAAAAAAAAAAAAGAAAGAAAGAAATAGACATGAAGAAAAATGGTGACTTAAAGAAAGTAATTCACACATGACAACTCTACTTACTCATTTTTCTTTTCCACATGTTCTCTGTGATAGCAAAAGCGTTCATTCCTTCAACAGTCCAGAAACAATTAATACTATACATCATGTGTGAATCCAACTGACAGGACACACCATCTGCAGCGACCATGAAAGGCCTGCTTAGAAGACCAAGCACACCTGCCATCAAAGCTCAAGGCAAGAAAATATGCTAAGATTCACAGATACACTTTTAATACAAACACTTTATTTACTTTACCAATAGAGAAAATTGTCAAAGAGGAAACAATGAAAGGTCATTGCTCTGGTCAGAACAAAGGACCAGTAGTAAAGACTTAAGTGTTTGCTTTTTGGATCTGTGTGATATGGTTTATGGTCCTAATAAGCAGAAACTTATGGAATCTAAAAAAGACTGTGGATGAAGACACATTCCTTTTAAATATTTCAGGAAGCTTTGTGGCTTTTGACAGTATTCATAAACTTAAGTAGGGATAAGGAGACAGCTTTGTTTTCTGAGGAAGCATTAAAAAGCATGGTCACCAGCGATCATTACGTTATGCCAATAATAATAAACTCCTTTTTTTAAAAGATGGCAAAGTAAAATAAAATGATTTTATGAAGGAAGTGTATAGTGCTAAAAGCACAACATGCTATACTAAATACTAAACTGAATACTAAAAGCATTCGATATACTACTAACCTGGCTTATAAAAACTATTTTCAGTGATTATTGCAACAAGATTCTCATATTGTGAGCAAATCTCCTGAGTCAACCTTTATGTCCTTAGATTTCAAAGCTACACTTTTTGGTTATACAATACAGAGCTTATCCTGATGATGCAACTACAAAAAAGAGAAACAAGCTCCTGGGATACTAGAAGGAAGCTCTACCAGACTTACTGACAATCAATTTAGATTTTATGTGCTTTCAATTCTTGATTTGTAAATGAGAGCTGATAGCATTTACTGCCTTATCTTTCCTCCTTTCTTCTTCCTTCTGTCTTTATTTCTCTGAGGCATCACAAGATCAATGAATAAATCTTACAAAATACTAGGATAAAAATAATATTCAAGGATTACAAACAATTTTTTTATTAAGGGAGTATCTCTTCAAGCTGTTTGGTTAACAATATGAAATATCATATAAATACGTTAAAAAACACATTATAACAGTTTAGAAATGAATTTAATCCAATAGTTTATAATTACCTAACACTTTAGTTTTATGAATATTTTCCATTTATCTCTGTTATTTAAATTAAAATACTAAATGACAATCAGTAAAATTAATTAAAGAATCATTGTCTAATTATAATATTAAGCATAGATGAATAAAAGACATATTCCATTTTGATTAGACAAAACAATATGTAGAGCACTTTACACTTCCCTTATATTTTAAGAGTAACTGGCTATAAAGAGGTTTAAAATCATTTCAAATAAATACTATATGAGTTAATTATTGCTCGGTGCAACAAATGATCCCCAAACCTAGTGGCTTAAAGCAATAAACACTTATTATTTTGTAGCTTCTGTGAGTCATAACTTTGGTAGCAAGAAATTTAGCTGGGGGCGGGGGGGCGGTTCCAGCTCAGCATCTTTCATGGTGCTGTGTCAAGACAGTGGCCAGGGTTTGCAGTCATCTGAAGACTTCACTGTGGCTGGATGATTCACTTCCTAGATGGCTTACTCACATAGTCTAAACTATGGAAGTTCCTGCCCGTGTGCTCCTTTCCATAAGTGCTACTTCTAAGATAGCTGCATCTTCATAAAATGGCAGATAGCTTCCTGCCAAGGACAGGTGTCCCAAAAGAGCAAAATGGAAGTTGCATTAAGTTTCATGACCCAGGCTTTGCTTGGATGTCATTTTCTGTCTGACAGCTACATCCTCTTGGTTACATAAGTCAGCCCTACTCCATGTGAGATGGAACTTAAGGGCTTGATTACAAAGGAGCAGGGATCACTGGGGAACATTAGTTGGCTACTTATAAGATGGTCAAAAATTAAGAACTGTCTTACCTACTCTAGAAAATTCAATACTCAGCTGTCCAAAGAACTTCCAGTAGGTGTGGAACTCACTGAGAAAAACTGTGAAATGTGTCAAAGATAATGTTATAGAAGGTGCCCTCAGGAAGCTCGCAAGAATGAGCAAGGTAAATGATTATTCAGAATCATGTAAACACTAAAATGGATTCTAATACACTGCTACTGAATTATAAAAAAAGTCATTAAACTAGTGAAGAGTTAAAAGCGTCAGTAATTTAAGTCCATTGGAATTATTTTAGGATTATAAAATATAAAAGATACTGAGCTGTTATGCAGAATATCATCCTAACATCACAGTTAATAAGGGGCCTTTGAAAAGGAGGTGTATGACTGCACAGGGCATGCTTTAATATGACTGTATCTGTAGTACAAACAGCAGGCTTTGAGGTCAGGAAGACCTGGTTCCCCTGTCCAGTTCTGATACTTACTGAGTCAACTTAGACATGTTACAATATTTCTGAGACCAGTTTCCCTACCTGCAAAATTGGCCTACTTACCCACCGTTATTACATGGGTCACAGAAGCATAAGTATATGTTGGAGATAATATCATGCCTTACCAGTGTTCAGAAGGGATATGGTTTATTTTTCAATATTGTACTTGAATCACCAGGACAGCCAAGCATTCATCAAGAGTTGCCTAAGGATGATTAGATCCATTCTCGCATATTAAAAAAAATAGCTAACATGAGAATGAAAAAAAAATCCATTAAATAAAACTTGTGCTTTGATATTATTTGAAAAGGAACAAAAGGAAGTAGGAAATATCCAGGCTTTCTTTAGTCTGTGATCAAAAGGAATTCAAAATTAGAGAAGACTATCGTACAGTTTTTATCATATAGTCTTCAAGGAAAAATAAGGTTTTCATTTAAAATCAATACTTCATGAAAATGGTATAAAAATACTTCACAAAACTTTTCTAATAGCAAAATAAACTTTTATAAAGTATAAAGAGTTGGGGCCTGGGAAATACAGGTTAAAAAATAAATATTACATTTTGAAATATTTCAGTAATACTTATTTGTTTCTATATCACAGATTATACATAAAAGAAAAGGTAAATACTTCCGCTGAAATACCCTTTACCCTGCGTCTTCACCTCACTGTCCTTTTGGATGACCTAGTCCTACAGGTCTCAGCTCAGGGATCATCCTTTCCAGAAAGACCTATGATGTTAATACCTCATCAAGACTAGGTGCTGATCTCCTAAATGAGCATTGCACCCTTAAACGTAATGTTCTTGATTCAGATAATTATAACACCCATTACAACATTCTGTGGTAAGTGCTTTGCCTCTGATTTTATTTAACCTTATCAAAAAGGGTGTGAAAGCAGGCAGTACTATTACTACCATTTTACGTATGATAAAATTGCAATACTGATTGTTGAAGACCACATAGCCAGAAATGCTAGAACCAGTTATTGAACTCAGGAAATCTGAATCTAAAATACATACTCCTTAAGTGCTGAGTGAATAGTACCTCATCTTATTTATTTTAAGACACTCATTATGTAGGCCAGTACCTGGTCTACAAAAGTACTCAATTCCATTTTTTTAAATAAATAAGTGATTTAAAGTAGTGATAAATATTTTAAAGATTAATTAAAAGTGCCTTCTCACTAATATAGCCTGACTGACAAAAAGTTTCTAGAAAATACAAGGCTCTTAATGCCACAATAAAGGATGACACTGTTAATATAAAGGCTATGTGTTTAAAAGGTGTCCATGCCCAGACTTCCTTTTCCTACAGATCAACAGTTCTCAACCAGTGGTGATTTCTGCCCCTCAAGTGATCCTTGGCAATGGTTGGAGCCATTTTCAGTCAACACAATGAAGAGGGTAGTGCTACTGACATCTAGTGGATAGAAGCCAGAGATGCTGCAAAGCAACGCACTCTGTGAAAAACAGCCATCCTCTGCAAAGATTATCCAAATTAAAATGTCATTAACGCTATAGATCAAGTTAGTCTTGAATATATATTTCCTCAAACTTTAGTATACTGATTAATACTTAATAAATCTCCACTAGCCTTCAAATTCCATAATTATTTATATACCAAGTCTCAAAGGAGAAGAGAGAGAGAATAATGCTTTGGAAAGTGAACCAATGCTGGGAAGATAAATACTGACCTCATAGAACACTAAGACATCAAAAGCAAAGTTGGCCAGAAGGAGAGTTATTCACTGGATGCACCTATTGGGTTCAGGCCGTGGGCTGGGCATCTACAAACATTTCAGTACCGTATGACATTTCACACAGAAGGGGTCAAGTTTTGGAAAGGCAAAGTAACTTTGCTGGGGTCACAGGTTCAATGAAGTAACAAGGCCCAGACCCACAGTTGCCTGGTCCAAAGACTAAGCTCTCCCTTTTCATGATCACACATTCATGTTCTATGGGAGAAGCTTAGCCAGAAGAAGATCAGGCACCCTGGTATCAAAACAACAAAGAGGTGCCAAGTCACCTCAGTTTGTAGTTAAATAATGGCTACTTGGAAGAAAGATCCTGCAGTTCCTAATGGACAAAAAGACCAACCCACAGAGAAGCGACAAAACTTCAGCAAAGTGTCATGTGAAACACAGAAACAAATGACATCATATGTGGGTTTAGACTGTAAAGAGGCCATTTATCCTCTACAGACTCCTTCTGGCTGGCCTCACCCACAAACACAGAACAAGGCCCTTTTCTAATTCACCAGCACAAGTGTTGGAAGAACACAGGCTGTCATGAATACCAAGAAATTCCCTCTGCTCTTCTCTACAAAGTCAACACCAAATAAGGGCAGAAGACAATATGAGAAATGAGACAGCACACTTCAAGAACAGAGGACACCTGAGGCCCTGGAGCACAATTTTCATGTAAAAAGGGTGTTGCCCCCCCACCTGCCACGCGCCTTAAGGTTAAAAGCTGCTGACTTCATCTTCCAGACTTCTTTTTACTGCAGTGTTCCCAAATGCTCTCAAACTATGCACAGATACAATAAACATATTAGACACTAAACACACTGATAAAGAGAAATGAAAGTTGTTGGGTTCCTTTTTAAACAAAGAAGATATTAATATCATAGAGGACTCATCCATGCTTGAAACCCTCTCATGGGACTATTTAGAATTCTCAGGAAAGTATGCAAATAACTAGCCAACAAACAAATAAATAAAATCTAGTTTATTCTGCTTCCAAGACAAGACAATAAGTGTAGATCAGCATTTGGAGGTACCTGCATATGAATAATTGAGAAGTGATTCTTCACAACAAGGTCAAATAACTGCTGGATTTTCACCAAATTCACATATTTAAAGTACTGTTGTAATATAAAATAATTTCTCCAACAATTACTCTTCTAAATCTCTTCACATTATTTACTATAGGATTAGGAGCTCATAAGGTCTAGTCTGTTGTGGAAAATAATCTAAAAATTATTTTTGCTAATAGCTCATTGCAAATCAAAATAAGAAATGTACAATGAAATCTTAAAAATAAATACCATCCAAAATTTCTGATATGCTGTTCCTGGGTACATCATCTCCTTAGCTCATTAAGACCATTTACAGAAATAGTAAAAAAAAAAAAAAAAAAAAGATTGGTAGCAAACATCTCTGAGTAAATGAATACCAGCTTCCTAAATCAATAATTTAAAACATGAAAGGACTTTTCTCCCAAGGGACAGAGTGCTGTCAATCCATTTCAAGTTAAAAAAAAGTTATACTTAACAAGCTCAATTATTTATTTATTCAGTTATTTACTTATTTTTTTATTATAGCAGTTTCACTCATCATTTTTAAGTATAAACTTTAAAATCAGAAGAAAATCAAGACTTTGTAAATATAGAGAAAATGATTCAATTTCTGTAATGTGTGTATCTTATATACAAACTGAAATGAGGCACAAAAACCTTATTAATGGCGTTTGCCTCTGAAGAGAAGAACTGGCAACTGGCAGAATATTTCCTAAAAAATCTGTATGTATTTGAATTTTCTACAATGAGCGCCTATTTCTTTTAAAATAAAATTTAGTTTCAATTTTTTTCAAAGTAAGAAAATAGTATTTAATAGGAGAATAAGTAGCCAGTATTCACATTTAGCATTTCATTCTTCTGCTCAGTCTCAACAAACTCAATGAAATTATAATTCTTTTTTCCCAGAAAGTAGAGGCATACAAATCTAGGCGTTGAAACTCATTTTCTCCAACTCAAGGGAAAACCTTTCTGACAAAAGGAAAAGATAAACAAAATGGAACATTAAAATAAATGAAAATTAGAAAACAAAATTGCTTTGTCAGAAGGGAGATTTCACTGGGAAACATTGCCCTGTGGGGTCCCCTGGTTAACGTACTTTTATTTTCACCGTCCGATGTGGGTTATTAGGTAGAAAACTAAACTCTTCTCACACTGGCATTTAAAACGAAACAGTATTACTAAAGTACTCAAAACTAGCAGACATGAATATTATTATTACGCAGAGCTAAAGAACTGTTTTAAATAGCACTTTTCACAATTACCTGAAAATTGGACATCCTCTACTCTCAACAGTTTAGTTTTTACTTCTCACTCTAGTTTCTTGTCTATTTTATTTCTGAGTGTAAAGGTCACACACATCTTTGGTCAAAAACACTCAGTCTCTTAAAATTTCCCACTTTTCACAAAAAAAGAAAGAGGTGCTTTAATTCTGAGTCCATGGAGACTGGGTTCACATTCTCAGACCTTTCGGCAGAATTTGACTCTTGTAGTGCTGTCTGGAGGTAAGAAGCACTATGGTCCAAGCACAAATGAAATGTTCTTTTGAATCTCAATAAATGGAGTCCAACTGATTCCTGATAGAGTTTTAGGTTGAGATCTCAACTAGAGTCACAGATCCAGCACTAGTCCTATCTGTGACCAGCACAGTTCTCCCACTATCCTTGGCTTCAGGGTATTTCTCTGTAAAATATGAAATGGAATGGATTCCATCTACTGGCAGATTTCCAACATTAAAATTCAGGTTCTGCGTGAACTATGCAGTGATGGCTACTTTCTATTTATTGGTCCATTGCAAACAGATTGAATAGAATTCCCTACAATAACGAAGCTATTTATCTACTGAGATACCTGAAAAGGAGGATGTGGAGATCAAATAAAAGGTGTAGTTTAAAAATGAAAAAAAATGAGAATTAGGATCATTGCAGAAAGATAATTTCAGACACAATGTATTCTTAAGTGAAAGCCCGTGAGGTTAAATAAGAAAACTATGAGAGTAACTTTTTTTCTAATGGAGGCAAGATTTAACATATCTTAGAAAACTGTAAAGTTAATGGCAAAACCTGTCTTCTTAAAAACAGCATTCAGCAGAGACTTTTAAATGTTTAAACAGAAATATTACTTGAAGAATGCCTTGTGAAATTAAAAACATGGAAGGGGAAATGTAAGACCGTAAGTAAAAAGCAGGAAAAAAAATCATGGAGCAAGAAATTTTTGAGTGGTTGACAGTCATTCAAAAATGCCTACTGAATTTCCCTCTCTTGTACAAATCATTCAGCCACAGATATGAGGCTAGGATGTTGCACAGCGATGATAAATTTTGATCGAAGTAGGTAGTAGCAGTAACAGAAGCAAAAGCAAAATGTTGGGTAGGACACAGAAGAGATCTCTTCTATATGGGACCTTGAGGACCGCAACAAGAAGGCAGCATCAGAGTGATGGTGAACATTTTGGTAGGTGAAGACGCTGTAGGAAAGTGGCAGCCAGAGCAAAGTCCTAGCATAAAGCAGTGGTTCCCAAAGGTGGTCCCTGGACCGGCAGCTACCATGTGGGAAATGGTTAGAAGTGCCAGTTCTCAGGCCCCATCCCTAACCTACTGAAACAGAAGCCCTGGTGTTGGGCTCCACAATGTAAAATTTAATAATCAATCACTCCAGAGGTTTCTTATGTGTACTGAAGTTTGAGAATCACTGTCAAAAATAGAGGCAGAGTGAATTCAACATAATGTTTTTCAAATGTTTTGCAGTGGATTAGAAGCATCAAAATCACCTAGAATGAAAATAAAGGAAAAAAAAGAAAGAATTCTGTTCCACAGCAAAGTTTTTCAACCTAAAGAGAAAATTCTCCAGGTAATATTGCTATGTAGCGAGGTTTGGGAACTACTAGGGTGGTGAAAGCTTAAACAGGAACTAATTTCAGGCCAGGTTATTGAGAGCCCTAACCGCAAGTTTCATGAGCCAGACTTCAAGAGGAGGTCACAGAAAGCCATTAAGCGTAGGGGTTTTTAACCTCTTTATTGAAATATAATACCCATGTATAGAAGTGTTCATAAGTATTACATGTACAAATCAATAAAGAATCATAAAATACATAACACTGCAGGTTTTTAAAAAGATAAATCAGTGTTTCAGAAAGATTTAATGGAATGGTCAGAAGCCCTGTCTGATACCAGAAGAAGAGTTATCACCACCTCCAAGTGTGATGTGACAAAAGGACAGGCGGAATGGCCACAGAAGAATCATAAAACTTGAGCTGGGAGGGCCTTAAGAGTGGGGAAACTGAAGCCAAGAAATGTTAGGTGACTCGATCAAGGTCATACAAAGGTCTGGAGGAAGAGTAAAACTAAAGTCAAAGTTTCTGTCCCCCAGTCCACGGGTATTCCTCCTCATCACGACACATGCTAAAGAAGAATACAGCCAGAAGTTTCATTAAGAGGACTGATGAGACCTGACAAATGATGAGGCGAGGAGAATGAAATGGAGAATTCCCAGTTTACTCTGAAACATGATGGGAAATGCTGCTATCAGCCTGGGTAAACCAAGGCAGAGGCCCAGAAAATATCATTAGCATGTACGACAGGGTATGACCTCAGCTGCTCAACATTTTGAGTCTCAGCTAAGGCAAAAGATTCTCTTTCTCTTATTAGCATCTTGTTATGACCCAAATCCACATCTCAAACAAAGCAAATATTTTGCATGTAGGCCATAACAGTCTGTTTAAATTACGTGGAAGGGGTAATACTATCTCAACTGACACTAGTGATTAATTCTAATAAGGACTTGCTTTAGAAGGTTTTGGCAGAACATTTTAAGCTGACAGTTCACAAAAGACAAGAACTTTACTGTTTACAACCACAAATATGGAAACAATAACGATATTGCACCATCTCTCCTCATTGTCCTGCATCTATTTAAGAAGAATGCTTGAATAATATTGTAGTATGTCCATATCTTGACATTTTTCATGAATTTTATGGCAATAATATAAACACAGTGACATGCCCACAAAATTTCTTTCCTTATCATCTATCTATTTGAAAGTCATTAGAAACCTGGCATCAGAAAAGCAATGAAAATAATTTTAAATGTTTCCATTCCCTTTGAAAGTCTTTTAACAGTCTCCTTTCTTGCTGGACCTTTTCCTTTGCATGTCAATATTTAAGTTTTAACATGAGTTTCTCAGTGAAGAAAAAAAAAAGTTAGGCAATCGTTTTCACGTCATTGTGATTCCAGCACCCTTGCCCAAATCACTGTGAAATAGAATATTAGGTCCAATTCCACAAGCATTTATTCAGCAACAATTTTTTTTTTTTACTATAAAACTCTACAAAATGCTGAGGTTAATTGCAGAGAAGAACAGGAAAAAGTTCTTGCTCTCGGAATATTTACATTCCATTTAGGGAGACAATATAATATATAAATGAAGACAGTCAAATGATATCGTGAGGCAGTATAGGACTAAGAGAAGAATGGACCAGACAGAAGAATTTGTGTGGGGCTGAAACAGAAGAAAATTGCAATGCCATGGAGGTGAACACTTGATAAACACATTCTAAAAGATTTATGCACACTTATCGTTCCCATAATATTGATTTGGGCTTTTGGCTACCATCCCACTTTCCCCCCTTAGACACTTCCTTCATTCATGTGTGTTCTTGCAAAATATAAATGCTCACACAGGTTTTCAAGAGATCAGGAATATATGGGATTGCTGAAGTAAAAAATGTGCCTTTAAAGTTTGCTCCCCTCCATTTTCCCTTTTCTATGTTTTCCCTTATCCAGTTATCCAGTCATTTTCCCATTATCAAAATAAAAACACATCCCTTGTTGAAAGCTGAAATTCTTCATAGAGTTAAGAGAACAGGTTGGTGGAGACGGGGATGTTAGAAGATTTTTCCCAAACTGCATCATGAAAACAATTGTATGCTAGAACTTTTGCTAAACTAAGTCGGGTTTTGGTTCATTAGTGGCTAGAACTATTACTGACAGATTTAAAATGTATATGCAACTATTTTTGAACTATTAAATTTTTTTCAAATGTCTCATTTCACTACTTTATTAAAATGCACAAGAGATTTGGAATTCCATTCATTACTTGCAGTAAATATTTTCTAATAATTTCCTTAAATGCATTTGTCTCCTGACTTGTATCATCTTTTGGGGTAGAACATAACAATTCCAGCAAAGCCAATCCATACATTCTATGCCTGACCACAGTTATGGGTTTAAGGATGGCATGTGACCTAATAGAATCCAACTGGGGTGAGTTACAGAACCCCTTCCAGCAGTGTGGGACACTGATGCTATCACTTGCCCTAATCTGTAAGGGTACCTGTTGCTGCCTGAGGGAAGCAGGCCTAAGGATGAAGTTTTGATCTGAGGATGTAAAGGGCTAAACAAACTGCAGGAAGGGGTGGTGGGAGTCTTGAGCAAATATGAGGCCTACAATACCAAGTCAAATTCCTTTACTCAAAGCATTTCTAGCAGATTTTCCCTTAACATGAAACTAAATACATTTGACTCATAAATTCACTAAATACATATTAAGCACATGCTATGTGCCAGGTTCTAGGAGTACAGCAAAGAATGAGACATAATTTCTTCCCTGAAGTTGCTCACGCACTAGCAGAAAAGCTAAAAAGAAAAATAAAAGAACTACACCAATACAGTGTGATGACGAATTACGAATGGTAATCAAAGAATATTGGAATATTATGGAAGAAAGGGACCTAATCCAGGACTGGTTTAATAAAAGTAACATTAAAAAGTCAGACTAAACCATCATTAATTTATACATAATCATCTGCTAGTTAACAGCATGGCTAGTTCCCTGCTTTCAATAAGAAATGGCTATGATTTGAAAGCCAAATACTAATACTCTCACCCAACACTGAGCCTCTTAAAATCACTGGCTCATTCCTGAAACAAATTGTCATTTGCTGTTGTGTGGCATGATGAGGACATTTCAGAGAATAAAATGCAAATTATTAACTCAGGCCACTACCAGGTAACTTGTTTCACCTGAGGGGTTTTTCAGGCGAACTCTCTGGGGATCTGTAAGCCAACAAATTCAGTAAGGCAAAAATTAACTGCAATTTTCAAAACCACAGTGGTAAAACAGTATTTGGATGTTAAAATATATTCTTTCAGGAGTGAAATGTTCCCTGTGGAATCATATGCAATAAAGGCTATGAAAGTAAGTTAAAGAAGATAAAGCACACAAAACAAATACTGGTTATTGCCAGCCTTCCACAGTGTGCACTGTCATTATAATCTGAGAGACAGGAACTGTGAGTATTTCATGCATTTACCTCTTCTGTTTTTAATTTTAGAAGATATGATGAGCATGTTAAAGAAGGTCCAGTACAAACAAATGTGCTGAAATAAGAACTGAGAGCCTACTCTTCTTACTGGGGTTTGTACATTTAAACCAGAGGGTAGGCTTTGGAGTTTTTGTTTCCTTGACTCTTTGCCATGGAGAGAAGAATATAATGAAAGACAACTGATAGACTGAACCTTCTAGTGTTAACAGGAAAGTAGGTGAGAGAACTCATAGTTAAAGGTATATTTCCAAAGGGTAAGTGCTACCAATTTTATTTTCCTAACTACCTGGTCGAGATGAGTAGTACCATTTTACAGATGAGGAAATGTAGACTCTGAGAGCTTAAATGAACCGACTGAGAAAAACGATTGTAAGGCATTTTTCTAGACATGATTCTAATTTATCTCATATCATATTATTTAGAATTGCTGTAGCTAAAAGGCATTTCTGCAGCATAGACAACTGAACTGTGTCTGAAATGATTCATCATTAGCGATGATGCAGCCCCTTCACTACAACTTAGACACTAGGCTCTTAAATACTGAAAAAAAGAATGGCAATGTGTGGAGTTCCCGTGGGGCTCAGTGGGTTAAGGATGTGGTGTTATCACTGCTGTGGTTAGGGGTTCACTGCTGTGGCATGGGTTCTATTCCTGGCCTGGGAAAGTCTACATACCACAGGCACAGCCAAAAAATAAAAAATAAAAAAAGAATGGCAACATGCAGTCAACTCATAAAGCAAACAGGCATTTCACAGTATTCCATTAGTTTTGCTTCTTTAAGTGCACCGCCAGAAACAGTTTTAAGAAAGTCGCTACTTAAATTTATAGTTTAAAGGAACAAGGAACTGTACATAGTGTAGTATTAATACAAGAGTCCAGTTTTGTGAGAGGTAGTGAATAAAATTTCTAAATCAGCTACCTAAATGTCTCCAAAACAGTAAAAATTCTACCAACTATACATAAAGTTTACTTCTATATACAAAGTTTAAACCTATCTAAATAAGGGCAAAAGAAACAGAAATGAACTGAGAACTACATCAGCACAAACTAAACAATCTAGTAGACACTCAAAAGGAAGAAAATATCATCAAAGAGTAAGGAACAACATAAATCCAGTGCATAATTTGCATTTCAGAGAGCTATTTTTCCCTACCCCTGAAAACTACTTAAGGATATCCCAGAAAGCTATATTTTCCTACCCCTGAAAACTACTTAAGCATAAATGTATGGTTCTTTGAGGGAAAAATCAGTCATTTAAAGAATATTAATGCCAGGCACTGTTCTAGACTCTTTATCAAACCTCTGTTCATGTTTTATTAAGATATCAGTATATATGGTTCATCGTTCTGAAAATGTTAAACCTTTTCCTATTACTTTGACTTTTCATCCCAGACTGTACTTACTTTCCTAGCCAATCTGGAAACTCAAAATTTTCAGCATTCTTGATTCACTTTTTCTCATATTCTCCTTCTGTGCCCACCATTTTGCCCTGGATAAAAAATGTATCTACTCTTCATTGAACGCTTATAATCAAAACTATTGCTGAAAAAAAAATCATTTATATTGATTTATGTACAACTGATGGCTTCTGATTCCAACTGGGCCAATGACACTGCTTAACTCTCATCACATCTGTCCTTAGTGCGTTCCTTTTCATGTTTCCCATTGCAGCCGTTTACTTTTCCTCCATTCCAACCATCCCATTATACTCAGCTGATAAACCATCTTTCTAACTCATAGAGAATATCAAACAAGAACACTCCCAACTTGTCTTCCTGAACATCCTCTCGGAACTTAACCAATATGGTCTATTTTCTTATGCCCTTTTCTCCTATCTTTCTTATAAAGGACTTCCTCCATACACCAGAGACATCTCCTGCCGGTGCTTTAAGTGACTCCCTTTGTACTGGCTCCTTCCTCTCAGACTATTAACACGTCTAAAACTTCCGTGTGGAAGGGAAGAAGGGAAGGAGGAAATGAGGAGGAAGGAGGGAAGAAAGAAGACTACAACTCATTAGAGATTTGTCTTCAATTCATGGCTCTATCCTGCCCCCCTCTTCCTCCATCATAATCATCCACCTAGCTTCTGCTCCTCAGCAAAAAGTGTTTTCTGGCTTCATTCTGCTCAGTTTTTGTTAAACCATACCTCAACATGCATCACCCCATGTGTTTTGCTCCTCCTGCTTCTACTAATACAAGAGTACAAAAACGTCTTCTGCTGCAATCACCAAAGAGTTCATCAATGGCATATCCTATGCCTAGATTTAGTCCTCACCTTACTTGATCTCTTTTCAGCATTTGCTACTTTTCAGTACTCAATCCTTCACTGGTTTCCACATACCAGTGAACATGGATTGGCGTGCCTTCAGGCGAACCTACTGAGTCAATTCTATAGTCTACCAGCCTTAAAATCCAACATGTTCAGCCTCAGAAAGTCTGGGATGCCCATAGCATTGTTTTGACCATTTCCTCAATGATAAAAAGGATGGAGAGAAATGCTCGATTATTACAAGGAACTGAGAGATATTACTCAATTATCTGAACTGAGGGCTAAGCACAGTATAATTTCATAAGAGTTCTCTGTTGCATTGATTGTCACTTCACATGAATTAAGTGAGCAACAGGTTGAGGCCATGTTTGAAGGCCGTTGTGTCTGGACTCTTAGGGTATCTGGATGCTGTTTTCTTATCTGTGGGAGGCTACTGAGTGGAATCACTTTTATTTATTTATTTTTTATTTATTTGCTGTTTAGGGCCACACCCATGGCATATGGAGGGTCCCAGGCTAGGGGTCTAATAGGAACTACAGCTGCCAGCCTACGCCACAGCCACAGCAATGCAGCATCCAAGCAGTGTCTGCGACCTACATCACAGTTCATGGCACTGCCGGATCCTTAACCTGCTGAGCGAGGCCAGGGATCAAACCCGCAACCTCATGGTTCCTAGTTGGATTCATTTCTGTTGCACCACAATGGGGACTATTTTTAAGGACATGGTAATCTATGCAAGGATGCTGCAGACTGCTGCCAGAGGAGCAGTGAAATGTCCACCCACAACTTCAAAAGTGAGACCTAATGTCAATTTTTCCCATTTCCTCTCTACTGTATTCACATTTCTGACTGGCTTCCGTTCTTGCCTCCAATCCATCCTTCCAAGGCTATTGTCTAAAAGATCATCTAAAAGATTCTGCTGTTAGTCTTTAATCTTCACTACCAATACCCTCACTAGTTTTCATTTGAAACAGCAACAAACTGGTGATGACTATCAAATTTATCTCTGTAACGATCAAAATTCTTATTCCAAACTATCTATTGGACACAGCTATTGGATAGTATCAGAGACACTTAAAAATTAAAATACCTGGAGTTCCTGTTGTGGCTCAGTGGGTTATGAACCCGACCAGCATCCATGAGGATGTAGGTTCAAACTCTGGTCTTTCTCAGTGGGTTTAGGATCCGGTGTTGCCATGAGCTATAGTGTAGGTAGCAGATGCTGCTTGGATCCTACATTTCTGTGGCTGTGGCGTAGGCCAGCAGCTGCAGTTCCAATCTGACCCCTATCTGGAAACTTCCATGTGCAGTGGGTGTGGTCCTAAAAAAAATAAAATTAAAGTATCCAGAATGGAATTCACCATCTCCCCATGTCTTCCTAAATCTGTCCTACTTCCTCCATCTCAGACAGATATCTATTGATGTGGTCATCAGACACTCTGTAGCAAAACTCCTAATTATACCTCAAAATCCATTTCCCCTCTTTTCTTTCAACAATAGCACCCCCAAGTTTTAGTTGGGTACATGGTCATCCAGAAAAGGGACTATAGTTTTCAGCCTTACTTCCAGAAATGGCTATGTGACCAAATTGTAGCCAACAGAATGTGAGCAGACTTCCTGATCATTCTTCTTCCTATTTGATGGACTGGTAAAGAGACCTCTTCAACTATATGAATGAGGGTATCACCCTAAGGAAAGAGAGAGCAACAAGAAAAAAACATATGAATCTAAAATAACACGGAAGACCATATTTTCTCTTAACTAAACCTGGATTGTTTCCCTATGACAGAAATTAACTTCTGTCTAATTTTTAAAATAATTGACAATTTAAAACTATATGCATTTAAGGTGTACAACTTATTTATTATGTATAAACTGTGAAATAATCACAATCATGCTAATTAATATATCCATCGCAAGTACATTTTCTCATTTTTAACGTAGTAAGAACACAAGATCTATACTGTCAACAAATTTCAAGCATAAAATACAATATAGTATTGTCAAGATCTATACTGTCAACAAATTTCAAGCATAAAATACAATACAGTATTGTTAACTAGAGTTGCATTGCTGTACTAAGTCCATGATGCATAACTGAAACTTTGTATTTCTTGCCCAGCATCTCTGCATTCTACTGATTCTGTTTGTTTGACTATCTTAGACTTCATGTATAAGTGATTATACAGTTTTTGTTTTTCTGCATCTGGTTTATTTCACTTAGCACAATGTTTTCTAGGTTCATTCATGTTGTCACAAGTGGTAGGCTTTCATTCTTTCTTAAAGTTTAATAATATTCTGTCATGCATATATACACATATCACATTTTCTAGATTCATTCATCCATCAACATCTGCCTTGTTTAAACAAGGATTATTAAATTGGATCTTTGATAGAGCAGCTAAGCAGTATTCTAAATTATACACACCCCATCTCAAGCTAGAAATTTCAAAGGCACTGCTCATTTATATATCTCATCCCCTAGGTTCAAACATTTATCAAATCTTGTTCATTCTATCTGAGAGAATAATCTCAAATCTCAAATTCATAACACAAAAAACTGGCACAGAAAACACAGATCAAAGGAACAGAATAGAGAGCCCATAAATAAATCCACACAGTTCTGGTCAATAAATCTATGACAAAGGAGCCAAGAATACACAATGGAGAAAAGACAGTCTCTTCAATAAATGATGTTGGGAAAACTGGACAGCTATATGTATAACAATGAGATTAGAACTTTCTCTAACACCATACACAAAAGTAAACTCAAAATGGATTAAAGATC
>PVHT021183617.1:15837816-15865959 GCA_004024745.2 Catagonus wagneri | reverse complement strand
TTAACGATCCGGCGTTGCCGTGAGCTGTGGTGTAGGTTGCAGATGCGGCTCGGATCCTGCGTTGCTGTGGCTGCGGCGCAGGCCAGTGGCCACAGCTCCGATTAGACCCCTAGCCTGGGAACCTCCACATGCCGCGGGTGCGGCCATAAACCCGCGGCCATAAAATGACAAAAGGCAAAAAAAAAAAAAAAAAAAAAATGGATTAAAGATCTAAATGTAAGCCCAGAAACCATAAAATTCATAGAGGAAAACACAGGCAGAACACTCTTTGACATAAATCATAAATCATAGCAATATTTTTGGATCTATCTCCTAGAGGAAATGAAATAAAAGCAACAATAAATAAATGGACCTAATTAAACTGAACAGCTTTTGCAGAGCAAAGGAAACCACTGACAAAGCAAAAAGACAACCTACCGAATGGGAGAAAATATTTGCAAATTACATGACCAATAAAGGGTTAATATCCAATATATAAACAACTCAAACAACTCAACATCAAAAAATCAACCTGATTAAAAAATGGGAAGAAGGACTGAATAAGCATTTTTCCAAAGAGGAAATCCCTATGGTTAAAGATGTTCAACATCATTAACCATAGGGAAATGCAAATCAAAACCACAATGATATATCTCATCACACCTGCCAGAATGGCTATCATTAAAAAAGAAAATAAATAAAAAATGTTGGCAAAGATACAGAGAAAAAGAAATCCTTGCACACTAATTGTAGGAACGTAAAATGGTATAGCCACTGTGGAAAACAGTATGGAGGTTTCTCAAAAAACTAAAAATAGAACTACTATATGACCCAACAATTCCACTCCTGGGTATATATCAAAATACCAAAACCACTAATTCAAAAAGATATGTGCACTCTAATGATCATAGCAGCATTATTTACTATTGCCAAAATATGGAAGCAACCTAAATGTTCACCAACAGGTGAATGGACAAAAACGACGTGGCATATATAAATGGAATACAGTAGTATTGTATGAGTACAGCCATAAAAAGAACAAAGTTTTTCTACTTGCAGCAACATAGATGGAGGGCATTATATTAAGTGAAATAAGTCAGAGAGAGACTGTATAATGTAACATATCTGGAACATAAAAAATACAACAAGCTAATGAATATAACAAAAAAGAAATAGACTCATAGATATAGAGAACAAATTAATGGATAACAGTAGGTAGAGGGAAGGAGGAAGGGCAATACAGGCATAGAGGAGGAAGAGGTACAAACTCTGAGGTTTAAAATTAACTACAAGAATATATTGCACAGCACAGGGAATGCAGCCAATATTTTATAATAACTGGAAATGGAAGCATCCTACCATTATGAAAACACGCAGTGGTGATAGTGCTCCCTTATATTCAGCCTAGACTCACACCACCCCCACATCAAAATTCCTCTTTCTGGTTACAAAAGGAAAAGCATTAGCTGAGACAGTAGCTGAGGAACAGTAAAGCGCATGAGCTTTGAACTCAAAGTGCCTGGTTTCAAATCCTGAGTCTGCCACTCATCAGTCCTCTGACTCTGGGCATGTCACTTACCCTCCGAACTTTATTATCTTCATCTAAAATAGGTAATTATTCCTACCACAGATGGTATTTGTGAGGATATCATAGGTTTGGATTTGCAATGAGTTATAAACACCTAATAAAATGTAAATGAATTGGACCTATAATTAATTTACCTATACTGCACTTAAAACAGGAACCGCCACACTAAGCACTATGTAAAGCCTAGCTAGTCTTACAATTTCAAAAAGAGAATGTTATAAGAAAGGGTAAAGAGTGTCCTTGGAAGTCTGAGTGAACAGTAAGCACAACTAATTATGTGTTATCTTTTATCATTATTATCTGTTAAGGATACATTTCTAAAACTGGCTAATTATTACCTAAATATTTAAGTTTCAAATGTTATAGGACGCCTGGAAAGAAGGGTGCTCCTTTAAGGCCCAGCATATGTAAAAATACCTGTTAGAGATATCTGTAAAGACACTGGAAGCCAGTATCTGCTAAACCAGTTCTGAACCAGACCTTTATTCTCATTTCATGATCAATCATCATCACTTATTCTGGGATGAACCTGACTTGTCTCTCTGACCAAATTCCTGTACTTTCCTTTCCAGGTCTACCATCCAGTGGGCGCTTTTCCTTTACTGCCCAATTCACATACTCATTCCCTGATTTATGGTTTGTTTCTGTCCCCTTCTGAGAAAATGTACTTGCCAGCTGTTTTTCTGCTTAGTTCTCCATCTCTGCTCTGATCGCAGATATGCAGACTATACCTACACAGTGGATTTTCCCCACAGTATAAACAATCCATCCCCAATTGCCCTACCCAGTTCCTACATCAGAAGTTGGATAATGAAGTTTGGGGGAGATTTAAAGGTGGGAAGATGGGCTAGAAAGAATAGAAAGGAGGGCAGAAGGACCTGCGTTGGAAACTTAGTAAAAGGAAATTAAGGTGTATTGGGCAGTGATCAGTACTAGATCACAGATGTAGACCCAGCGTATCAGTAATCCTATATAGAACAAAGCTGAAAGAACATATGAATGCCAGGGAGTTCCTATTGTGGATCAGTGGGTTAAGAACCCAACTAGTATCCATGAGGATGCAGGTTCAATCCCTGGCCTTTCTCAGTGGGTTAAAGGATCCTGCATTGCCACAAGCTGCAGCATAGGTCACAGATGCAACGTGGATCTGGATCTGTGGTGCAGGCTGGTGGCTACGGCTCTGATTCGACCCCTAGCCTGGGAACCTCCATATGCCATGGGTGTGGCACTAGAAAGACAAAAAAAGAAAAAAAAAAGATTAAAAGAAAAGAAAAAAATGCACATGTCAAAGGTATGTATGCTTTACCACTTCTGCCTAGAGCTGGCCTAGGTACTAAATATTTAAGCACAAACATCAAAACTCTAGTTTTGCATTCTCTGGGGTAAACTTAACATTTAATGCTGCATTACTTTGACCACATGTATTAACACATTTGCTTAAGTATCAATGTTGCTAAATATATTCTGACAGCAACAATGGCTACAAAGGAGAAAAAAAAAATCTGTGATGTGTAGTTTTTCAAAGATCTGACAGTCTTCTTTAATAATTAAAAATCTGCTATACTGGCCTAATGGCAAAATCTTTCTGCAAATTGACTTTCTATTCATAGTGAGAGGATTGGACTAAAAACGGAATAATCATTAATGTGCCTTCCTGCTCTTTATTTCTTGGGTTTGTGTTTAGTTTCTTATAAACTGGAAGCTAACCTGATTAAAAATTTACAATCTCTCAATGTAAATTACAGCATTTTATTAGAGAGGGAAACTCGAGTTGAATCTTCTCCTTTTTTTGCCTTTTCTAGGGCCGCACCCACGGCATATGGAGGTTCCCAGGCTAGGGGTCTAATCGGAGCTGTAGCTGCCGGCCTATGCAACAGCCACAGCAACGCAGTGACCACACCACAGCTCACGGCAACACCGGATCCTTAACCCACTGAGCAAGGCCAGGGATTGAACCCGCAACCTCATGGTTCCTAGTCGGATTCGTTAACCACTGAGGCACGATGGGAACTCCTGAATCTTCTTTTAATAACACTGACATGTTTAAAGAAATACGAAAATCGGAGTAAAATACTGAGCCTTTGTCAACTGTAACTGTCAAAAGAACTATGATAATTGATGATGAATCACAAGGATTTAAAAATACCTGAAAAATATTTATCACTATTACCCAAATATTGAATATTCTCTCTTGAAATGGTTTTCTACAGCTTTTTGTTTTATCTTTGACTAGTGAGAAACTTATGGTATGCAAATTATATCTTAAAAATGGCTCAGTATTATAAGTCACTTTATTGGTAAGTACACTAGATAAATTATTCCAGAGTAGAACATTCAAAAACATGACTAGGAGTTCCTCTGTGGCTCAGCAGTTAAGGACCCGGTGTTGTCATTGCTGTGGCTTGGGTTGCTGCTAAGGTGTGGATTCAGTTCCTGGCTGGGGAATTTTCACAAGCCATGGGCATCGTCAAAATGAAAATAAAACTCATGCCTAAACCCTGGGTGTGTGTCCAAGAAAGACTACAATCAGGATCTGGAAGAAAGATCTGCATAACATGTTTACTGTAGCACCATTCACAATAGCCAAGATATGGAAACAACCTAGATGTCCATTGATGGGTGAATGGATAAAGAAAATATGGTATAGAATAGAGTCTAGCTTTAAAACAAATGAAATCCTGCCACATGCAACAACATGGATGAAATTTGAGGCCCAGTGCTAAGTGAAAGAAACCATTCTCAGAAGAACAAATATTGCATAAAATCACTTAAATGAGGCATCTAAAATAAACTCACAGAAGTAGAAAGTAGAATAATGATTGCCAACGGTATCACTGTCTAATGGGTATGGTTTCAGTTGCAAAGGATGAGTAAATTGTAGCCAGAGATCTGCTCTACAAGACTGTGTCTAGAGATCACATCACTGTATTCTGCAATTTAAAAATGTGTTAAAAGAGCAGATCCCATATGAAATATTTTTTTGGCATTTATCATTTTAGGGCCACACCTGTGGCATACAGAGGTTCCCAGGCTAGGAGTCAAATTGGAGCTGCAGCTGCTGGCCTAAGCCACAGCCACAGCAATGTGGGATCTGAGCCGTGTCTGCAACCTACACCATAGCTCACGGCAACGCTGGATCCTTAACCTACTGAGTGAGGCCAGGGATCAAACCTGCGTCCTCATGGATACTAGTCAGGTTCATTAACCACTGAACTACAACGGAAACTCCCCATATGAAATGTTCTTAACAGAAGAACAAAAAAACAGAAGGGCATAAGGAAATCCGCGGAGGTATGTTTATTACCTTGATTGTGGTACTAGTTTCATGGGTGTACGCATATGTGCAACCTCATCAAATTGTATACATTAAAATCTGAAGTTTTTATATACTAATGATACCTCAATCAAGCTGTATCTAAATGAATGAATGAATGAATGAATGAATGAATAAAGGCATGCTTAAAATTATCCCAAGATTTCTGGAGGACAATTAGGCACTACTATAAAAATTTTGAAATACACAGGAGTCCTGTCATGACTCAGTGGTAACGAATCCAACTAGAATCCATGAAGATGTAGATTTGATCCCTGGCCTTGCACACTGGCTTAAGGATCCGTGTTGCTGTGAGCTGTGGTGTAGGCCAGTGGCTGAAGCTCCAATTCAACCCCTAGCCTGGGAACCTCCATGTGCTGCAGGTGCAGCCCTAAAAAGGAAAAACAAAGAAAAAGAAAAGAAATTCAAATACATATATAACCATTATCTAACAATTCCAATTCCTCAAATTTACTCTAAAAATGAAATATATCTTGAATTATTTAGCAAATTTTTAGTTCCTAGGAATCTCAATGGTGTGATGCATTGCAAATCAAAATGGAAACTTAAATTCCCTACAACCGTGAAATGGTTACTTGGTTGGGATACATCCAATAAAAAAAATTCAACCATTTGGAGTTCCTGTCATGGTTCAGTGGAAACGAATCTGACTAGTATCCATGAGGACACAGGTTGATTCCTGGCCTCGCTCAGTGGGTTAAGGATCCAGTGTTGCTGTCAGCTGGGGTGCAGGTGGCAGACACGGCTCAGATCTGGTGTTGCTGTGGCTCTGGTGTAGGCCAGCAGCTGCAGCTCTGATTCAGCCCTAGCCTGGGAACCTCTATATGCTCTGGGTACAGCCCAAAAAGACAAAAAAAAAAATTTAAAAGGATGCTATAGAATAAATCTTATGTATTTTTTAAATGGCCACTGTATTTTGAGATAAAAAAGCCCAGTGACAAAATAGCAGATATAATAAAATCACAAATTTGCTAAAAATACATATAAATATATTCAAAGTTAACATTCTGATAAGAATGGTCTAACCTTCCACAAGAAATATGTATGGCTATATATAACTTTTTTAAAATTTTAGGCTATTTATAGTAAGAAGGAATGGATTTTTATACAACTGAAATACCATGGTTACCAGATACGCATTTCTTCAGTACTCAGAGATTTCCTCATAAATTTATTCCATTTACACCACCTTGTTACCATCTTTTCCCTTTTTCCTTCTTCCACATTGTCAGAGATGTAAGAAGGTTTTCATTCTCCTGTCCAGGACTAACTCCACAGTAAACTTCCTAATCCATCCCCTGCAAATTCACCTAAAAACTCTCTTGCAACCAGGTCAAATATTCCTCAAATCCATCAAAGTTTTCTTACTTTATCAAGCTGACTCGAGTGCAGCTTTGACATACTGTATTTTTTTTAGGACCACACTCACTGCATATGGAAGTTCCCAGGCTAGAGGTCAAATTTGAGCTCCAAGTGCCTGCTTACGCCATAGCCACAGCAACACAGGATCCAAGTGGCATTTGCGACCTACACTGCAGCTTGGGGCAACAACAGATCCTTAACCCACTGAGCGAAGCCAGGGATCGAGCCAGGATCATCATTAATATTAGTCAGGTTTGTTTCCATTGTGCCAAGGCAGGAACTCCCGCATATTGTATTTTGTACACACCTCTGTTTTCTTATTGTATTTCAATTGTTTGCATGTGTGAGAGGGCAGAAACTAGAAGCTATTTGAAACAAGATGGCATGTATTTTCATGTTTATATCCCCAGAACTCAGGACAGTTCCCAACATCCAATATTTGTTCTATGAACTTCATATAAAAGTCTACTAAAACTCCTCCTTGAAAATACAATTAACTCAAGATCCTCTAAAACTTAATCACATCCATAATCACTTTGCTAGCCAAGATCTTACTCAATTGATTAAAAATATGATATCTTCTTAATGTCACTGAAAATTACTAAGCCCAAAATATAAACAGTTGGAATATTTATTGAGTATCTGCTCTGTAAACTGGGGATATCAAGATTTTATGGCTTAGTGAATAAGACAAACATAGAAACAAGTCATTTCACATCATATAACCAGTATCAAACAGAGGCAATGCAATTTGATACAGGAATATGAACAAGTAAGTAATGACATATTTTATTGGTGGTGTCAAACTTATCCCAAAAGAGAGAGAACAGGCTTAGAAAGGAGTTGTTCCTTTGCACTCTAAATATCACTTAATTCTTACTATCAATTTTCTCCTTTGAAAGAGTTCTTTAGGGTTTCCACATTACAGGTTACATTTCACCATTTGTCTTGAGGGAGCCAATGTCAACCAATTTTAGAATGATGGACACAGATCTCTATCAGTATATTGCTTTTTGAGTTATAGTGATCATGAGTCCATGCTCCTGAACTGGCAGGAAATCAAATCAACGGATACAAAGAGAAGCAGCTATGCCTTAACTCTTAAGACCCTTCATGATCTCACCTGCATCAACAACTTTATTTTATCTCTCTTCATTCAACCTTTCAACTTTACATTCTGGCAAAGTCAAACTGCATACACACCAGCCTCATTCAAACACAACCCCAGAAAACAGCTGCCTAAGTCCACCACCCTCCCAACAGTTAATCACTACTTCCTCTGTATTACTTCTGTACGTTATACAAGCTTCTCTTGCTTTGTTGATTAATCTATTAAAATGCTTTTCTTTTCTCTCTTTTTGGTCTTTTTATGGCTGCACTCGCAGTATATGGAGGTTCCCAGGCTAGGTGTCGAATCGGAGCTGTAGCTGCCGGCCTACACACAGCCACAGCAACACCAGAGCCAAGCCGCGTCTGTGACCTACACCACAGCTCATGGCAACGCTGGATCCTTAACCTCCTGAGTGAGGTCAGGGATCAAACCTGAGTCCTCACGGATACTAGTCAGATTCATTTCCTCTGAGCCAGGATGACGGGAACTCCCTAAATGTTTTCCTTTCTTAGTCTCTGAGTACCTGGAAAGCTGAGAAAGTGTCATTTACATCCTCTATTCTCAGCACTCTAGTGCAGCATTTGGAAATGATTGCTTTAAGAATTGAGCATTTAAGGAGTCTTTAAAAGTATAAAGATATACTAAAATATACTGACCTACTCTAACTACAATCTATGAAATTGGCTGAACATGTGAGTATCAGAAATAAATCTGAGGAAAAAATTTTTATGCAATTTTACTTGATAACTAAGAAAGCTAAACTGTAAATTATATACCCTGGTGGCAATACATTTAAATTTTTATGTTATTGATATTTAAAGAGTAAAGTATTTATGTTCCAATGTATTTATCAATAAATATTAAGATGGGGAGTTCCTGTCATGGCTCAAAGGTAACAAACCCAACTAGTATCCATGAGGACACGGGTTTGATCCCTGGCCTTGCTCAGTGGGTTAAGAACTTGTGAGTTGTAGTGTAGGTTACAGATGCGACTTGAATCCCACATTGCTGTGGCTGTGGTGTAGGCTGGCAGCTATGGCTCTATTCGACCCCTAAGCTGGGAACTTCCATAAACTGCAGATGAGGCCCTAAAAGACAAATATATATATATATATATATGATTTAATAAGAAGGATAAACTTTTTTTAGGTTCTTCTACAATTATCTATAAAGGAAAAGAATCTGAAATAGAATATAGGAATATATACATGTACATATATAACTGAATCACTTTGCTATACATCTGCAACATTATAAATAACTATACTTTGATTTTTTAAAAAGGCTAAAATTTGATAAAATCCAGGTTTGAGTGTATTAAATGTACAAATAAAACATGTTCATTTAATACACTCAAATAATGAAAAACTATCATTTTTCGAGTTTTTGCATGTATCACACACTTGCAAAGGCTTTACAATACATTGCAACCATCCCCTGAATGCTATTGTTATTCTCCTTGAGTACAAGAGATTCAGAAAAACCAAGTCTCTTGTCCAGTGTTAAATTTTCAGGAAAGCAGTAGAGCTGGGATTTGGACTTAGATTTGCCTAGACCCAGAGCCCAAACTTTGAGTCACTAGTTATATGACTGAAATGACATGTTGCTCAGAGATGGCGAGAATGAACCAGACAGTTAAATAAGAGCTATAAACCCAGTAAATCTCGTGTTCTTAAGGTAAGTTTCCTCCTACTTGAGATAAACGATTTTACAATTCAGTACATGACTTTCCTCCTTATTATTTATCTGGCAGACAAATGTATCTGGCATAGAGCTAATTAGAACTATGTAAAGATGACAAATATTCAAGTTAAACATACACACAGCAAAGCAAATACAATTCACAATTGTACGGGATGGTCCATTTCTTCCATAAACAACTTCTTTGACATGATAAAAATTTGCTGGAAATAAATATAAATTATGGGGGGATTTGTTCAGTAAGTATTCACTTTTAATATCTACTAATATGTCAGTAACTGTACAGAATATAAATACTGGTATGCTATAGTCTGACGCACAAGGCAATCTCAGTCTATTGGGAAGCCCACCTTAGTAGGTACAACAAATTAACTGCTGCGATTTGAGGAATACAAATAAGGAAGTCATGTCAGCATATTGTACCATTCATGCCTAATACAACTGACTGTTTCCTTGGATGACGTTTTTGTTAATGTCCCACAAGAAAATAATATGCTACCACAAGATCCTGAGAATTAAGTAAACAACAGAAATACCCACAGAAATATTTTATGATCTTGAGCACAATCTCTAACTTAGAGCCCACTTACGGAAGTCAGAATGAGAGAGAACACAGTGCATATTTTTCATTATTGTTAAAATCATGCACTTATGGGACAAACAATTAAACCACCTGATCCACAGATACACATGCCAGTCACGTTAGATAAGAAACAAATCTAGTGACTATCATAATCAGTACTGCTTTCCAATCAGTAGGATCTTATACCACAGATGTACTCTGGCAGCATTATATTGATCATGAATTCTTGTTTTTTTCTCTTAATTGGGTTTTCCTCACTTGGCATTTATTAAAGCAAAATTGTAATTAAGAAAGAGAATAGGCGATTGCAAATCATGTAAAGTAAAAACAATCACCCTATTTGTATATTGCCTGATTTCCATTTTGAAGTCTAGTAAGGAGGTTCTAGAAAAATGTCCTCTAATCTTCTATCCACTTGTGAAAAGTGTATCACTCTTCCTCCTTGTCTTTCTTGACTCACTTTCCTGTTGGCACCTATTTGTTTTTGCCCAGAGCTGTCTGATCTGATACTTTAGTGCTCTCAAACCCAAGAGCAAACTTACTCTGGTTGGGCAACCCTCCTTCCAAGTAAAAATCCAGGCTGTCCTGCCAGATGTTCAACTAACAAAATCAATTACTGTGCGGTATTTCTGTCCAGTCGCACCACTCGCAGTCTATTATTATACACGAATATTTTTGACAAGTCAGTGGAAACTGGTTAAAATAACTGGGTGCATTTATTTAAACACTGGGAGACAGGCTCAGTTTTCTTTTTTTCCCTTTTTTTCTTAGCACAGATAAATGAATATAGATGTTTACAGATTCCTGAGTGGCTGTTCTCTTCTCCATGACAACATTTTCAGGACAGCAGACTAGCTATGTCCTACCCCCACCTCCGCTGTGGGCAACAGGAATGAGCAAATAAAATGTCTGTAATTGGAAATGTGTGAGATAGCACCCATAATCCTCTGCTAAGAGACATAAAATTTATTAGCGTCTTTTTTGTTGTATCAACACCAAGGTTTTAGCAAGATTTTCCTTTTAGGATTTTGTTAGCCACTAGCATCAAGCAGACCTGCTGGCTGAAAATGAGAAGAGACATAAATTATGCCAAATTTGTTTAAAAATTAGTAACTTGACATGTGACAGGAACTCTGCCAGTATATAAGCAGTTTCATGTGTTCAAGACTGTAAAGGTAGAAGAATCACATGACATTAGAGAGGAGGTGAAATATTGAGAAATGAACATTAAGACATTTGACAATTTAACAAGGTATAAACATCTACTTTCTTTTCCTTCTACCCTAAATACCTCCTCCTCCCCCCAAATATAACACATTGGCTGTCTGGAAAAGAAACAGGGAGAAGGAGAGGGAAAGAGACGAGGACAGAGAGAGGAGGAAAGAGGAAGAAGGGAAGAAAGAGTGAGAGAGAAGTATGTTAGATGAAGATGTAATCAGCTTTATATTACTTAAAACCTAAAGGATAAAAATATACACATGGACACACATGCATGCACACGTGCACACACACACACTCCACAGAGTTGATGAATGTTAATAGTGTTGGTGTAACAGTGGCATTCCTTTTTAACAGATTATTTGGTCATCTATGATCATTTCTTGTCACCTAAGAGCGATCTGAGTTTCTCTTCTCTCTGTGAGGCTCAGTCTTCTCTGAAAGCTGGCTTCCATCCTTGCTCCAGGCTACAAAAAAGCAGAGCTGTTTGCATGGCACAGCACCAAGCCCTTTAACTCAGTGACTCATGCCATTTAGAACCTCAGTTTTTACCACCTCCATCTGCTGCCCAAGAAGAATTATATCCCAATTGCCTAGGTCACTAAGAAAGAATATTTGTAAAATTCCTCTGGCATTTCATAAGGCCTCTGGCCCTTCCATTCAAATGTCAGCGTTTCCTTGTTATTCAAATAGGCTTTGCTAAATAAAACTATAACACTGTGTGAAATGATTTGATACAAGTAGGACAAATTCAGAATACCCAGTATATGGGCAACCTGAGTAATCAACTACCAGATATCATTCAGCCAAAATATTTAGAGGGATTTAGAAGAGTTTTGCAATTTAGCCTATGTGAACAAGTACAACATATGTAGCAGCACTAACCAAGATAACAGACCAAAGGCTAGGCACATCACTTAGGCTATGGGGCATGATCTGATTTTCTTCATTAAGGAAGGTCAGAAAATAAATCATCCTTTGAGGCTTTACTCTATTACAAAAAGGATTTGATAGGCATGATTAGACTCCTGTTGAAAAGCAAAAGGACAGGGAATTGCTTCAATGAAAGCTTTAGAGTAACGTTGAAGGGAATCTCTTTATTTTGCATGAGACCAAAGAATGCCATATGACATGTGACAGAACATTCTGAAACTGACCTAGTACCTCTCTGGAGCTGCTTGTAGAGCAGAGACATCATGCAGCAAGTCCTAAGTAGCTCTCTTGGTGACCCTTTAGTCAGAGTGTGGACAATGCCCCATCAGCGCCCAGCCAGCTTCCAACCCCATGTTGACTTTCAGTAAGCTTCCTAATGACAGGCAGCAGCTGGCCTTCAATTTTCTGATCAGGAAGCCTGGGAGGAAAGCCCAATGAGCTAGGAAGGATCCAAAGCCGGTTTTGGAGCCAGATACTGTGCAAAGCACCCATGGTGCCTGCCTATTAAGAAGTCCAGAATTTCTAGTTTCTAACAATAACACAACCACCTACCATTAAATCCTATTTCAAAAGGCTTGTTGCAACAGAAAAGTGTATTTTACAATTCACAACCATCTCAAAAGTTCATAGTATTCTTCATATTTTACTAAAAATTGGGTAGACTTTCAGATCAATCAATAGTAATTATTGATATTTCACTTAGACACATATGCATGTACTTGGATATACAGAAACATGAATACATACACATTTATAGAAATACACATATAATACACATACATAAAGCCAGGCTTCTATAAATATAAATGTGCATATATTCACATAGGATTGTCTCCTGGCACACTCCTTTTTAGAAAAGACTTTCTAGAAGAATTTGCCTTATGTTTGACGTTTACATGGTTTTGAAATCAAATGACACATCTGAATATGGCTGATCAAACGTTGTATAAGATTTCCTGACTACTCAATTTATCTCTCAAGAAATTTGTAGCACCAGCTTCCTTAGCCTCTTCCATCTGCAGATGTAGACATCAGATGTACAGCTGACATCACTGACTGTATATTTTACATTTTTCCAGAAATATCTCCAACTTCCAAATCTGTACAAAATAATTAAATAAGGAACATCACAAGCAATTCCCCACAGGAAAGAATCCTAAAAACCTATAAAGGAAGTGTGGCTGGTAAGATATATTCCCATTGTCCATAAAAGTAAGCTAAATAGATACATATCTGTCAGTGTATTTAAAATGTATTAAAGTAACACATTTTTCAATTAACTACTAATTCCCTTTTAAGAAATAAGGTTTCAAAAATGATTGAGAGATTAAGAAGACATTGACTTCAGTGAGTAATGAATTTAGAAAAAAGCTAATATACATCAGGAGAACAGTATTTATCTCATACACTTTTATGCTTTCTCCCCCAATTTTCCTGTTAAATGACTATAAGTAGCATTCAAGGGAATTAACTCAGTAAGTCACCCTGCCTTACTGATATCATTTTCTCCTCTTCTTCTTTTCTTTGAGCCATTCTTATACAGGGAGCACTATACAATGGGACTTCCGTAGCTTACCACCCTTGTTATCACAACCACCTAATGAGGTGGGTGTTATTATGACTCTTATTTTTCAGATAAATAAACTGAAGTTAAAAGGGCTATGATCACACAGAAGAGAAAGAGTAATGTCGGCTCTCATACCCAGATCTGTGGGACTCCACAAGCTTTTCTGTGAATCACTATAAAATTCTCTATTCATGAATTTCACCTAAGTCTCTATGAATAAATTCTTTTTTTTTTTTTTTGTCTTTTTGCCTTTTATGTAGAGCCACACCCGCGGCATATGGTGGTTCCCAGGCTAGGGGTCTAACAGAAGCTGTAGCTGCTGGCCTTCGCAGCCACAGCAACACCGTATCCGAGCCGCGTCTGCAACCTTCACCACAGCTCACGGCAACACCGGATCCTTAACCCACTGAGCAAGGCCAGGGATCGAACCCACAACCTCATGGTTCTTAGTCGGATTCATTAACCACTGAGCCACGAAGGGAACTCCACTATGAATAAATTCTTGATGATCCATCTTCAAGAATGAGCACAATGATGTGTCTTAACTTCATTCCTCCTACTGTGGAATATGCTATTGAGTCTTCTCATCTTAATCAGGGAGGAAGATCCTGGGCAAAAGGCAGGTTAGGAACTTAACCTATCACTGATGAAACATGCACAATCCCATCCTTAAGTTGCCCACATTCTGCCATCATCAAACATAAAGTACCAAAAATAGATACAGGGATACCACCTCTTCCTGGAATTCTTATTTGCCCTATGGAATGATGAATCTCTACCTAGACGGTTTTTTCTTTACTGTAGAGCTTTAAGACTGCTATTTTGGCCTTATATCACTGAGGGATTACAGTAACCACTAATCCTAATGTATATTACCTGCTTACTCAGAATGCCAAGTGTACATGAGTTGTTTTCTTTCATGTTCTCAACAACCCTGTGAGGAAAGACTATTATTGCCCCTAGTTTACAGATGAGAAAACTCAAACATAAAGATTAAGCAGCCTGATCAGGGTGATTCAGTTAGGAAAGACGAGCGCTGCTGTCCACATCCAGCCTGCCTAACTCAAGAGTCCACGCTCAACATCCAGTTCTTGTAAAACATACTTAGTAGTCAACTAAATTCAAGGTCAGTTTAAGATGTTCCATGTTGTGGTTCTTCATATAATTTACATGAAAAAAGAAAAAGGCTTCAGCGAGAGACTATGATTTTGACGGGTAAAATTCAAAAAGATCAAATATGAATTAAAACAATACTCTCCAGAATCCAGTGACATCTCTGTCAGGGACAAAAGTGCCATGGCCTTTTTCAGTGGCCTGTAGACAATTATCCTCTGCCATAATCACAGGACTTTACCAGCAACAAACCGTCACCACTGTACATGCCACTCAACTGAGTTCATAAGAGTCCAGAAAAAGGAAGAAATTTTCTCCATAGGAACACTGAGAAATTATTTCCAAGAAGAGTGTAATTTTTAATTTTCTTTTAATTCAGGTTATTCATTTACTTTATTGAAATCCAGTTGATTTACAATATTATGTTATTTTTAGGTGTACAACATAGTGATTCGATATTTTTATAGATTACACTCCATTTAAAGTTATTACAAAATAATGGCTTAATTTCCTTTTGAACTCTGACCCAAACATAAGTTAATGCTTTTATAGCTTAAATCAGAAGGCTAGTTTTTGTTATATATGATTATAAATTTATCTATCATTTTCATATATTCCATCTGGATACATACACTGTATGTATGAACACACACTGTCAATCCAAGCATGGACAAATATTATTTGCCAATTTGTTTTTTTAAGAAAGTGTACTCTTGCAAGTTTCCTTTCTACTAAGAAAATGTCCAATATAATTGCCAGAACCCCTAGTTTGACTACTGTCATCTACAAAAGAGAGATGATAAATGTAATTTGTGAAAAGCATCCACATATTTTTTAATGATTTTTGGTTTTTCCATTATAATTGGTTTACATTGTTCTTTCAATTTCCACTGTACAGCAAACTGACCCAGTCACACATATATACTTTTTCACATTATCCTCCATCATGTTCCATCATAAGCGACTAGATATAGTACCCTGTGCTCTACAGCAGGATCTCATTGCTTATCCACTCCAAAAGCAATACTTTGCATCTATTAACTACAGACTCCCAGTCCATCCCACTTCATCCTCTCCCCTTTATTTTCCTATGTCAGAGACTGCTTGCTGACTAGGAGTCTCTGAGCATACCTTATTCTGAAAAGGGGAACTAATATTGCAGACCCATTTTACAGATGAGGAAAGTTGAAGCTCATTATGGTTAACTCACTGAGCCAAATTCACAGAGCTAGTAAGCAAAAGAGTCAGAATCTGAACTACTGTCTGCCTCTTTCCAAGGTCTGTGTTTCTCCTACTACTTCATGCTACTACAATCCTCCTACGGGGTAAAATTATAAAATGTTTCCTTCTTGGTGTTCCTGCTGTGCTGTGACAGGATCAGCGGAGTCTCTGCAGCCTCAGGATGTGTGTTCGATCCCTGGCCCAGCATGATCCCTGGCCCAGCACAGTGGGTTAAAGGATTCAGCCTTGTCTCAGCTGTAGCATAGGTTGCAGCTGCAGCTCAGATCTGATTCCTGGTCCAAGAACTCCATATGCCACAGGGCAGCCAAAACAAGTTTCCTCCCTAAAACAATCTCTGTCTCAGGATTTAGATACTTTGTTTTGAGCGTCAAATTAACCCAGACTGCTTTGGCTTCTACTCAGTTTGATGCTCTTATTTCAGCTACAGAAGCTCAGGTTCTTAAAGCTGCATTATACCCACAGGCCGATCTCCAGTTTGTTCGTACCTGCAGTTCCTGAATTTTAGGCTGCTGTGCCCAGTCCTAACTTACAACTCACTGCCTGCATCTCCTATTGCTCTGTATCCAGAGAGCCAGCTAAAACTCCATTCCAAAAGGGATTTAAAATTTGAAAAGGAGAATCAAAGTTAATATTGCTTTTAGAAAAAGAGAAAAATGAGTATTTCTGAACTTTAGCCCTATACTTTTCATGCAAATTTCTTTCTTTATAAGTACTTACCAAAGTAAGCTCTTTATTGGATAGAAGGTTATGATCGGTCATTCAATTATTCAACAAACACTGTAGGTGGTCTGTACTAGCCTGATGCTAGGCACCAGGGATATAGGGATACTTAAGACCTATGACTTAAAGCACCTGAACCCTGTGGTTATAAGCAAAGGTATCCATGAAGAACCACAACACAAGTTGGGATGTGGACACCAGTGTCTGAAATTGCCAAGGAGACAGCAAAGGAAGCTCCATTTAAGTGCTCTAGTGGGTTGTTCCTACCCTATCACGGGTCACATATAACATTAAACATGTATTGTCTTATAACATAAAGACAAGTTTCTCTGTATTAAATTTGGGAATGATTGGTATATATAAATGTATGTTTAAAAAAACAGGTGAAAATTATAAGATGATAAAAACCATAAAAAACACCCTAATTTAAAAAAAAATCCACTTGAATAAATAGAAACTACTAGTATATACGTCTTTGATCACCGTTCTGACACTATGACCTTGAGAAAATTACAAATGGTCATTCTGGGCCTCAGATTTCTTAACACCAGAGTGAACTATGTAATCTCTAAGATTTATTTTGGCTTTAAAATTTTGTAACTGTTACATGGAACACATATTTCAGTCTAACAAGACTTAATATTCCTGGCAAATTAAGTACCCATGTATCTAATTTGCACTATTTAAACTCCATGCAGCTCTTTCATTTTTAATGAATATAATGGTGTCACTAAGTTTTTATGGCACTCTTTTGGTTTTACATTCTGTACCTGAAGTGGTCTGATATCTCACTGAAAATGGGCTTCCATAATACATATTTTGGACTGGTGCTTCCAGGAACACAAATTTAACTAATAATATGTTTGCTGACTGGCTAACATTAAACATTGTTCTAGTTTTAGTAAAATTTCTAAGAGGAATTTAGGAAACATATGGCTCTGTTGATCTTATCAGCTGGCAAGAAGACAACACATATATATGACAGATGATTTGAACTATGATATAAATGGGGACAATTATGATTTTAAATCATTTGACAAATTATGGAAAATATGCATGTATTTTTGTATTTTAAAATTCTTTTCTGACCTCAGTACATTTGTCCTGACACTTGTTGGCTGACCTAAGATTTGAAACAGCATTCAGCTCCCTTTGAGATCGTGAAAAAAAATTTCAGAAAGTCTTCATGTTAGTTCAGTAGCGAAAACCTGTTATCAAATAATTTATTATGCATAACAATTTATTGCAATTCAATGATTCCTTTCTATATAATGCAAAACTGATTATCTCACTCATTATTTAATGTATGTTGTTTCTTAAGGTAGGGAGCTTTGGGTTATTCCATGTAAACAGAAATAAGCAATATAAACAGTTTGAGTATCAATTTGAGATTAATAATATTAATTGAGATAACTGACCTTTAAGATCCTTTCAAACACATTATTCACTAAATTCACAGCAGGAGAAAAGCTTATTGTCCTCCTTTTCAGGGGACAGTGATGGTCTCCCATTCTAATTGTGTGCACTAAAAAGTTAACAAAATACCTTCCACAGTTTCTCTATTTCCTCTTACTCACTGGTCTAACTCTGACTCTGACTCCCCTAGCATCCCATTATCCACTGCATTTTAATCAGGACAACATTTAAACAGTGGTGTCCAACAAAACTTTCTGCAATAATGAAAATGTTGTGTATGTGTACCATCCAATATGGTAGCTGCTAGCCATAAGTGATTAAGCACTTAAAATATGGCTAGCACAACCGGAGAACTGAATTATTTAATTTTAATTAATTTAAATTGTAATATCTACAGTGGCCAGTGAATACTACATCATTAAGCACAGACAGACTGCTCAAATATTTTCTAAGCTCTGGTTTCTATTTTGCAATAGCGGTTCTAGCTTCACTTTCTCTTGGAAATAATCGTAAATTTTTGTCAGGTGCTCTCTAACCCTTTGAGAAAAAACTAAATAACACTTCAGTTAATCAACATTCTATTAGAATTAAGTTCCTCTCTACAAAAGCCTATTTGTAATTATGTTTGTAAACAGGAGTACGAAAAGCCCATTATCTTTGAGAAAAAAATAAAACAGCACTGTGTGCTAATGGACCCCTAGTCTTTCTGAATATTGGAAAGAATCTAGCCATATAAAAGAAACACATAAAGGCCTGATTGCATTTTCTTACTAGCAAAGTGCTCTCCTAATCCCCAGCAATAAACTCTTTCTTCCAGGAAAGAATCTTAATACTTTGGGCCAATCAATATTATAAGACTTTACAGAATAGAATTCATGTACAAGGAGCTGATGGTCAGTATAAATTACAAAATAACATTACAGCAAGTTTTTAAGAACAGACAGGCATAATATCTCAGAGGTAAGGAAATCAACAAAGTCACTGACATCATGTATTTTATATAATAGTACGGCCCACGAAATAATTTGTTTGTGCGCAGTGTGCGTGTGTGTGTGTGTGTGTGTGTGTGTGTGTGTGTGTGTTTTCTCTTCCCTAACAAAAGAGTTACTGGAAATTATTGAAACTGACTCTGTCCAGAGTCCAAGTAAGTTTTACTAGAAGCCCATTACCAAGGTAAAGAGAGCATAATCAAATGCTGTGTTTGACAGTAGAAAACGAAAACTTGGCTGATATCTAAAGGTAAATGCTTGAAAAGGAGAGACCCTGGAAACAAGGTCTGATGTGGTGCTCCTGATGCCAGCTGATACTTGGGAAGTGACTACATATATATGTGTGTCCTGAAAAGGAGGAAGGTTGAACACTGAAACTTGGAGACAAAATTGAAGGGGGAATGGGAGCAAGATCATGTAGGGCCCTGTGGGCCACGTTAAGTTGTTCAGATTGTACTCTGAATGCACTGAGAACTCACTGAAAGATTTTAGAAAGGCAGGTGATAAATTTGGAGGCACCATGCCTTTTCAAAAGTCAATTACATCCATGAATACTCAGTATCATGTATCAGGCTAGACCACTAACTTAGTACCTGTAATGACTATGAAAGACACCGAATAAATGGTAAGTGCTACAGAAACGTTAGTCACAGGGGTTTTTCTTTTGTTTTGTTTTTTGTTTTAATTTTATGGCCACACCCACAGTATATGGAAGTTCCCAGGCTAGGGACTGATTATGAACCACAGCTGAGACCTATACCACAGCTATGGCAATGCCAAATCCCTTAACCCACTGCACTGGGCCAGGGATTGAACCCATACTCCACAGCGACCTAACCCACTGCAGTCAGTCTCTTAGCCCAATGTGCCATGGCAGGAACTCCAAGGCACAGGTGTTTTCATTTGTTTTTGTCTTTTTAGGGCCACACCTGAGGCATATGGAAGTTTCCAAGCTAGGAGTCGAACCTGAGCTGCAGCCACCAGTCTACACAGTAGCCACAGCAACTTGGGATATGAGCCACGTCTGCACCTACACCACACAGCTTCTGGCAACCCGGGATCCTTAACCCACTGAGCAGGGCCAGGGATCTAACCCTCATCAGGTTCATTACCACTGAGCCACGATGGGAACTCCCAAGGAACAGTTTTTATTTAACATTATTTTATACCTTTCCCCCAAAGCAATGTGGAAATCACTCCACAAGTTCATAATTATACAAAAGCTTTTTACAGAGGGAAGTTAGGACATTAATTACAAAATTCACTTGTTTTTCAAGTTTAACCTTTAATAACCCTTTCCCACTGTTAGAGAACACATGTATAAACAAGGTGTTATCTGTTATTTGCAAACATTATAATTTTCCAGAACTAGCCACTATCAAAAGAGAGAGCCCCTCTTACCAAGACAGATGAGGTAAAACTTGTACAATGTACTTAAAAAGGTTGTGTAATCAAACAGCTGGTAAGGGTTTCAAAGGAGAACATCTAATAATGAAAAATATAAAGTATAAAATTAACTACCATCAGCAAAATGCAGAAAGCAAACAGAAAAATTCATGCAGTTTCCATCACCTTTTTGTTTTTCTTATTTTTAGGGCCGCACCCTCAGCATATGGAGGTCCCCAGGCTAGGGGTCTAATTGGAACTACAGCTGCAGGCCTACACCACAGCCACAGCAACGCAGGATCTGAGCCACGTCTGCAATCTACACCACAGCTCACGGCAACGCCGGATCTTTAGCCCACTGAGTTAGGCCAGGGATTGAACCTGCAACCTCGTGGTTCCTAGTCAGATTCTTTTCCACTGCTCCATGACAGGAACTCCCCATCACCTTCTTAAGGACAGGCAGCCTTGCCTCAGAACTGCATGGGCACATTTTGATTAGTACCCTACAGCTATTAGCATTTGTAAAAATACATGAACATTAGGAAAAGATGATGCTTGTAACTGGAGCACTACTGAAAAGTATTGTCAAAGTAGAAAATCAAAAGGGCCATTTATATAGAACACCATGGTCATCTTCCTTTTGCATCAAATAAGATACAAAATGTTAGGTCCAAAGATGGGCACATACCCATTTTATTTCAGTGTTAATATTTACTCAAAAGTGTGGCTACGCCTGGAAAGGGCTAGCAATCTTACCTCTGGGATGGTCCCCACTTCCCATTCATCTCCATCAGGGTGAGCAAATTGTGAACATGAATGTGGTCCAAGAGAACATCCTGCCTCACTACAGGAAAGCAAGGCAGCTCACTCACCTGTGTGTACTCACATGTGTCACTGGCACAGCCAGGAGGACAGGAAGCCAAACTTTGTGGGCTATCTGGTGGCTGATGAGGCTGGCAAAACTGAGAAGCTCAGATGGACTATGGCCCTACCTGTGTGAGTTGATGATCTTTCGGTGTAGCCTATCAAATTTAAACGTGACCTGTGTTCCTTACAACATATTTTCCAACAATTAAATGAAGCTTAATCTGATTTAATGAAATCTGTCACTTTTAATAAGACAGAGAACCTTGACTCTAAGTCCCCAAATGTGACAAGTCTAATGTGACCAAATCAGGTTGAATGCTGACAGAGAATTGCAGTTTCCCAAATCTGGATTCTAAATTTTCCTACCTTTTCAAAGTCATTTTGGAAGTAGCTCTTAAAAACACTTGCTCCAAGAAAGTATACCTTATACAGATTCACACTGTATAGCACAGGGAAATCTAATCAATACTGGATAATAACCTATATGGGAAAGTAATGTGAAAAGGGACGGATATGTGTGTATGTATAACTGATTTACTTTGTTCCACATCTAAAACGAACACAACTTTGCAAGTCAGCTATACTCCCAATAATTTTTTTTAAAAAAAACTAGAAAGGTTTCAAAATATTTATATCCTTTGAATAGATTTTTAACAAAATATTAATAAATTAGAAGTCTTTAAGAAAGAAGAGAAATGATTTGATACATAATTTCCATGCACATAAAAAACACCTTAAACACAAATAGAGAAAATTTTTAAATAAAATCATAGACCACTGAACAAAAAAACAAAGATGCTACCTGGTGAGCTCTCTGATGGGCAAGTCCTTCCTGAGAATGGACATAAAAAATATCTCTGACCTGCAGCTCCAGTGAGTTGCAAGTGTGGACAGAAATGCAAGGAAAAGTGCTATATAAACTACAGGTTGCTCATGGATGGACCTAGAGATGATCATTCTAAGTAAGACAGAGAGAGAAAGACAAATATCATATGAGATCACAGATATGTAGATGCTAAAAAAGAGATACAAAAGAACTTATTCACAAAACAGAAACAGACTCAAAGATTTCAAAACCAAACTTAGAGTTACCAAAGGGGTGACGTTGAGAGGAAGAATAACCTAGGAGGTTGGGATTAACATATATATACTACTGCATATAAAATAGATAAACACCAAGAACCTACTGTGTAGCACCACGAAATCTACTAAATACTCTGGAATAACCTGTGAAAGAATCTGAAAAAGAATAGATATATGTAACTGATTCACTTTGCTATATACCTGAAACTAAGACAACGTTGTAAGTCAATGATACGAAAATAAAATTTTAAAAATGAACAAACTACAGGTTGCTATTCATATATTAGTTAGGAGACTATCTTTATTATGCAAAGGAAAGGTGATGGATATAAGTGGATAAACTCATTAGTCAAGAGAGTAAAGTATTTTACTCTTACCTACCACAGGGCACTATAGGCACTCCAAAAATACACAATGAATTTGGCCAAAATAGTGTACCATTTTAAGTCTGTGTACAATTTGTAAATTGATAATATTCACCTTCAAACAAAATTTATGCTAAAATACAACTAAGGGTAGCATTACCACTCATTCTACTAATCTCCATCTCTAGCTCTCAAACAATCACTTTTCAAAATCCAATTAGTTAACTGGAAGGTAGCAAGCAATCTGTAGAGCCTTCCAAATATATTGTAGAAAACTCTTAGCCAAGAAGTTCATCCACTGGGCACGAATGAACTATTTTACCATTATGCAAAAATGCTCACAAGAGGAGTTTCCATTGTGCAGCAGCAGATAGAGAATCGAGTGTTGTCTCTGGAGCAGCTGGTATCACTGCTGAGGCATGTGTTTAATCGTTGGTCTGGCACAGTAGGTTAAGGATTCGGTGTAGCCATGGCTATGCAGTAGGTCATGGCTGCGACCTGGATTCAACTCCTGGCCTGGGAACTTCCATATACCACAGGTGTGGCCAAAAAAAGAAAAAAAGAATGCTCACAACAAATAGCTTCTAAACACACAATTTAATATTACACATTTAATGAATTTTAATGTCTTTTAACCAACTATACTGTTCACCAAAATATGTGTTGAGAACTACTTATAAAGGAATTTATGCTACAAAATACAAAAAAAAAAATGGTCACAGAGAATGATTTCAAAAACGATAAAACGATATTTCTTTTTATTGCATTAATGCCTAGAATGTTCATATCCAGATTCCAACTGGAGCACAATAATTGTGTTCTTCTATGAAACATGCAAATGATTGAATACATAGACTTTATTTTTAAGTCAAGGAAAAATCAATACATACAGGATAGAGTCCTAAAACTGATTTAAGTCAACTGTTGAAAATTATGAGTGTATCTCCCATTTATATCATGTAAAAAATGCTGCTTAGGAGCCCATACCAAATGAAAAAAAAAAAAAAAAAACTACATAATTTGGCTAAATAAAAAAATAGGAATAGCAGTGTAGCTTAACTCCTCTAAAAAACCTCTAAGTTCTCTTGATCCCTAAATTACACTGAAGAGGAGGATCAAGCTTGGGAAAATAAGACAGAGAAGTTATAAATATGTTACTATTACTAGACTGTAAATATGTTGAAAGCAAGCAGCATACCTTTTTAACATATTTACCCATGCTGTCTTATGTATTTTCATGCACACATAAAAGATGAAATAATTTCATGGCGAACACCTATATACCTACCACTAGGCTCTACAAATAAGATTTTATTATGTTTTCTTTATCACATATCTTTGTGATATATAATTTTTACATTTCTAATCTCACTTTGGAAATGATAAAGCATGAGTCAGTGGATGAATTGAGAATTTTCCCTATGTTTGATACTCCTTGAAAACAGAAAGAAAGCCCATACTCATGCTTAGATTTAGAAGGTAAATTTTTATTTAAAATGTACCATTAACTAAATGTAACTTTTTACTTGTCAATATGCCATGGCCAGAAAGTATTTTGGTTTACAAGTTCATCAACCTAAGGGAAATAAAGTCTTTGAACTCACAAGCTTTACTTCTGACCAGCTCTGGGGTTGAGCTCTAGTCACATGTGGTTGACCTTTATCCTTATTTTAAGATAAAATATTCTGAGCACCAACTATCTTCTAACTCTCTTCAGGAAACAGGCAAACTGAGCCTTGGTCTCAGATATGAACCACTAATACCAAGTCTAATAGAAATTAAGAAAGAGTGCTCAGATCCACAGAGAAGTTTCACCTTAGAGCGAGTGAGGATATATGAAGATTGACTGCCAAGAACCACTTCCATCGTGTGTGTGTGTGTGTGTGTGTGTGCGTGCGTGCGTGCGTGTGTGTGTGTGTTTTGTTCCCATTCCCAAATAGAGAAGCCCTTCACCCCTTAGAGAGTTGGCATTAAGAGTATTTAAAATGTTTGTTAGATGCAGATGGATGAGATAGGTCTAAAATGGGCTTCTGTGATTAGAGCTAACCTAGAAGTCACTCAGCTTCAGCGTTTCCAAGTCCTCACAGGAAGTCTAACCATGAGAAGTCTGACTTTTGGCTCACATTCTGGCTGCCGTCCACAGATGAGAGACCATGTCCAACTCCTCAGTTCACCCCCAACAATCACCGGTTAATGCATGCCTTCTTTGTGTGAGGCACTGTTCCAAATACTTTGTGTATTATCATTTTCATTACTCTCATTTTATGCAATAATACAAACGAGAAAACTAGGAGAAGACAGAAGTTGAGTAATTTGACAGTATGCCAAAGCCAAGAATTAAATACTAGATCCTTTGTTCCTATTCCCAGCACTGCTTTCTACTGGATCCACCCAAAAACATTGTTGGCCTACTGGTCAAGTCATGAGTAAAACAGTGGGTCATGTTTTATTATTGGTCATTTTTCTCCCTGCAAACAGTAGCACTATGAGCATAAATGGGTTTCCCATTGCATTGCTTATTTGTTAATTCACCTAAAAGGGTCCTTCTCTTTGGGAAGTTCTCTCTCTGTCCATCATCATCCACACAACTAACTGGGTTAGTATGTTCAGATCTGCTTAGTGGAAAAGCAATGCTAGCTGAGAGGGACTAGACAACCCAGATTTGGCTTCTGGACTTAAGGTCTCATATTTTCTCAGTGATGATCTACTTTTAGGGGTAGTATTCCCCTAAAAGTTTGTTTTTACACTCACATATATATTTTTTAAATGATTTTACACTCACATATATATTATATATATGTTTTTACACTCACATAAATATTTTTTAAATGATTTTATTTTTTTTCATTATAGCTAGTTTACGGTGTTCTGACAATTTTCTACTGTACAGCAAGGTGACCCAGGCACACATACACATTCCTTTTTCTCACATTATCATGCTTCATCATAAGTGACTAGATATGGTTCCCAGTGCTATACAGCAGGATCCCACTGCTTATCCATTGCAAAGGCTATAGTTTGCATCTATTAGCCCCAAATTCCAGTCCATCCCACAGCCTCCCCCTCCCTCTTGGCGAACACAAGTCTGTTCTCCATGTCTATGATTTTCTTTTGTGTGGAAAGGTTCATTTGTGCCGTATGTTAGATTCCAGATATAAGTGCTATCTATATGGTATTTGCCTTTTTATTTCTGATGTAACTTCACTTAGTATGAGAATCTCTAGTTCCATCCATGTTGCTGCAAATAGCATTATTTTGTTCTTTTTATGGCTGAGTAGTATTCACTGTGTATATACATTTATATACCACATCTTCTTAACCCATTCATTTGTCTATGGACATTTAGGTTGTTTCTATGTCTTGGCTATTGTGAATAGTTTTGCAATGAACATATGGGTGCATGTGTCCTTTTCAAAGAAAGTTTTGTCCAGATACATGCCCAAGAGTGGGACTGCTGGGTCATATGGTAGTTCTATGTATAGTTTTCTAAGTTACCTCCATACAGTTTTCCACAGTGGTTGTACCAGCTTACATTCCCACCAACAGTGCAGGAGGGTTCCATTTTCTGCACACCCTCTCCAGCATTTGTTACTTGCGGACTTTTTTTTTTTCTTTTTGAGGGCTGCATCCACAGCATATGGAGATTCCCAGGCTAGGGGTTGAATCAGAGCTACAGCTGCTGGCCTACACCACAGCCACAGCAACATCAGATCCAAGCCACATCTGTAACCTCCACCATAGCTCTCAGCAACACCGAATCCTTAATCCACTGGGCAAGGCCAGGGATTGAACCCACAATCTCATGGTTCCTAGTCAGATTCATTTCACTTGTACCACAACAGGAACTCCTTATTTGTGGACTTATTAATGATGGCCATTCTGACTGGTGCAAGGTGGTGCCTCAGAGTACTTTTGATTTGCATTTCTCAGACACACTCACATATATATTTACACACACACACACACACACACATACTTATTATAATGCTACTACTTTGTTCCCATTACCATTTTTGTGTGTATACTTAGCTTCCTCAGCAGGGAAATTTACTTGTAGAGAGGAGTGAAGAGGAGGCTTTCACAAAAAATCTCACCCCAAATCCCAAATCCCAGATTCAATAAATTATTCCTCATTGTGTTTTGATTATTTTGTAGTCAGTGGAGTAAAGGAGGAGATGGAAAGAGGTGCAGGAATCCCCTTTAGCAGTTGCTTGGGATGATTTCAGCTGCAGAATCCATCACCAAAGGGGTGAAAGTGGGAGACGGCAGCAGCTGTCCTGGGAGTAGGTCACTTGTCAACTGAGAGTTAGTAAGTCAGGGTCAGTCTTACTGTACACGCGTTGATGTTATCATCTGTCTGGGTATGCACTTGGGATATCCAAGAATAAAACAGGAATGAATAAAAAGGATAGCAGAATTCCTGAAAAATTTCAGTTCCAAGCAGCTGTGTCAACATAGAGCCAAACATTAGCCCAGAACTCTTGATATAGAATGTCTTAGTTTAGGTTTCCCCACAGCAGAACAGAAACAATTACTGAAATGCAAGTAGCTGATTTGGCGGACAATTCCGGGAAATACTGGAAGGCAAGTCCGGGAGGGGACAAGAACCAGAAGAAAGGAAATAAAAGGCATTTTATCACAACCATAGTTGACAGCTTAATCCCTCTGAGGACCTCTCAGACATGGTCTCTAGGACAGAGCTTATCAAACAGTGCTGGGCATCAGAATCACCCCACGATCTTGCTACAAACACGCTCTCAGGTTCAGGGCATTTAGCATGGGGTCTGAGACTCTGGGTTCCTTACATGGTTCCAGCTGAGAATGCCCTTGTTGCTGCTCCTCAGAACATACCTTGAAGAGCAAAGATGTTGATGATTTCCTGCCTTTTTCTCATTTAAGTGTTTCAAATTTACAGATCGAATTGACAAAATTTATGTCCACTGCTTTTATAATGCATCGCTACATCTCCTTTGTTTCATGTCACCCTTATCCCAGGTACTGAATCATCACTAAGCATCCTCAGTCCTGGAAGTGCTTAGTCAGTCTCTATGGAAGGAAAACAAAGTTCTGTCCACCTCGTCCTAGTGCTCTTGAACAAGATGGTCCTGGTCGCAAGCAGGGACCCTGCTGTCCACAGAAACAAACTGAAGCATCTCAGACTTCTCCCAATACCACCAACTCTTCTCTGCTTATACCTTCTGCTGTTGCTCCCCCTCCATTCTAGTGCCAACTTGTATTCTGTGGCCTTTAGAAATGAGGAATAAATCTATTTTCCTGATTCTGATCCTCACCGCTTCTTTTTAGGCTCATTCCTGAAGCATAGAGAAGTTCTCAGGCTATGGGTCAAATCAGAATGGAGCTGCAGCCACCAGCCTACCCACAATTATGGTAACAGATAGATCCGAGCCATGTCTGCAACATACACCTCAGCTCACAACAACGCTGGACCCTTAACCCACTGAGGGAGGCCAGGGATCGAACCTGAATCCTCATGGATACTAGTCTGGTTCATAACCTGCTGAGCCACAGCAGGGGCTCCTCAGCCCTCTTTTTTCTGCGGGGGGCGGGGGGGGGCACACCTTCAGC
>PVHT021183617.1:15802185-15836816 GCA_004024745.2 Catagonus wagneri | reverse complement strand
GGGGGGGGGGGGGGGGGGCACACCTTCAGCATATAGAAGTTACCAGGCTAGGGGTTGAGTCAGAGTTGCAGCTGCCAGTCTATGCCACAGCCACATCAATGACAGATCCGAGCCACGTCTGTGACCTCAGCCTTCTTTAATGGTATGTTTTCATGCATTAAATGAAACAGTATGTTTTCATTTCATGCAGGTTCTTACCCACTTGGTTACCTGAGGGTAAGCTTTCTGGAACCTCAGTTCTCAGGTTTATACTCATCTAGAATCTAAAAAGAGGCACCTGGACATGGGCAAACTATTGTTTCTAAGTTATTGTGCAATGTTCAAATGTATATATTCCTATGGTCCAAAGGAGACAAGTCCCAGCCCCTTTAGAAACACAATCCTAAAGAGAAACTAACAACGATATGTTGCCATCGAAAAAAGGTCAAAATATTTAATATTTCCTTAAAAAGATATATATTTAATACATATATATTTAAATATATATTTATATGTATTTATATATTCTAGATATAAATATATGTATAAAATTGAATGATATATGTATAGAACGGTAAGAGCATACTGGTGCACTGGTATATTCCAAGTTTTCTGCATTGCATATGCACAAATTTCTTTCAATCTATTTTAAAAGAAAGAAAATTAGTTTCAGTCACTCCTTCATGAAATAATACAAGCTTGAATAACACATACTAACATTAAGACAGAGGAAGGTATTTATGAAAAAAAAAACAGGAATTAAACCTTAGTAAACCTGTGTTAGTAAAATTAACACTGAGATATTTTATGATAACTAATTACCATAACAATTTACAATATACAAATTGCAATATTATTCTGCCTTCAAAATGTTCAAAACATATAATTCAAGTATCATATATTTCAGGCTTATCTATTTTGTCTGTTCATCTATATGCAGAATACATGGTCATTATATCTACTGACATTTTAAATCCACCAATCAGGAAAAAGAACATGGTGTAGTTCAGAACAAAGGAGAACCACAAAGCACAGTATTCAGTGTTTACTTTTATCTATTTCCAGTTCTTTCTGTTATCCCAGTCCGTTTGCACTGAAAATATACGCTATCAGAAACAAAAAGGGAGGTGGCCATACAAACTTCCAGAAGTGTATTTGATGAACATCAATAATACGATAGAAGAAGTTTTAAAGGAGGGTCTATTCAAGTTTGGATTTGAAAGAGAAGATTCCAGAATCATTTCTGAGCAGGAAAAGACCTTACCTTACCTAATTCATCCTTACAGAACTCCAGATCAAGTGACTGAGAGTTGGCTGTTTATCAAAGACGATGAGGCAGCGGGAGAAATTAGGGGCAGTCTTAACTGACATCACAGTGTGCCACCGTGACAGTACAATTTTCTTTGTGAACTTGATAATCATATTTGTGTCTATACATGTCTTCCTCATTTATATAATAATGGTACAAAAGGGCTGCTCAATGTACATCTGTCTCTCGAACGACGCATGGTTAGGAGCATCAATGCCCTTGCAGCCCAAAATCCACCTAAAATTTTCCACTCACACTCCCTGAGGTTCTGCATCTGAAGATTCAGCCGGCCAAGGATCATGCGATACTGTAGTATGTACGCATTGAAAAAAATGTGCACATAAGTAGACCCACACAATTCAAACCAAGTGTTAACAAAAGATCAACTACATTTTTAAAATTAAAAGTTTCAGTAACCAGTAACTGGATGACCTGTTAGTTTTGTGGAAACCCCAAGACAATCCATTCATATCAGCAGTCATACTTCAGGATTGCATGATTAAGAAATGATGTGGTTTTGCTTCAGAAACCTCATCTTTCCTCATGGTCCTTTTAACATATATCATACTAACAAAAAAAAGAAGTCAGACAGATTTATAAAAATAAAGTACCATTAATGGGTCCAACCTTCAAGAATATCAAAGAATGAAAGTGCTGGATCTATCCTAAGCCTCTCTTCTTTAGTGATTTATCCTCATATTTCCTCTTAAAGACAGATCTTTAATCAGTTTACAATATACACAATTTCAAGTAGTCCTCAACACCTGTGAGAATAATCCCAATATACTTCCTGACTCTTATATGAGGCTATTTTACTGTCACTGCAAGAAAATACAGCAAGTGAAATCTAAAGTAAAAGAATCAGCACACTTTTAAAAAAGTAAAAATTAGGCAAGCTTTAAACTGATAAAGTACTTTTACTCTATAAAGCACTGGCAACCATAACTGGGTAAGGTTTTCAGTAAAATTATTAGAATAGCCTAACACAGTCATATGCAGATACACACCTGGATCACACTTCTGCATAATGTCAACTGCAAAAAAAAAAGAACAAAACTAGTCTACACAGCGACAGTGATGAAGCACTTGCTGTCACTTACAGATGACGTTTTCTCTACCCCCCCAATTAAACTTGACTTTAAGCCCCAAAAAATCAAAGGAGCTTTCCTTAAAACAGCCTTGCAAAATCAGAATTTCTCTTTTCTATTAATAAATTCAATCATTTCTCACATTTCCCTGATTAACCATGTCTCGACTATACCCAGAGTACATCACTTCTGAAATAACTGTCATCTGTTAGAAAGAAAGACATGATATGTTGGAAATTATATTGAGATTTTTTTCCATGGCAGTGTAAAAACAATACTAACATTTAAGAGGCATGATTTGCAGAAGTGAAAAACTGAGATGGCATCAATCTTGTACATTTCCATAAAAGTATTTCCACATAATGTGCAAAAATACTGTACATCCCTTTCTGATTTAGAGAACAGAGAAACAAAATAATTTGTACAGGTAACTATGTTTATTGATTGATTGACTGATTGACTGATCTATTGATTGCTTTTTAGGGCCACACCCACGGCATATGGAAGTTCCCAGGCTAAGGGTTGCGGTATACGTAAATTCTCAGACTAGGGGTCAAATCGGAGCTATACCTGCTGGCCATAGCCACAGCAATACCGGATCTGAGTCATGTCTGCAACATACACCATCGTGGCGCAGTGGTTAATGAATCTGACTAGGAACCATGAGGTTGCAGGTTTGATCTCTGCCCTTGCTCAGTGGGTTAATAATCCGGCATTGCCATGAGCTGCGGTATAGGTGGCAGATGCAGCTCGGATCCTGCATTGCTGTGGCTCTGGTGTAGACCGGCAGCTGTAGCTCCAATTAGACTCCTAGCCCGGAAATCTCCACATGCCATGGGTGTGGCCCTAAAAAGCGGGGGGGGGGGGACACACACACACACACACACACACACACCATAGCTTACAGCAATGCCAGATTCCCTATTACTGAGTGAAGCCAGGGATCAAACCTGAATCCTCATAGTTGTATTCATTTCCACTGTGCCAGGATGGGAACTCCCAACTCTATATTTATTGTATTTAACTGCCATAATTTCAAAATGTATATCCTGCTACTCTTCTTAGTAGTATCTAGTAAATTGCTAAGTATGACAAATGGCTTGGTTTAATACACAAAATATTCACAGAGCAATGAAGCAGCGTCCCAGGGCTGTCTGAATGGCAAACTGCTGCAATTAGACTGACAGTAAAATCTACCAAGCTGTGCTATTCGGTCCAAGGTCACAATTAGTTATACAGAAGTGACATTTGTACCTAGAGGGCTTTCATTCTTCCAGAGACTTTTGCAGAAATAATCCCACAAAACAATACAATTACTGAAAGCAATATACCAACTTAACTGGCAATAATAAGCATGCAAAGGTCAAAAGGTAAAGTTTCCAAAAATAAACACCTCATTATGGGCATTCAGGAGATTTGCGATGCCATCTAATTTTCCCATCTGGGACACTCCAAGCTGAACGCCACAAGCAGGATTATGGGCCAATCAAACTAAAGTCCTACTGATAAAAACCACAGGAATCAAAAAGGCAACTGAATTCCACCTAGTCCTACACTAATCCAAGGTGATTTGAAATTCTTAGAAATATTCTCAAACTCCACATTTCTAGTTTGCCCATAATGAAGAGCACACTTCAATACAGGATTTGTCCAGTTGATACCTTTTTAACTTTCAAGTAAGTTTTCCTCTGTTCAGACTAGTAATGTGATGAGGCATTAATTAAAGGAAGCCCAAGAATTCACATACACTTTTGAACCCTTAATTTTGAATAACAGTACGTGTATCTACTTTTTAGTACATATATTCTTGACATTATTTTTACAGGATCAAAGATCTTAAGGAGGAAAAAGTGTGCTTGTCTTTACAAGAAGATACTTTCTTAATGAATCAGTAAGGACCAAACATGTGCCTTGTGTATAGTAAGTACCCCACAAATGACCTCTTCACTGACATTCACCTACTTGTAGTAGTAGAAAATATATTCACAAATTCTCATGCTCAGTGACCTAAAAGTTTCCACTTAGAAACAGGGCATAATTAGTACAAATTCACATATTTAAAATTAAGAACAAAAACTAGTGAGCTATTTATAGACAAAACAAATCAGCTATGCAGAGTTCAGAATAGGTGCCTATATTCAAGCCAGTTCAATGCACCTTGCTTTGAATGTCTACCATGTGCCAAACACTGGGAAAATAACACGTCTCAGTATTACCAAGTCAATGTCTCACCTCCTGAGTTTCAAGTTGTAGGTCAGAATGAATGCATTTTATTTCGCTGATGTGAAACACTGTGCCTGTTTAATTCATCACAAAGGACCACAAATACTTAAATTACATGAATGATTTTACAATCTCTACTGGCAATTGTGTGGTGTCAGAGCTTAGTCTACAAAGATTTATGATGCTATATTTCATTCTTCTCCTTAATACAAACTCACGAAACTGTCATTGAGACTGGGTATTCCCGCCGACACTTAACAAATTCGAATCTTAAGTATTGATCAATGGATCAATCAACATTTGAGTTTCTGGCTTATTCACTGCAAATGTCTACACCAACTGGGTGGGCAGGAAATTATTAGAACTTCATTTTCCATCTTGAAACTACTTATTGAAAATGTTCATTCCTCCCCTATCTCCCTACCTACTGAAACGGGGATTATCTTGTCCCACAACACCAAGCTATTTTTTTTTTGCTTTGTTCTTTTCCCACAGAATTGTGAATCTCCATAGTTTGCCTAAACTCTATTACTGTTCTTTACGTGCTGAACAATCCTTTGTGAACTGACCTGGGCAACTAAGCATCATTACAAACCATTGTTTAAGGTCTCATTCAAGAAATTTGCAAAATGACTTTTCAAATTCGTTCTTTAGCTTGCAATCCTTTCCGCATTTGCAGAAAATAGCTCTCATTTGGGAAACGAAAGGATAGTCTCTGTGAAGGTACTTTGCTTTCCTGCCAGAAAGGCAGGTCTTCTATCAAAAACTTGAATTCGGTAGTATTAGTTGCTTACTTAACCACTTCCCTCTTCACTAGCCCAATAGAGTAGGCAAATTATTATCAGTGTGGAGGACATTTTAAACATGTGGATAGAGGAAAAGGATGAAATTGCTCTTCAGGAGTTAAGAAATTTAAGAACATGCTTTAGATGGAAACTTACCTTGCCGATTCTTTTGGATTAACACCCTTAGTGCCAATAGCAAGAAAATAAAAAGCCAGCCATTTAAAATATAATAGCATTCTTGGTAATACACTTATTTGCACAGAAATTTATACCCAACAATGAACTGAAAACTGATCCTAGGCATCTTGGATTTTACAGTACTTAGTGTTTTTTGAGCTTTACTTATACTTAAGGTAAATTCAATGAAAGAAACCAAACTGAACAAAAACCATCCACCCATTTCTGCCTGGACTGATGCAAAGGGATCACTGTAGCCTCCATTCTAGGGACACTGGTCATAATGTCAGAATAACTTAATAAGCTACTGACTCTTTTTGGCCTTTTCTAAACATCTTCCCTTCAAAACTGTGAAAGAGCTGGTTGTCTTCTGGGAGTACAAAGTGACTAGTAAAAGGTAAGACACATGGAAAAACAAACCTTCATCATGCCCCATCGATCCAGGTCTAAGTAAAAATCTTCCTTCTATTATCTCATTATTCTTCACTTTTGTGCCTTAGCCACTGGGTCCCCACACACCTCTCTTGTATTAATAGATTCAATGAAAGCACCACAAAAGATAATTTATTTCTTTATGAGCTGGCTCTCTCTCCTGGGCACCATCCCTGACCCCTCTGATAAGTGCTCTCTAGATGGTTCTCACAACAGCACAAGAGTTTAGGAGGTAGGAGTTTCTAAAAAGGTAAAAAATGAGGTTGAAATGCAACCCTCAGTATTCACTTCCCAGCTTCCTACTCAGTTGCCCTTTAAGCCCGTTTTTTTAAGAAATATTAGCTCAGTTCTTGCTGGTTATTTTTCATTAGTTTCTTCTACATCACACAGGAAGAGGCAAACCAAAGAAGCTCATGGCTGCCTCGTGACTCTGTTTCCAGGCGAGCTATAAAAACAAGAAGTCGATGTGCCCCAAGGATATGAAATCAGAGAATTTCAGATGCAAGCTACATCTTCTAAACTAGGTGTTTTTTCTCTTTTAGGGGAGCTCTAACTTGCTCCATCAATCACACCTCACCCTGGATCTCAGCAAACTGTTAAGGTAGGTGTTTTTTCTCTTTTAGGGTAGCTCTAAAGGTGAGCTCACATCTCACCTTCGATCTCAGCAAACTTCACGTGAGGTCAGGCCAGCTGTTCACTAGACTCAACTCAAGGGTGAGCGCACATAGCAGAACCCTTTCGTAACCCACTGGATGGATGAATTCCAAAGACTCGAGAAACAAAACCACCAACTGATAATCAAATCCAGACCCATAGCAACACTGGGCTATATGGCAAGATTCATTTCCATAAAACAGTATGTTATTTTATCATTCAAAGCACATTCACTTTACATTGCAAAATTCTATGTAAGCCTAAACAAAAAGGACCAAGCAAAAGAAAATGGATTTGTATTACCTTCTTTTGATCTTCTAGCTTGTGACTCACTGGATTCTTCCCATGTCTATTCATCTCTGAAGATAAATCCATCACATTAGGTTCTTACCCTCCAAAATGGAATCTCTTCAAAAAATCAGCAAACTAATCCAAGATGCAATCACCAGGAAAACACTGGCATGCCACATTTCCCGTCACACACCGTCTCTGAACTTCATCAACTCCAAGGGATGATTAAAAAATCCATTGATTGAATGTAAAAAATGAATTTTGTAATTTACTCCCAGGACTTTCCAAATCAGCATATCGTTTCTAAGTGCTAACTTCTCAAAAGCAAAATATTCATCCAGGAATTTTAACTCTAACTGCTATCTTCTTCTTTCTTCACAGTTTTCCATTTTAATAAATAATTACACAGTTCCTGTAAACCTGTGATAAAAAAAATAAGCACACAGTTAATTCTCCTCCACCTTTCATAGTACAATTAATGAAAAATTCTTATCTGAAATATCCAATTTTGAAAAAAAATTGTAGGCATGAATTATATTTCACATAAAAGTAACAGCAGGTGAAAGGCATTATTCTTTAACCCAATGCCTGTAAAATACCAATTATAATACCTGAACCAAACAGAATATTAAAATCAGGGATATATAGCACAATGAAGCTAAAACTCAAAAGGAAATACACAGTCACTCACCAAACGTGTATATGCTCCATGGCCCCACTCATTAATTTCAGTATTCACAGAAGCTACAGAATTTAGGGAAGAATCCAATATAACTGACACTATTCATAATTTTTTTTTCCTTTCTTATTTTTAGGGCCACACTTGTGGCGTATGGAAGTTCCCCAGCTAGGGGTTGAACTGGAGCTCCAGCTACCAGTCTACACCACAGCCACAGCAACATGGCATGTGAACCGTGTCTGCAACCTATACCACAGCTCATGGTAACACTGGATCCTTAATCCACTGAGCGGGGCCAGGAATTGAATCTGCATCCTCATGGATACAAGTCAGTTCGTTACGACTGAGCCACAATGGGAACTCCCTATGCATAAATAATTTCATTTAAACTTCAAAATTAACCTATAATATGATAATGTTACTCCATTTTAAGATGAAGTTGAAAGGGTAAGTAAAAATTTTAAGTCTATTTAACTATAAGTATAGTAGGACTAGAATTTGAATTCAGATACCTTTGAATCCCAAATACATTCTTTGTCCTAGATACAGTTGTCTCACTTCATATTGCATATTTTACTGTCCACAAGGATACCATAAATGAGTTTATTAAGTGCCGTGCTGGATTACAAATGCTCAAGGAATTGTCCTTACAATCCAGTGGTTCCCAAACCCAATTAGAAAACTGAATCACCTGGGAATCCACAGATTCCTGAGGTTCCCCCCAACCCTGCTAATTCAGACGCTACAGGGTAGTGCTTGGAATTCGGTTTTGGCTGTTATTATTATTATTGTTTTTCCATCTCTTCTAAGCAATTCTGATGCAAGAAAACCACAGAAGAGTTGAAATCTTCCCCTAATGCAGGACACTTGTCAAGCTCGTCTGCGTTTTGGAATCATCTGGGAAGATTCACAAACTACTGAGTCTTATGTCTCATCCACAGGACCTGTAATTTTCTTAGTCTTGGATGCAGTCTGAGTCTTGCATCCAATACCCTGATATATAAACTCCGTTTACATAACTGACCGACCACGGCATGAATACATCAAACAAGAGGAAATTCAGTGTCTCAAGAGGCAGCTCCTTCCATATAGGGGTAGTTCCAGTCTTTAGATTCTTCTTCCTAATTTGGAGGTGAAGTCTGCATTCCTGAATGTTTCTGTACATTAGCAATTATTTATATCCTGTTCATCATCAGTGTACACAAAATCTTTTTAATTCCCCTTTTCATTTGACAGTTCTTCAAGTATCACCTTAGCAGGGTTAACCATCCCCAGCACCTCCAACAATTCCTCACCACCCTGGTTATTTACTTAAAAGGCTTTACTTTTGACATGACCCATAAACTGCGCTATCCAGAAATGAGCACAAGGGTCGAGCTTGGCATGTTCCCTTTAAGAACTCACCTCCAGGTACCACAAAACACACCAGGCCAAACAGAAATTACATGATAAAGTAGACAGACAATGTCTGAAAAATCAGCTCTTCGCCTGTTTCCTGAATAATCTTTCTTTTGTCAACCCTTGCGCCTTCTACACCACCTCTGATCTGTTGCATAGGTATCTTCACTTTATACAATGTACATAGTTTGTGTACTATGTGAATGTTACCAGCAAAGGAAACTGCAGGAACAAAGGTTTGGATGTAAGACATAACACAGCCAATCAGTAGTTTTAAGAAATTCAATGAAAGGTCACTGAAAGTGTTTAAAAAGTAATTAACATAAAATAATTCTTGACTTTAAAAGTTCATCGTAACTATAATATCTTGCTTTCTTTTTATAAGGCTACACCTGCAGCACATGGAAGTTCCCGAGCTAGGGGTCAAAGGAGCCACAGTTGCAGGTCCATGCCACAGCCATAGCAACACCAGATTTGAGCATCTGCAACCTACACTTCAGCTTATGGCCACAATGGATCCTTAACCCACTGAGTGAGGCCAAGGATCTAACCTGCATCTTCATGGACACTATGTCAGGTTATTAACCCACTGAGCCATAGCAGGAACTCCAGGTCACCTTAAATGTAATATAGAACATAGATGGGAGAGAACGAAATTCATGGCAGAGAAACCATATAAGGATTATTAGAACAATCAAAGAGGGCGGATTTTATAAATCAAACAAAAGATGCTTACTAAAATCCAGAAAATTACAAGCCAACCTTGCTGATGAACACAGCAGCAAGCATCCTAAAGGAACATTAGGAAACTAAATCCAGTAAAGTATAAAATAAATCATACATCAATTCCAGGTTGGTATCATCTCAGGAATAAGAGACTGGTTTAAGATTTGAAAATCAGTTGGTGTAATTCACCACATTAACAAGACAACAAAGAAAAATGATATATGCTCATCTCTTTTGGTGCAGAAATATAATATGATAAATTAAACATTGATTCATGATTTTAAAAAAAAAGCTCTTAACAAATGAAGACTAAAAGGGGACTTTCATAATCTTCTTTATCTGACAGTGTATTCACAAAATATCTGTTGTAAACAACATACTTATTAGTGAAAAGCTAAAGACTTTCCATTTGCTTGGGAATAGCATATACATAACTCCTAACATGATTTCTATTCAATATTGTACTTAAAATTCTAGCCATGCAGTGAGAGAAGAAAATATGAGAGAGGGAGAGAAAAAAACAGAGGGGGAAAGAAGAGGATGGAGGGAGAGGGATGCAGGCAAGCAATACAAGCACTGGAAAGGAAGAAACAAAGTTATTATTTGTAAATGTAATGATGTTATATAGAGAACATACTAAAGAATCAAGAGATAAAGTACTAGAATTAGTAAGTGAATTTAACAAATTTCCTGGATGCAAAGTCAATATATAAAATTCCTCTATGTTTCTTTAGAACAGCAGCAAAAATTAAGAATATGAAACTTGAAAAAGATATTATTTTATGTTGTCACTAAAAATATCAAGTATCTTGGGACGAATTTCATAAAAGATGGTAAAAACTTTATTATAAAGCAATATAAAATATCATCAAAAATAAAGATCTAAATGAACTGAGAGCAATGCCATATTAATAAACTAAGATTCAGTACTATAGAAATGTCAATTCATGTCTAAAAGATTTATAGATTCAGTGCATTATTAATAAAAATCTTCAGTTTTCTTTTTACAACTCTAGAATATACTCCTAAAATATACGTGGAAAAGGAAAAGACCAAGAAAATCCAAGACACTCACAAAAAACAAGTTGCAACAATTTACTTTACCAGATGTGAAGACCTATTATCAAACAACAGTAAATAAAAAAGTATGTAACTGGTACAAGGGTAGGGAAGTTTACCCAAAGAACATAAAAGCCCAGAGAAGGACTCTTAACACATAGGGCCACCTGATGAATTACAAAAATGGAACTGCAAAACCATGGGGAAAATGTCTTATCAAAAAAGAATGTTCTGGGTCAGTTGGATACTCATATGAAAAAATACAAAACTCGACCTTTATATCCCACCAATAATCAATTCCGGGTGGATTGTAGGCAAAACAATAAGTCTTCTGGGAGACTACTTCATGATTAAAGAAAGGAAAGATTTCTTAAGGGACAAAAGACACTAAATATAATGGAAAAAAGATAACTAACATTAAATTAAAATCAGGAACATTAATTCATCAGACTATTAGAATAATAAAATAGAAATGCAACTCACAGAGTAGGAAAAGGTACTTGTTATATTTTAACTATATATAAAATATCCAAAATTCAAGCAAAGACAGGCAACAATGGAAAGTATCTGAATAGTTGAATAGGGGCTCCCAAGGAAATAATAATAATAATAATAATAATAATAATAATAATAATGACAAAGAACAGATTAGTGGTTGCTAAGGGTTAGGAATGGAAGAGAAGGAAGGGTGCCTAAAAGGCATAGTACAAGGAAGTCTTATTTACTAGTAAGAGAATAATATTGAATCTTCATCTCAGAGGCAGTTGTATGAATCCGCACATGTGATAAAACTTCATGGAACAATACATACACACACAAATGAGTGTATATAAAACTGGTGAAATATGGATAAACTCTGTAGATTACACTGATGCCAATTTACAGGCTTTGACACTGAACTACAGTTATGTAAGACAGTACCACTGGACTAGGTAAAAGTACACAGGACGTTTCTGTACTCTTTGTTGTCATTTCTGTGAATCTGAAATTATTTAACAATAAAATTGAGAAAAAAGATGTACAAATGCTAATGTAAACTGTGATGATATATAAACTTTCATCTACCTAAACAAAACACCAAAAAATGACAATATCAAATGGTACCAAGGACATGGAAGAACAAGAACACCACTGCCCAGAGTATAAATGGCTACAATTATTTTGGGAAAAAAAAGGTATTTCTTATTACATTTGAAGATACATATGCTATATGACCCAACAATAATATTCCTAGCCATATACTCTTTAAAAAATATATGCATCAAAAGATATGCATGTATCAAGTTCCTTCACAATGACAAAAAAAAAAAAAAGAAAACTGGAAACGATGCAACATTAGAATAGATAGAAAAGCTTGTGGTATATTTATATGTTAAATACAATGAATAAACTGTAGATACACATGTCAACATTAATGGATGAATCACAAAACACTAAGAATTCAAAGTCCAAACAAAAAGAAAATATACTGCATGATTCCACTTTCATACAGTTCAAAATCTTGTAAAATTCAACCATGGTGTTAGCAATCAAGACGGTGGTTACCTCAAGTGAGAGGGAAGGAAGGGGTTTTGATTGGAGTTCTTTTTTTGTTTGTTCGTTTGTTTGTTTGTTTTTTTCATGTGTGAGCATTACATGGATGTTGGCTTTGTAACAATTCATTGAGCTATAAATTTATATTCTGTGTGGTTTCTTGATGTCTAATATACTTCATAATTTAAAACGTAGCTAAGAAAAAAACCTATGTCATTGGTATTCCCGTGAATGGTCTTTCCAACAAGCAACAATAACAATACTCGTTAGATGGATAAAACTTATCAGCGGGCATTACTCTTCTTTTTTAAGGTTAAGGACCAGCTGTTTGACTATGGCATAGAGTTTTGCCTAAGAATAATGTCAAGCTTATCTAGACGTGGTCTATCAAATGTCAGAAAATGTACCCATCTCTTGACTTCAAACCTATTTCTCACTTTTTTAAAATGAGTTATTGTAGTCAATTAACCATACCTTTTATACACATATATTTACATCAGTATAAAACAGTATTTTCAAAGTATCATTAATGTTCTAAGTTATGTAAATTTACTCACCTTACCTAATGTCTTTTATTACAGTGTTAAAAAGACATTTAAAAGACACATAGCAGTGAATACCTACTAGGTACTCAACACAGTGCCAGGCCAAAGTAGTCAAATTTCAAATCTAGCCCTTATCTTTACAGAGTTTACCAAGAAGGGGGAGAGGGAGTCAGAATTAACTGAAAGTGAGGAGCACCAGAACACTCTTTTTGGCTTTGTCCAACATCAGAACTTTAGAATGCCAATGAGTTTACACCAACGATAAAAGGCAATTTCACAGGGAAAGAATTAACCGAAGATTACACATATAAAGATTAATTTAAATATGACTTCAGTTCAATTTGAAATGCAGAACAAATCTAACATAATTTACACTTACTTTTGTGGAATAAAATCAATTTATAATGAAACTAAACTAACTGGCAAAAAAGAAGAGATGTATGTATTAAAATATGAACCTGTGTACAAAATGGAAACAGACTCATAGACATAGAGAACAGATGTGTGGTTCCCAAGGGGAGGGAGTGGGATGGACTGGGAGTCTGGGGTTAGTAGATGCAAAGTATTACATTTAGAATGGATAAGCAATGAGATCCTACTGTACAGCACAGGGAACTATATCCAATCTCTCTGGATAGAACGTGATGGAAGATAATACGAGAGGAAAATGTATATATAAGTATGACTATTGTACAACAGAAATTGGCACAACACTTTTTTTCTTTTAGGGCCACACCCATGGTATATGGAAGTTCCCAGGCTAGGCGGACCTAACTGGAGCTGCAGCTGCCAGCATTACACCACAGCTCATGGCAACGCTGGATCCTTAACCCACTAAACAGGGATCAAACTTACATGCTCATGGATCCTAGTCAGGTTTGTTTCCCCTGAAATACAATGGAACTCCTAAATCAACTATACTTTCGTAAAAAAATTTTTAAATAAAAAAATAAAGATTCCCACAGATTGTTCTCTCATACAGAGATAATTGCCAATATGTTCTATTAATTCTCTGCCACTCCTACTCAATATAATTCAGTGGTTAGGTTTGGTAGTGAAATCCATTTACTTTATAATCACAAATAGTTTCATTTTTCTACAGCTTAGGAAAAGCTTTCCATATTGCTAAAACTAATCTAGAAGTACCTCACTCAGATTCAGGATAAGAAAGATCAAGAAAGAGATGTTGAAAGGATTTGGAGTAACTGGGGTATGTGCTACTTCCTAATCCACAAGAATTTTAAGGGGAACACTCAGAGAGTTCCTTACAACTGAGAAAACACAGAAGCCCAATACCTGAGAGAGATAAGGTGGCCTGTGGCAGCACGGCAGTTTAACGTATCTGACAAGTAAATTGTACCCTTCTCTGATTGTAGATCAAAGATGTACGCATCTTAGGACAAGTCTGGGAATTTGTGGTAGGACTCTTTGCCTGAATTCATTTATAAAAGGGATCCTGCTCAAAAAAGTAATTTGCTAGGGTAAGGGGACTCTTGGAAGAAGAGCCTATAGGTACTGCTGGGAAGAGAGGCTCAGGAGAGATCTGAAATGTTCATTTCAACCAAAGGTCATTCCCCAGATCAAGGGAGGTGAGATCAGTGGGACAACAGTAAAAATCTTCAAACATCTCAAGCAAATAACCATGACAGAGTCAGTTTTAACATCCCAAGGGCCTACAGAGAATGAAACCATTAAGCGAGGATCAGCCAAAAAAAAATTCTCTATTTCTAGCCCTCTCCTCTCCTCCCAGCTCTCCTACAAAGACCTTGGTGAGTGAGGGAGAAGGTGAAAAAAGAAGATTCTTTCCAACTAGCTAAAATGTGGTAAAGAGGGGCACTGGTACCCAGACTGATTTGACTGAAGAGGAAGAGCTTTAGAATAATGATGTTTTCATAAATATACTGAAATAAATAAATGTATTTTGTGGCCTAAAGTGATTATATTATTTAACGGTGAACAAAACATGAAATAACTCACATTTCCATCCAGGGACAGAAAAAAAATTCTACTCATAAGTTTGAAAAAAAAAAAAGGAGAGAAATCTGGAATAGAGATTTAGCTTTAAGAGTCATCAGTCAAAAGAGAATTACAAAAATTGAGAAAAGCACCAAAGGCATACCTCCAGGAAGATCCAAATAATCTTAATACTAGTGCCAAAACTTCCTGAAAAATGTAAACACAATCATGACACTTAAAATTCTTCAGTGCTTCTCTAACCCCAAAAGCCAAAAAAGAAAATCAAAATCCTTAACATGTTATTCAACATTCTACACCAATACAATCCCTTTTTAACTTTCCAGCTACATACAATACCACTTCTGAGCTTCTCTATTTTTTCATAGCTAAACCAAAAAACTTGAGTTCCCAAGGACTGTATGTCATTTTACAACCTGAGCATTACCATATCCATAAGTGCCACACATCCATTTGACAACTTTTTACTCATCCTCAAAACATCTCCTCAAATCCATTATCCTCTCTGAAGGCTGTACTTTATTTATGCCCCCAACCCTGTTCTAGATGAGTCAGCTCTTTCTTCCTCAGTGTTCTACTAGCATTTATAGACTTCCCTGATGCTATCACACTTACCTAGTTACTCGTCCCCCCCAGACAGTCAGCCCCTACATACTTTCTCAAAATCTCCAAGGTATGACATAACACCTGGATACTGGTAGCCATTCATTAAGGGGTTCTTAATGATTCTGAAGAAAACATATAAAATGTATGTATGCATACATGCCTACATGAGTATAAATATACTCTAAGCAATCCAGCTAGCTGACCCTGAACAACAGAGGTTTTAAGAATACCAATGCTCACAGGGTTGAAAATCCACCTGGCAGTCAGCCCTCTGCATCCATGGATTCAACCAACTGCAGATTGTGTAATACTGTAGTACCTCTTTGTTGGAAAAAACTCCACATGTAAGTGGACCTGCACAATTCAAACCTCTGTGAATCGTTAATTATAATATCCCATAAACCTGAAAAGGTGTACCAAAAGTGAATTAAAATATACTTACAGATAGAAAGGGCTACAGGCCCTCTCTAAAAGTATTGTAGCCATTCTTTTTAATTAAGGCATCACATGCACACAAAAAAGTACAAAAATCTTAAGTAGCATCTGATTCACTCAGTTAACCACCAACCACATTAAGATTAAAAGAATTTCCAAAACTCCATGAGACACCCCAGTTCTTCTCTCCCATAACAGTCCTAAAAGTAACTACTACTCTGTTTTATCATCACAGATTTATTTTCTCTATTCTTGACACTTCATTATTGTGTACTCAATTTGCTTCTTTTTTTCAACATTAAATCTGAAGGCTTCATGTGCATAGTTTTATGTACCAGTAATTCATTACTTCCTTTTGCTCTGTGGATGGGTGTCTGTGCTTATGTGTCCCAGTTCATTTACTTGACAAAAATAAAGCCCAATTCAACACCAGAATTTGCAGTCATCTGGAACTCTATATCCTAATTCAGGCTTTCTGGACTCTTCTTGTCTACAAATGAGGAAAACAAAGAAGTTCACTTTATTTCACATATTTTTCCCAGGCTCTATGACCTCTATTCGAGTTGAAGAGAATGCCAAAGAATCAACAGTTTCTATGTCTATACTGTTGACTGAGTAATATAACCGATCCAGGAACCATTTTTAAAAATGACTGGAAATTTCTTTTGGAACTTTAACTATTACTCAGAGGTGAAATGGCCTTTGTTTGTGCTTTGAATTCTGATAATGAATTGATAAATACAGTTGACGTTTGAATAAAGTGGGGGTAAAGGGAACCACCCTTTAGTGCAGTAGAAAATCCAAGTATAACTTCACAGTCAGTCCCCCAAATCCATGGTTCCATATCCACAGATTCAACCAACTGTGGATAGTGTAGTACTGTAGAATGAATTTAGTGAAAAAATCCACAAGTGGACAGGCAATTAAAAAATGCTGTCCATGTGTCAACAGTAATCTTTACATAACTAAATATTTCCAAGGCGTAAAGAAAAGGATCCAGGCCCAAATGGAAAGGGTTAAGATGAGAAGTTGCCAGTAGAAAAGAGATTTGGGGCCAGAAGTTCTGCTTGCCCTCTAACCAACCAGTCCCAGACCCATGACTCCAGTGTAACACCTAATAAAGGACTCTACCACTATAAAAATACTAGAAAACTACTGGCATAATATGACTATAGTAATAAATGCTTAAAAATTTTTGATAAACATCAATACCCATTCGTGATTTAAGTATAAAAAGAAAATTTTAAATTATAGAAATAGGAATAGAAAGAAGCCAAATAGCTAGCTACAGCAAAGAATATCATATTAATGACAGAGGAAGGTACATAATATGATATCATTTATGCAAAGTTTAAAAGCATGCAAATCATTTCTAAGCATAAAGAGAAATACAACTAAACATATAAAATCTTGTATGTGATGGTAAGTATTCCTTAAAAATCAGGAATAAAATAACAATGTCTATAAGCATATAACCATAAATCTTTATAAACGGGCACTTATCACCATGGTAACATAAAAAATTAAATAAAATAATAAGGATAGAAAAGGTAGAAAAACTATTTGCATATATTATTATTGATTATAAGGAGAGTTTGAAAATTTTATTTAAAATTATTTAGAAGAAACAAGGCTATCACTTACAATACAGCAACAAGATATGTACCTTTATATCAGTAACAACAATAGAAATAGTGAAATGTATCTCTTCCATTAATAAGAGATACATGGAATATAATATACTTAGAGACACAACTAGAAAAAATACATTAAGTATATTAAGATCTTTATATAGAAATATCTCATTTTAAATTGAAAAATATGAAAATTTTCTATATAAACAGACAAATGACATGTTTATGGATGGGGAATTCAATATCATAAAGATGACAGTTATATTTTAATTATGCTGTAAGTTCAATTCGATTCCAAAAAATTTCAAATTATAACTTTTATATAACTAAAAAGGATGATGATTAAATTCCTATGTCAGAACAAAAGGATAAGGCTAGCCAAGACAATTTTGAAAAATGCACACTTTCATAAACATCAATATATATATATAAAACAAGGATATTTAAGATTTAGAGATATTAAACAAAAGAAAAAATAAATTACCAGAACAGAATATATAGCTCAGAAATACAAACAGACACACCCACATAAGGACTATTCATTGCAATTTATTGAGGAAAGAAATAATTTTAAAATCTGATTTTGGGACAACTAGTTAGCTGCATGGAAAAAAATAAGACTAATAGATAAATAGTTTTTATACTATATGTAAAAAAATGCTCAGAGCTTCCACTGTGGCTCGATGGTAAGGAACCCGACTAGCAACCATGAGGATGCAGGTTTGATCCCTGGCCTTGCTCAGGGGATTAAGGATCTGGCATTGCTGTGAGCTGTGCTTTAGGTCATAGACACAGCTTGAATCCTGCATTGCTGTGGCTGTATTACAGGCCAGCAGCCACACCTCAGATTCAACCCTGAACCTAGGAACTTCCATATGCCGTGGTTGTGGCCCTAAAAAGCAAAAAAAAAAAAAAGCTAACTCTAATAAAAGAGATTGATAAAATTGATTATAGCCATTGGTACAACAAAAGATGAGCATAAAGAGAAAACCAGAGTCTAGAAAAACCTATTTACCAAATAAATATATGTATTTGTGTGTGTACATACTAAAAACAGAATACTTACTAAAAAAAAAAAAAAAAAACACAAGCAAAGAAGACAAAAGATCCAGTAGAAAAAAGGAAAAGATTATATGAACAGGTAACACTCACAAGCACAGATGACCAATATAAACAGATGAAAAGTAGAAACTGGGGAGATACAGAATTTTAAAATAAACTATGTTCCACACAACAGCTTGTTAAAAAAATTTATATGTCACCATTAGCAACTGTTAGTAAAGATGTGATAATACTAAAAATTTCAAGAACTGCCAGTGGGTATATAACTGTTGTGCTAATACACGGCAAGTAATATAGTGAGTAATTTGGCAACTAACTAGTTAGAGTTAAATGTCAGCAGATACTCAGATACATCAATTCAATTCCTAGGGAGAAATGCAGATTCTAAAGGACATGTATGAGAATGGTCATTACAGCATACTTGGCATTGATTAAAAAATTAGAAATATTCTAACTATCCAAGTGTCAGAAATTCAGATAAGTAAATTATGGCATATATTTGTATTACATGGTTTATAGTTTTTAAAATGAATAATCTAAAGCTCCACACATCTACAAAGACAAATACTGATAACATAATCATGCATCAAGTAAGGAAGTTGCACAAAAATAGAGTGCAGTATTTATAAGTTTTAAACATGTTAAGAAATACCAGCTACCATTTAGAAATACATAGAAACACAGTAAAAACATAAAAACACATAAGAAATAATAAATCTAACATCAAGAGAGCAGGGTTTGTTTTTTTGTTTGTTTGTTTTCCCCCCAGGATGAGGACCTATAAATGAGATTGGGGAGGACTGCAAAGGAAGCTTTAATAGTGATGCAGTATTCCATTTCTTTAAAAAATTTCTCAAGCCAGATGTTAAAATGCAGCAAAGCTAGATGCTGAGACATAGAAGTGTTAATTCTATGTATTCTCTATGCTTATTCGCTGCGCTTTTCTTAACGCTTAAAAGAGTTCACATAAAAATAAGAAACATTTAAGAAAGACAACAAAAGCGAGAAGTTACAGAATGTGAAAGTATTAATAATAGACAAATCAACCAGCTAACCAAATAGAATAAAACACATGGTTCCCTTCAGGGCTGGCACCTCCCCATAGGTGGCTGGCACTTAATAATATGCCAGGAGCAAAGGGCTCTTTTTTGCTGTCCCATTAACTACAGAGTATTTATGGGGGGGGGCATGATATACGTGATGAAATGCAATTGGTACAATACAACACAAGGAAAAAGTGTCCTTAGATCTCCCATGGACAGACACAGTCACTATGCCAAACAGCCTTGGAATATGTCTGACTTAACCACAGTGCGAGTTCAGGATTCACACCAGGAGAACATGGCCTCTTCCTTGGGATTCTTTCTTTAATAACATTTTTTCCCAGAACTTCCTATGTGTCAGAGATTTTTCTAAGACCAGGAAAAGAAAAGATGCCTAAGGCTCTGCCCTGCCTCCTCCTTCTAAGCTGAGTTCCCAGCTCATCCTCTCAACCAAAGAGGTGCATTCCATCTTGTTAACCCCAGGAAATCTTTATGTGCTACCTGATTCATCTCTACACAATGAAACAGAGCCTTAGTGCTATGGGTTGCCCCATAAATGTATACCTTTTCAGGTGCAACAGAGAACCTGGCCACCGGAAACTCAACACAAATGTAACACAAATCAAAGGTTTTGTAAAACAAAACTATTTCTCTTGGATACCATGTATGCAGGAAAAGTACTTAAAAAAAAAAAAACTGCCTTGTATCATGCTTCACAAACTACACTCTTCTAAAATTCCATCTTTTCCGCTGGTGATACGCAAGAGAAATAAAAACAGCAGGGAAAACATTATGTTCCTTGCAACATGGCTGCTTTATTTCATTTCTGTAGACTGGAAATGGTATTTGCTTTATCAGATAAATTGGCTCTGCAGCCCACATTTAAAAGAACATACATGGGTTTTCAGCAGGAAGTTTGGACTTGATTAGTTCGAGATAAAAGGAGGCAAGGAAGGTTGAATGTGATTCTGAGCCAATGACTGTAGCTGTAATGGAGATGGAAGAGTATAAAACATTTATATTCTTAGGTACTAATGATAAGTAGAAAAAAAGCTTCCATCTTTTAGCTAAATTTGTTTATTGCCTGAAAACTCAACGTAGTGATTCAAGGCCAAGTGATAGGAAATTAAGGTTTCCTGCCTGACATCAATTCGATCTTCAGTAATAGTTCTGAAATGGAGTTTCTAAGCTCCAAAGAGAGGGGGAAACACAGATATACACATTATTTCCAATAATTCAGGTCACAACCCAGATGACAGAGCATTTCATTATGTGCATAAACTTGTGATGTGTGCAAGGTCTTATTATGTCATTTTAATCAAACTTTTTATTTGATCAGGTTCTCACATTTAGTCTGTACATGGACTTGGTTATTTAGAAAATACAGGCTCCGATAAGGGAGATTTGAAACATGTGGCTGTTTCTTGTTACAGGAGCAAACAGAAAATTATTCTATCAAGGTAATCATAAAAGTTATATTGAAAGTTGGTGAGCTAAGAAAAGTTTTAGAAATCTTTCTCATTTTCTTACTGTGGAAGACTGTTATCTACCCAGTTCCTCCCAAGGGGAAGGCAGCATTTTTTCATCTTTTCTGCCCATGCCTATTCCCTATATAGGCTGTGTAGACAGATATGTATAATTAGTTCAAACTGTCCTGAGAGCATAGACTGCTGATTGTCACCCAATATCTATTTATATCTGCTTATCCTCAAGGTTTTAGCTGTACACAGGCCTCAACATGAGAGACTAACTGTTTTACCTGGTTGCAAGGTCTCGCCATTTCACAATGCTGTGGCCAATGGAATGCAAGCCAGAAATGACATACACCACTTTCAAATAACTTTGAAAAGAAATCGCTCACCTGGCAGTTTTCTCTCTTCCCCCAGCCCAGTTCCCATGGGCTGGAATGTAATGTCGTGCTGGTCAGAAAGCTTTAACCAGGTGATGAGGACACCACCCTATGGAATGTCAGAGCAATGAGATGGAAGGAATGTGAGTCCCTAGAGCAGAACCCTTCACCTGCCCTGGAATATTGACCTCCCTCTAAACTGTGAAAAGAGTGGAAAATAATCTTCAATCTTGTTTGAACCACAGTGTTCTTTTGTTACAGCAAATAAGCTGTTACCCTAAACAATACAGAAAAGTTGGCCTGATAAAGAACATGATAAATTGGATTGTTTTCAGTAAATATTCTCTCATTTCCCCTGTTTCAATGACTCGGGACTTGTTCACATGTGACTTGCTTTGCCCAAGAAAACAAGAGTAGAATAATGCGAGCAGAGGTTTTAAATCAGCTTGTCCTCGTGCTTTCCTATGGTCCTCCATGAAAAGAGCATGCCTCGGTGCTGGTGGATCATGAAGAAAGAGGAACTATATGAAGAAAACCCAAGACCAATCCATAGCATAATGGCAAATTCAAGTCAAACCCAGCTTGATACACTAACAGGAAAATAAATGCTTGCTGTTCTAAGCTACTGAATGTGGAGGCAAGGGAGTAAGGGGGAGACTAGGTAATATTACTGAATAAATATATAGCACTGGAAAGAAAGAAGATCAGATGCTAGATTAAAGGGAACAATTTGGACTTCATGAATTTGGAATTAGAAGTTTTCAAAACTTTCAAGTATAGCCATCACGGTTTCAACTCAATTTTTCTTGATCTTTAGAACAGAAGGGTTAAATATACAAGCTCTAATACAAATTTAATATTCTAAGATTTTGTACACTGTCTCTTAATTGCTGTTACTTTCTTAGCCAAGGCCCTTTACTATTTTTATCAGTGGACTGTAACCTACAGATATTTTGACGAGAAGAATATTCCGCTTTTTAAAAGATGTTCTTAGCCCTCCTTGATTTCAGATCATCCTAAGTCACGATTTTTATCATTTTAAAGCCCAATGGTCTAAACTACTTTCTGTTATATCCAACTTTTGTTATACTTTGGACATTAGTATAACACAAAAAAGGAGCAAATTCTCTTTATTAAATATAATTCTATGTAAAGCATAGAATCAAGTCTGGCCAGGACATAAAACTGTGGAAACTTTATACTTGAGGGACTAGTGATATATTTTGAAGAGATAAAACAAAGAAAGACTAGCATTTGGTAGACGTCATTCCTTTATATAATAAGATTTATAAAAGGATGGGGAGATGAGAAGCCCTTTGGGGAACAGTCAGTAGTATTTTGTGTCCAGTACAAAACCTACTTTGTGTATATTTTTTCTTTCTTCAGTCGTGTATTTGTATGCATCACTATGCACAGTTGTAAAAGAGACTAGGCTGTGCATTCATAGCAGCATTTGCTCCTCATATGCATATAGGAAGGCCACAATTCTCAGCTGCAGGGTTGGGATGACATTGCTCATTTCTCACCGATAGCAAAAGTAAAGTGTTACTTCTGGAACTCAACTATCAAATACATTGAGTGTGAGTTCCTGACACTCTTTCCCATTGTGCAGCTGAAAGGCGGACAGTTGGATCCCTAAGTTATTGTTAAAGAAAAGCCACCAAGGTGAGTGGCCCAACCCACATCAGAAAGTGATACAAGCGAGACATAAACCTGTGTTGTGTTAAGCCACCGACATGTGGAATTTCTTATGATCACAGTTATCCTCATCCAGAGAGCAGGATCCCTTGGCCCTATCCCCCCCAGAGCACTGCATGGCTCTTCTTCGTCTCTACTGGAATCCTACCACCACACAATGAAAACCTTTTTTTTGTTTTGTTTTGTTCCCATGTACATCCATGAAATCTGGTTGAACTGATAAAGTCAAAATAAACAGCACAACTCTTTTTTAAGTTCCTATTTTTGCTGGTATATACGACATGCCATTGCATGAGCATACTCTTGCAGTACTCAAGAAGGGTACTCAGGAAGATTTAAGGTGTGTTTTATGCAATTGATCCATTTCCAGACAGGCTAGAGTTTTATAGACTCCTAATCTCATTACAGAAAAAGTTTTCAGTCATTATTAATGAATTGTTTTAATATGCTCATACATGTTGGGTATCAAGAAATAAAAATGAAACACAAATATATACTCTTTTATGTTTAAACCTTCACAATGAGTATAAAAATATCTTGAGAAATACGATATATAGTCAAATGAGATATATCCATTCTAGTACCCCTCCAAAACAATGTTACTTAAATGACAGTTAAAACTATCTTGATTTATACTTTAGGCCTAAGTTATCTCAGCACACTGTTTAATAAATGATTCTGGAAATAAGAAACGAAACAGGAATGAAGAGAGGGAAGAAGGAAGGAAGACAGTATTAACCAACCAAAGAAACTGAATAGTCAATTATTTTGTGAATAGTCTACATTTGTCTTTCTGAAAATCTAGCTCTTTATATAATATAAAGATAGTGAACAAAAAAGACTAATAATGGGGGAATATGGTATTTAAAAATATTTGGATCACCAGTAATCCATCTACACTAATACAGAATTTATATTCAGAAATTAAATTATGATTGAATTTAATTTTTCTTTAATATTAGTTTTGAAAAGAATTTCAGAGCAAATAATAGTGTAAATAGTACTTCAACAAGCACTAGCTGTTCTAAAGCACTTCAGCTACAAGTAAGTTGTTTACAAGTGATGACCTGTTAATTACAAATGGCTATTACATTCATAAACAAAACAGGTATTCCTTCCTTCAATAAATATGCATTGAGCACCTAGTAAATATCAAGCATTAACTCTGCTTTATAATATCACAATAAAATGACGTTTGTTCAAATATATTCTAGAAAAGACTTTCAAAAATGACAAGCTAATCCTGATCTCAAATATCTATGTCGGTTAAATTTTGGTATGATTGGATTTAAATTTTAATTTTTTCATTACATAACTTCAGATGGAAAAGGACTGGAGTTTCCACCATGGTGCAACAGAACAGACCATGTCTCTACAGAGGCAGGAATGTGAGTTTGATACCTGCCCAGGGCAGTGGGTTCAGAATCTGGTGTTGCCACAGCTGTGGCTTAGGTCACTACTCCAGCTCAGATTCGATCCCTGGGCTGGGAACTCTCGCTGGGTGGCCAAAAAAGGGAAAAAAAAAAGAAAAAATAACGACCGCATCACTTGATTAAATGGTATAGTCCTTTTTTTTTTTTTTTGGCATTTTCCTTACCTAGGGCCACACCCGCGGCATATGGAGGTTCCCAGGCTAGGGGTCTAACAGGAGCTGTAGCCGCCGGCCTTCGCCACAGCAACGCGGGATCCGAGCCGCGTCTGCAACCTTCACCACAACTCACGGCAAAGCCGGATCGTTAACCCACTGAGCAAGGCCAGGGATCGAACCCCCAACCTCATGGTTCCTAGTCGGATTCGTTAACCACTGAGTCACGACGGGAACTCCAAAATGGTATAGTCTTAATCTTAACAGTCAAGGTATAGAGAGAAGTTAGCATGACACAATTTTAAACAAAAACAAAGAACAACTGAAAACAAATGACCTTGATGCTAGACTATGGAGAAGATACCGGTTCCAAAGGACAGCAAATCTCATTGCCTTAAACTGCAAGTAGAAAACACTATAGAAATATCCACATACTTCTGTTTAAAATATAAATATTTATTCTATTTAAATAAATGAATTTAGCAACATTAGTTCACATGGTAGACCACTATTTTAGTTTAACGAAAATTGGCTACAATAGTTTAAAGAAAAATACATAAAATTTTTGAAACCTTTTCATAAAGGCAAATTTCTTACCCAATTTGTTCAGAAATAGTACAGAAAAGCTTTTTAGCATCTCAGTAAAGATAATCTTTGGTATGCTAACTCTTCTTCTAGGACCTAAAAGGATGTAGTGAACCTAAACTGGAACATGAATTCTGATTTGATCTGTGCTTCAATGAAAATCCTTCAGAAGAATGTGTATTTTTGAAGTGGGCTGAAGTCTGATGCTTTTCTTTCAAAGGGACTGCAGATTATAACAACAGCTTACACACACAGCACTTTCTATAAGCCATGCTCTCCCCTAAGTATCATCTCATTATCTCCTCACTGAAATCTGTGAATTTGGGACTTTCATTTTATCCACTTTACAGGGTAGGAAACTGAGGCATACAAAGGAGAAGCAACCTACCAAAGGTCGTATAGGCAGTAAATGCTAGAAACAGGCAGCCTTTTTTTTGCCTTGTCTGGGGCATGCAGAAGTTCCACGGCCAGGGACTGAACCTGTGGCACAGCAGCAACCTGAGCCACGGCAGTGATAATGCCGGGTCCTTAACCCTCTGAACCACCAGGGAAATCCAGGAAGCAGGCAGCTTAAATGGGGTCTTTAATCATTTTATTCTCCCTCCTGGAATATTTATTGGATGAGTGAACGGGAGGTAGTAATAATACCTACATATTAAATATAGTGGAATAATTGATTTTTTGAGGCAAATTAACCACCTCAGTATATTCTAACTTTCAAGGTGCTTTTTCACCCCTTATCTCACTGCAATATTCTATTAAAACAACAAATTGTGTACAATAATCAACAATATAATAGCAGCAAATAGTTATGATTTAAATCAGTTATTTCTATCAGGCCTTCAAATTCTTCCTCTATAAAATAAGAAATCTAAAGGACATCTAAAGGTCTGTGATTCTCTCACTCAAAATGGTTTGTTCATGGCTACCCAGGGAGAGGGCAGGCTTTAACTGCAAATCCGAACTTTCCTAGTAAGTCTCCTCAATATACATCTCCTCAAGCTTTGCTCTCTGGATTAAAATTCCCAGCTGTTCCACTCCAGCTAATGCTCTTTTGTTCTTTATTCTTTTTTCTCCATCTTATGTACCCAGGGACTCACCTCTTACTCTTAAAACACTTAATTTCCCAGACCAACACTTCGTTATTTCATTTCTTTAGTGGCAGATTAATCAGATAAACTCAGGAGATATGACTCCCCTGGAACAAGTTGACCTTCTCTTTTACACAAATGTTTCAAAATGTCACTAAAAGTACATGGGCCTCCCTAAAAATGGTCTTAGAAGGCTTAAGAAAGGCCTTAGTGGAATTATTTCATAAGAAAAAGCTGTCTCTTCTCCATATTTATGTGTTCCGTTATTTATATTGGTGTGGATATTTGCTTTATTCTATGAATTGTAATACATTACACTTATTATTTTCTTGCTCAGTTTGTTCCAGATTTGACCACTAAATGCTCCCTCAGACTGGCATTTACATCCTTTCAACACCTGCATCACTTTTTATGATGATAAAGTATAAACATAAAATTTACTATCCAAACTATTTTTAAGTGTGCAGTTCAGTGGTATGATATACACTGGCCTTGCTGTGCAATCACCCTAACTATCCATCCCTATAACACTTTGCTTCTTGTAGAACTGAAACCTTATACCTATTAAACAATGCCTCCACATTCGCCCCTGCCCCAGTCTCTGGCAAACACCATTATACTTTGTCTTTATGACTCTAAGTACCTCATATACGTGGAATCATACAGCATTTGCCTTTTTGTGATTGGTTTATTTCATTTAGCATAATGTCCTCAATTTTCATTCATGTTGTAGCATATCATAGAATTTCCTTCCTTTTAAAGATTGTATACTGTTCTACTGTATGAAATACCACATTTTGTTTATCCAGTCACCTATCAATGGACCCCTGGGTTTCTTCCATGTTTCAGCACTTGTGAATAATGCTACTATGAATATAAGTGTACAGATATCTCTCTGTAACCATGCTTTCAATTATTTTGGTCATATACCAGGAGTAACATTGCAGGATTATATAGTAATTCCATTTTTCTCTTCCTTTTAGGGCCACACCAAAGGCATATGGGAGATTCTAGGCTAGGGGTTGAATCGGAGCTACAGCTGAAGCCTAAGGCACAGACATAGTAACCCTGAACCCAAGCCTCATCTGCAACAGATGCAACAGCTTGCAGTAATGCCAGATCCTTAACCTAATAAGAGATGCCAGGAATCGAACCTACATTCTCACAGAGACACTGTTGTGTCCCTAACCCACCCAACCACAGTAGAAGCTCTGGCAATTCCATTTTAATTTTTAAGAAGCATTCATAATGTTTTCCATAGAAGCTGTAACATTTTATAATCAACAGTTCCAATTTTCCCACATACATGCAACTGAGTAGATGAGTTAAAATACAAATACAAGATAATAATTGGGAACTATTAGAACAAAAGCATGGAGAGTGAACTGCAATAAGCAAGAGATTGTGATCAGAACTAGGTTTGTATTTCACTCTCCTCTGACATTAGACTGAGTGTCGTCTTCAGAAAAAAAGAGAAGAAAAAACAACACCTTTCATTTCTAGAAGATTAAAAAGTACATGAAAGCACTGTACATGAAAGCACCTTCCTGCAGATATTGTTAGGGATATGCAAAAATCTCAAAATATAATATTTAAATGAATAATCTACAGACAACAATTCCTATTTAGGCCAAAGGGAAAAAATACTATAAAAGATGTGCTATAAATAGCATATATGCAAAAATGCATAGAGTTTATACTATATACAGTATGGAATATTTTCCTGCTCTGACTATAATTATAGCAAATTGAGTGTGTTTAAACTTTCTCTATAAATTACCTTATCGTTTTTGTGCTTTTTATTGCGGAACATTTATTTGCATACCAGAAAGAAATAAACTAAATAAATTCTTTACATTTAAAAGTATAAAAGATATATGTCCCAATAAGGCAAATTAGCTTATACCTCCCTAACTGGAAAAATTTCCATCTAGTAGAACATCACGTGTATACATGTACGTAAATACACACACATGCACACGGACACACATGGAATTCAAAATTTATATATATATATATAATTTTTTATTAAACATAGTTGATATACAATGTTGACCCAATTTCTGCTATACAGCAAAGTGACCCAGTCATATATATATTTTTTCCCTTTCTTAAATTATCTTCCATCATGGTCTATCAAAGAGACTGGATATAGTTTCTTACGCTATATAATAGGACCTCATTGCTTATCCACTCTAAATGCAATAGTTTGAATCTAACCCCAAACTCCCAGCCCATTGGACTCCCTCCCCCTTCTCCCTTGAAAACCACAAGTCTGTTCACTATGTCAGTCTGTTTCTGTTTTGCTTGACAGGTTCATTTGTGACATATTTTAGATTCCACATATAAGTGAATGATATGGTATTTGTCTTTCTCTTTCTGACTTACTTCACTTAGCATAATAATCTCTAGTTGCATCCCTGATGCTGCGCCTTCTTTTTTATAGCCAAGTAGTATATATTCACCATCATTTTAATCCATTCTTCTGCCGATAGACATTTAAGTTGTTTCCATGTCTTGGCTATCGTTAACAGTGCTGTAGTGAACATACAGATGCATGTATCTTTTGATTACAGTTTTGTCCAGATTTATGCCCAGAAGTGGGATTGCTGATAAATGGAAGTTCTATACTTAATTTTCTGAGGAAGCTTCATACTGTTTCCATAGTGGTAGTACTTTTACATTCCCAGCAACAGTGAAGGAGGGTTCCCTTTTCTCTACACCCTCTCCAGAATTTGTTATTGGTAGATTTGTTAATGATGGCCATTCTGACCGGTGTGAGGTGGTACCTCATTGTAGTTTTAATTAGCATTTCTCTAACAATTAGGGATGCTGAGCATTCTTTCATGTGCCTGTTGGCCATCTGTATATCTTCTTTGGAGAAATGGCTATTTAGGTATTCTGACCATTTTTTGATTAGGTTGATTGTTTTTATGTTGTTGAGTTGTATGAGTTGTTTTATATTTTGGAAATTAAGCCCTCGTCAGTTGCATCACTTGCAAAGATTTTTCTCCCTTTCTGTAGGTTGTCTTTTTGTTTCTTTATGGTTTCCTTTGCTGTGCAAAAGCTTTAGCACTTAATTAGGTCCCATTGATTTGTTTTTATTGTCATTATTCTAGCGGGTGGGTCAAACAAGCCATTGCTGTCATTTATGTCAAAGTGTGTTTGCCTATATTTTCCTCTAGGAGTTTTATAGTATTATACATATGCAATATATAGTAATAAATATATATATTTATTATACATGTTTCAACATATACATGAGGATAGAATAACACCTGAATATCACAAAAGGCAATTTTTATATAAACCATACAAATTTTGTTATGTAATACTGTTTACTGAAGTACCACTAGAAGATATGACTGAAATGAAAAATTAATTTATGCAATTTAAGAACTACATCCCTGCACTGTGAAAGCTAAGCAAATGCTGAAATTTACTTTGAATGTACAATAGTTGACTTTGATGTTACATATTGCATTAAAATATAAAGGCAGAGTACCTCCATTTTTGTGGAATGGTTTCAAAGTTATCAATGTCAGAGTTGAAAATTAGGCTATACTGAGATGTACAATTTAGGTTACATTTATATTTGGGTAGAAATAACTCATTATACATTTTAGCCTTACATAAAGTTCAGAGAGCAAGTATGTGTCTTGGAAAAACAATTTCAAATATTAAGAGAAAGTCTGCAAAAAATCAAAAAATGAAAACAATTTTTTTAAAGACACAATGATTTAAATAATTTAAGCCCTTGTCACTTTTTCCTCATATGGTAACACTTCTTATTACCTTAATGGATACATTTTCATCTGTTCATTTAGTGATAAAACATAGGCTAAGAGTCATGTGAAACTTTGAGGATATAAAGATGAATAATATTCAGCATCTACTCTCAAAAAATTCACAACCAACTGGGGTGACTGTCCTTGTCATTATTTCCCACATGGTTCCCATGTCAACTTTTTAAGATGTTACTCAGTTACTTTCAGGAACGTGCTCCTTCCCTTCCTTGGCAATTACAGTAAGTGATAAACGATATTGCTCAGGCCCAACCAGTATCAGAACCAGTAGCTTGGGCTCAGCATTGTTTGATTAGTGAATACAATACCTGAATGAATATGCATCACCCCTCTCAATAGCTGAAATACCAAGTTAAATTTTCAAATAAAATAGGTAAACATCTGCCTAGCTAGAGAGACTTCCCAGTTTCCATCTAGTTGATCATATGACTCATTTCTGGCTGGTGGGTCCTATGCAGAACTGATGCGTGCTACCGCTCTTAGAAGAAATGGATATATGCTCCCCTGACCTTTCCTCTTCCCATGACCTTAAGTATACACACAATGGCAGGAGCTCGAGCAGCCATCTTGGACCATGATGTGAAAACTGCATACTGAGAAGAATGTAACAATAAGGCTAAATAAGCATGAGCCCCTGGATGGCTGTGTGAGAAATAACACACTAGCCTGGTTTACCCTTGGATTATCATGTAAGAAAAAACACACACATGTGAACAGACACACACACACTCAAAAAACTTCTCTTATTTCAGCTTCATTATGAGGGGTGGGGAGAATTACTAGTAACAGCAACTTAGACTGTACCTTAACTGATACCCACCCTCACCCCATGGGATGTCTCTCTAACAGTACCCCTGAGACTACTATTCAGGATTTGGGTCTACTCTACTCCCACCAGTTCCCGTTTCCAGAAATTTTAACCATAGTCTCCTTTTCCAGCTTTGATTAGACAAATATGTTGGCTTAGAATCCTGATTTGGCCTTATACTCTGTCTCACTATTCTGGATCACCCCTGGACCGCCCTGGCTAGCTGTGTCCTGAAAACACTCAGCACTGTCCCAGCCCAAATGTGTCTGTGAAGCTCTATGAAGCTCTCGCATCCTCCATCAAGGGAAGCAGTTTGTCTCATTGTCTAGTTTCTTATGATCCCGCATATTTGCCCCAGTTCTCCTTCCACTGAGGCTCTTTCCCAAGAACATATTCAGATTACAACCACGGAAGAGAACTGAAGCATGAAGAGAAATGATAGATTCTTGGCAGTCTCCTGTTTAATATTTGTAGTTTCATCATTTGATTTTCAACTCTTTTCAGCAACTTAAGAGGCCATGGCATTTAATGCTCTGTAATTTTGATGTTAATTTAGACACCTTTGGAGTTCCCTTCGTGGCTCAGTGGTTAATGAATCCAACTAAGAACCATGAGGTTGCGGGTTCGATCCCTGGCCTTGCTCAGTGGGTTAAGGATCCAGCGTTGCCGTGAGCTGTGGTGTAGGTCGCAGACGCGGCTCTGATCCTGCATTGCTGTGGCTGTGGTGAAGGCCGGCAGCTACAGCTCCTGTTAGACCCCTAGCCTGGGAACCTCCATATGCCGCAGGTGTGGCTCTACATAAAGGTAAAAAGACAAAAAAAAAAAAAATTAGACACCTTTGCTTTGGAATTGCACGTTTTAGGACATAAGGGATAGAAAGAGGTAGAAGGAGGTGAAATGGAGAGAGAGGGAGTGAAAGCAGGAGGGGTGGATGGAGGAAGAAGAGAGGAATAAAAACAGGGAGAAGAGAAAACAGAGCAAGGAAGGGAGAAAGGATGATGAGATGGGGAGAGGATGGAGAAGAGGAGGGATGAGAGCCCTCAGTTCAAGGCTATTATAGCTTTGAAGTCTAGAAAATAAATCTAAGGAGAAGCAGGAGATGTGTTAAGAGGACAGGTTAACCCTTAAATAAATCTGCACTTCTGCTGTCACAGCCAAAAGAGGGAATTAACTCAAATACTCCACAAATCTCTACTTTCCAAAGAAACTTAAAGCAATTTTAAGATACAAGTTGTATACCTTTCACATCTCAGAGAAGACCTTCTAAGTCCAAGCAAATTAACAAGAGGGGACTAAAGCTGATTCCTGAGGAACTTAGAGTAGACAATTTTCTATAAATGCCATGTTTTCTGTATCTATTTCTATAAAAGCAATGTTTTATTGATCCAAACAGTGGAAAATAAAGGAGTTCTTCTGCCAAGTTGGAGAAATTGTAGGGTCTATACTTTTATCACTCTGACTTGCAGATTAACCTTTTATCTAGAAAGAAATACTTTCCCCCTTGTTAAAGGAAAATTAAATTCAGAAAGGAAGAACACTGATAGGAAACTGAGTCTGAGAAATCAAACTCATAGAAATCAAACACAGAATCCTGAAAAGATGTTTTAGAACGTAACTTTGATCAAAAATCAATCCCTCTGAAATAACAGGAATCCCATATCTCCAAGGAGTAATGCAATCCAACATTTACTTTAAGCAAGTTACCAACAATTCTGGGAGTGGTCAAGGTCTGGTGACCTTTAGAATTGGCTAAAAGACAGCCTTGCTTTGGCTTGGCAATATTTTTCATGGGTCCAAGAATCAGAGCAAATTTTCAACAGAAATTTATTATGTAACAACTGAAAAGTCAAAGCACATAATTTTACTAATTTCTTACAGGGTTTGAGAGGAGAATTAAAATATGACTAGACAAAATACGTATACTATGAAATGATACTAGGAGGAAATATTAGAACTTTTACTAAATGTTTAGATTATCTTCTGATATTAGAAAAACACCTAGGTAAATACAGCAAAAGTCAATATAAAATATGATAGAATATAAAAATACCAAAATGAAAAAGCATTTAAGCCTTAGTTGTAATAAACCAAGTATGGGTTTTTAAAATAGCCATTAATGAAAAAAATCATGTATCACAAATTGCGCAGTGGTATCATTTAATGGTCCATCCACAAAAGCAAGCCGGAAACTAACCTGAGAGTCTAATTCATAATAAATCTAGTTTTTTAAATATAGATTTTTTTAAAAACCCAAGTAAGCCTTTAAAATATTTTGCTAATACTTAAAATATGTTGTGTTCCTACCCTAAACCATGAACAAACTTTGGTTACTGACTTTGTAAATAATAAATACAATTCTGTTTGCTTCAAAATCCTACAATACCACTCACTGATGCTTTCGCAGTGAGGATTCAACATCATGTTTCTCCTTTCTCTGCGGTTTCCTACCAGAGCTCAGTGCCCAGAACTGCTTCATAAATGCTACATCAAATTTTATTACTATTCAATGTAGGAAAGATAAAATAACATTCAAATGTCAATAAGGAATACATAAATGATTATCATAAACAGGCATGAAGGGAATGCATGTTCTCTGAAATGATATACTCTGGGTACTAAGAACTCTGCGCCTAATATGCTGAAAAAATGTTCAAGAATGACTACCCATGCAAAGGAAGATTAGCCCGAGAGACACAGGTTGTACTAAGAAAAGTCGTTTAAACATATGTACCCATTTGCTTCAAGACTATAAATGAATTTTCCATAATCAATGAGATTCTTTTCCATACCTTCCTCTTGTGCTCTGAAAATTAGCATGGATAAGGACGAACTGTACGAAGAATGCCTCCAACATACTTTTGGGAGATAATGCTATTTATACAAAGTTGAAATCATGTGAACTTCTGATAAAGACGTAAGTTAAAATATGATATATGATATGATATATGATATGACGAATATGTGGAACCTACTAAAATGATACAAATGAACCTATTCACAAAACAGAAAGAGACTCAATGATTTTGAAACCAAATTTATGGTTACCAAAGGGGAAACGTTGGGGGGAGAGATAAATTGGGAGTTTGGGACTAACACGTAAACACTACTGTATATGGAATGAATGAGTTACAAGGACCTACTATATAGCCCAGGGAAATCTACTAAATACTCTGTAGTGACGTATATGGGAAAAGAACATGAAAAGGAATAAATTTACTTACATGTATAACTGATTACATCGTTACATACCTGAAACTAACACAACACTTTAAGTCAACTCTATGCCAATAATTTTTTAAAAGATATTTCTGAAGCAAATAAGAGAATTGTAATTAAATGTCTGCAAAGGAATTATCATTCTAGACTTACCTAGCACCCATAGGACACCTAGAATCATGTTCCTAAGGATCTGTCCTGGAAATTTTATTTTTAAGGACTTTTAATTGTGGAAGTTCCCATCATGGTGCAGCAGAAATGAATCTGACTAGTATCCATGAGGATGAGGGTTTGATCCCTGGCCTCTCTCACTGGGTCGGGGATCTGGCATTGCTGCGAGCTGTGGTGTAGGTCACAGATG
>PVHT021183617.1:15748715-15801185 GCA_004024745.2 Catagonus wagneri | reverse complement strand
GGCTTGGATCTGGCACTGCTGTGGACATGGTGTAGGCTGGCAGCTGTAGCTCCTATTCAACCCCTAACCTGGGAACTTCCTTATGCTGTGAGTATGGCCCTAAAAAGCAAAAAGAAAGAAAGAAGGAAGGATGGATGGAAGGAAGGAAGGAAGGAAGGAAGGAAGGAAGGAAGGAAGGAAGGAAAAAAGAAAGAGGGAGAGAAAGAAGAAAAAGAGGGAGGGAGGGTGGGAGGAAGGAAGTAAGGAAGGAAGGAAGGGAAAGGAAAAGAAAAGAAAAGGAAAAGGAAAGAAAAGAAAAGAAAAAGGAAAAGAAAGAAAGAGGGAGGGAAGAAGGAAGGAAGGAGGGAGGGAAGAAGAGAGAGAGACATAGAGAAAGAAAAGAAAGAAAGAAAGAAAGAAAGAGGGAGGGAGGAAGAAAGAAAGGGGGGAGGGAAGAAGAGAGAAAGAGAGAAAGAGAGGAAGAAAGGGAGAAAGGAAGAGAGAAAAAGAGAAAGACAAAAAGAAAGAAAGAAAGTCAGAAAGAAAGAAAGAGTAATTGCTTGGGCCATGGAAAAAGAATTTGTATATATGAAACTGACAGACTCTTGGACTTGGCATAGACAACACGGAAGGGCTAGGGAAAGTGAAAGTTTCAGCCACAGTTTAGTGTCAATGTATCCATGGTTTAGTGTGTAGCAGTTAATTGTATTTGGGGGCTGAATCTCTCCAAATGAGTACACAACTGGCTTCACTTAACTCACCAAACCTAACCATCCAATGACAAGTCAACAGATTTCAAATGGTCACTCTTCACAGGAGCCTGTCAAAGGTCTTTGAAAGAGCAACCAGAATCACTACTAAACTCGGGGTCTCTACTGTGGGATGGCCCAAATTTGTTTTTTGTTTTGTTTTTTTGTTGTTTGTATGTGTATGTTTAAGTGTGTTTTTGTGAATATGCATATGGTATATGTACAGAAGAAGAAAGAGTTATCACTGATAAGTGGAACTAGAAGTCTTCTTGTTTTAATTTACTGAAATTTTCAAAGATACAGAAATAAAGTGAACAGCATAATGAACCTACGGGTAATCCAAAATGTACCATGGCCAGTGCAGTTTCATCTAGATCTCCATCTCTCTTCTCACCCCAAATTAATTTGAAGCAAATCTCATCGTGCATCATTTTATCACAAATGTTTTCTATTCTTTTTTTTTTAACATGACTATTTCTGATATATTAGAAGAAACAATAAACACAATCAAATAAAAATACAGAACAGGACCAAAAGACTTTTAGGCACTAAACAGAAATTATAAATCAATAATGCTAAAGAATACATCTCAGGATTATAATTCTGATTGACTTGGTATTGAAGATCTCTTACTGCCATTTCCTATTTCAATTATCTTTTTATCACTTAATGTTTTCATAGTTTGGAAGGATGTATAGGCCTTTAAACTGTTGGTAAATAACACTGGAAATAAAGATGAATATTCTGAGCAAAGATAATGATATTCTTCTCAATACCTGGATGTGTACTTTCCTTCTGCCCTCCCTGCTTCTCATGATCATGCTTTTTTTTTTTTTTTTTCCCAGCCACGCCTGCAGGATCAAACCCATGCCATGGCAGTAACCAGAACCACAGCAGTGACAATGCCTGATCCTTAACTTGCTGCACCCCAGCAGGAACTCCTCATGCCTATTTTAATATAGATTTCCACATTCTTTATATAATCCAAGAACAATTCAAATGTTGAAGGTGCCATGATCTAAAGTATTTGTGATTTTAAAATCTAATGAGAATTATGCACAATTCATTGTGCAACTGCAAAATACACATTTTGCTGAAAAGTGCTAATTGGCAATTGAAATATGCATTATTTTTTAAAAGATATAATGGCATGGCCTCTGTAAAAATTATATTAAATTTGAGATCTCAAGTTGGAAGTAAAATGAACTTTTATCTAAAAGTACTGCATGAATCCAGCACTGGCTACCTGTTGGAACAGGAAATGTTACTTGTATTAAGTAGACTCCCAGAGTGGCCCTTCATTACAAATATATCTTTGAAGAGATGTGCATTCACTATACTCAATCCTATTCTTGTAGGCTAAGTCAAGGTGTGTTAGGAGTCAAGTGTGGAATATAGTAAACTGAGTTCTTATAAGAGTGATCAGGAAGGATCCAGTGGGATATTAAGAATAAAAATGAACATGCTCTCCAAAAATTTGTTAGCTGACAGTAAAACATCTAACCTCGAGCTTGATGCAGTCAATATAACGCAAATGCAAACTGGAGACTGGCACTTGCCATCTGCCTCTACATGGACTGAATCATGAGCTAATGAAACTGCTGACTTTCAACACCCCCTGAAAGGAGCTCAGGGTGGAGATCAGGAGTGACGCATTCTGTGCTCTCAGAAAATCTAGAAGAACAGGTCTTCAGATAGGCAGATATTTTCAGGAGAATATTTTATGAGCCCAATTCTTACATACCCTTATATCTAGAAAAGCACTAAAATCCTTCATGGTGGCATCTGCTCCTCGAAAATAGCAGTAACCTTCATGAGACCAGTAGTAACCTTCAGCAAAATGTGCGTTTGAACTTACATGCCTCCCCCTTCACCAAAATTGCATATATACTGACCTTTCCCCATATCTCTTCGGAGCGGTTTCTTAGAGCTATCTGAAATGCTGCCTCCTGGGTTATAGTCCTCATCCTGCCCCCAAATAACACTTAACTCACAACATCTGTGTTGTGCATTTTTTTTTAAGTCAACAAAAATCACATTTTCTTCTGCATGATACACACTCCTTACCTGAAGAAAAAGCATTGAAGTGGGGGTGCTCTAAGACCTGAGAGCAAAAGGGTATGATTCTTCCCAACAAAATTCCCACTGAAACCCATTTCTATCCAGACAGTTCCACCAGACAGCACAGCAGTTTCACAGACAAATGAACTTTAGGAAATAACCCAAGAGGCTTTCTAGTGTAATCCTGAGTTCCATTAAACACTCACAGAAATCCTACTATGTGCCTTTTTAAAATTGTATCCTCTGCCTTCTTTTTTAGGTCCCCTCCTCTGAAAGTGAATTCTCTAATATTCTTAATTAAAACCAAAGGGAACCATTGATGAAATATATAAATAACACTCTCTGGAAAAGACCTTTCTAGTGACTTGTTTTCCCGACTATGGAAACGTAGCTTCTGCCATTGCCAAGATCCCTGCTGAATCAGACCATAAAATGAGTGCCTTACTTGTAATGTTCGGTTTACATCTGTTTGTTGTCAGTCTCACAGGCCCGGCTACTGATCATCACTCCAAGGTGGATTCCATCCATCAGTTACTAGGCACATGAAACAGTCAGGGGTCAGCAGCAGGAACATATGAGATGCACATGTCCATAACATGGCAACTGGGCAAGGGGCACTCAGCGAGTGACCCCAGACCACCTTTGGTATCACAACCTGAATTCACATCACACACATAAAACAATTAAGATGACCAGTCCTGACAGCTGTTAGGCAAAACCACAGAGAAGCCAGAACAGTAAGCTCTGGAAACACCTGGCTGATTTTGAGCCAAACAAATTCTTAGGTGGCAACATGGAGAAGAGAGAATGTATTCTTTATTGAACACACATACTACAAGAGAGCAAGAGGGCAAAATGATGTCTTAAATGAAATAACAAATCAATAAAAATTCACTCCTTTCTATTTCAAATAAAATCTCAGAGGAATTTTCCCTGATTCTGTAATAAAAAAGGTATATTGCTCTGTGTTGGTACTGCAATAATAGTTTATCTCCTTTATTTCTTCCTATTTCAGTTTAAGACAAGAGATTCTTAACTTTTAAAAATTAGATGATCCACGTAATTTTTCAGTTGGCCATGTACACAGTATATTCATATTTCAGTTTGTAGAGCTCCATATTTTTTTTGTGTGTCTTTTTGCCTTTTCCTAGGGCCATACTCATGGCATATGAAGGTTCCCAGGCTAGGGGTCTAATCGGAGCTGTAGCTGCTGGCCTACACCAGAGCCACAACAATGCGGGATCCGAGCCACCTCTGCGACCTGCACCACAGCTCACAGCAATGCCGGATCCTTAACCCACTGAGCAAGGCCAGGGATCGAACCCACAACCTCATGGTTCCTAATCATATTTGTTAACCACTGAGCCACAAGAGGAAATCCAAGCTCCATATTTTAATACTAATTTATAGTGGACATTTGTCAGATCATGCTATTCCTTTGTAGAACTCATAACTCTTCACATATAAAGTCCACTTTTTTATAGAACATTATCATCACATAAAATTTCTAGCATACCATGTCTGTCTTCCCCAACACAGTTACATTTTAATAAACTGCTATCTTTGGGTGAAAAAAATTGCAAATTCTAAGTTTATTTTGGCTAAAGATGCAGACTTTTAGAACAGGGCTTCCCTATAAAGACAGTGCTTTGAGGGCAGGGGTTAGGCAGCCTTTCCCTAAGAATGCGTGGATCCCTTGACAAGGATGTTACTGTTTCTTCATGAACATTAAATGTTCCAATTTCAGGCAACCTCACAGATCACATGAGGTACCTCGATGGTTCATCTTCCCTCAAAAACCCTTTTTTAAAGTAATGTTACAAACCAGTATTATCATTACATATAAATACTATACTCTATGGCCGATCATTATTCGGGTGTAGGTCCAACAAAGTAGCCTCTAACTGTTAAGCAAAAAAAAGGAAACATTTACCCAAGCTCTAGAGTATCCCCCTGCATTGTTCATCCTCAGTGACCACATAATCACAGGATTCTGTCAACCCAACCAAAGCCTGGAGGAGGAAGGAAACGACATGCGTGTGTGCGTGCTGAGAGTGCTTCAGACTTTCCAAAATTTTCTATGAAGGATGGATCCTTCATAGAAATCAAGAAATCAATCCATTTCAAATCCAGAAGAAATATGCTGCCTGCACTCACACATGCTGCTTTTTTACTCCTATGTAAACAACTCCCTATCTCTATACACTATTCTTAAAAATCTCACACATTCCTACTGCATTCCAGGACTATATACTTCACCTATATTTTTAAAAAGCACAAATATAAAACTCAATATACATGAGATATTGTACTAAGAGCTTTACAAATACTAACTCATTTCACCTTCAAAACAACTCTATAAAGTAGAGGATACTATTAACCTCATCTTACAGGTGAAGAAATTTTGAGACACAAAGAATACTATTTCCCCAAGGTCATATGGCCATTAAGTGGCACAGTGAAAATTAGAACTCAGGAATCTGACTCCACCAAAGGAAAAAAAAAAACATTCCAAGGCTTTCTACAAATGACACATAACATTGATGAGGTAAAGCCACTTTACATATTGTGTTAGAAATCTTAATTTAGAGTGATAAAATGACTAAAATTCACTTGAAAGTCAAATATATATAAATAGTAAATAAATTTCAGAAAAACGAAGTAATGCTTTTCCCTACCACTTGCTTGAAAGACCCAAGAATTTAGTATACAAAGATTTAATTCCAATCAGTGGTGAGAAGAAATACCCATTAAGTGTTATGAAGGGGCAAGTGACTAGTATTCAACCTGGGAAAGCAAGTTAAGATATCTGTAAATGTTTCATATAATAGAAGTTTTACTTTGCCACAGTAAAATACATTAACTTACAATTAAAGCATGAGATTCGGATGCTTTGCACTCCAGATTCTGCCAAGCCAAAGGAGAGAACAATCATACATCTGAAAAAGTTTTGCCACCAAAATCAGAAGCAAAGATTAGATAACATCTGCCCTATATACTCAAAACAATTTTTAAAAATAACCGCTGATTTCATGAACTCTCTAGCATAGATTTCTAGTGCTCACTCACATCCAGCTCTTCTCCTCTTCCAGGCACATAGTGTTTGGTGGGCTAAGTGACTGCTTCTGGCTAATAAGCCAGAAAAACTAAATTACCATGCTGTGACTGAAAATGTGGCATGTCCCAGATGGTGCTTGTAAAAACGTGGGTCTCCATGAGCTTTAATCACTGCATGGCTGTGTGAAGCTGAGCACACCATCATCTTAAGTTGAATATGTAGCATGAGAAGAAATACACCTGCATGTATTCCTGAAGCATATACTATTTAGTATATCCTGTTTAGTACAAATGATATCACTGAAGCAATATGTAAGAGGTCTAAACAAAAAATGATAGGTCATTTAGAAAACCATGGTGGAATTCCAACGAATATTAAGTAATAAACAACGTAAAAACCAAATCAAAAATTATCAGTCAAATCTGATAGGTTCTCCAAAGATGGAAAGGAAAAATCCAAAAGGTAACTCGAGCAAAGAGTTAAAGGTAACTGGTTTTCAACACATGGATGGCAGATATTTTCTTGATGAAGAGACTAAGACAAATAGAACAAATATAACAATCCAACATACAAAAACATAGAGCTAAATAATGACCTGCATGATCAGTTGAAAAGACTCAGCACATACAAGTTAAAATTCATAAGAGATAGAATAATAGGGCTGAATTGGATTAAAGAATCATTCCAACATGGATACATACAAAGAAAGATAGAGAAATAAAGCCACAATCATTTGCTCTGAAATAATACATTACAAAACCTAATAAATAAAAAGTATACCAAGTATAACATTGGAGCTTAAAATTTTAAGCAACGAGTAAACTTGTATCCATAATGCAGATTTGTCTAACTATGAAAATGTCATAGGATGTGTAGGAAAGCAGTTTAGTTTCTTTTATTTATTTAGTCAAAGTCTTTAAAGACCAGAAACTACAGTGGACTCCCAGGTACTTTACAAGAACCAAAAAAATATATATATCCTTTAAGGGAAAAGATTGTAAAACCTAAGAGAGCATAAAAAGATCCCGAGTGTTTGACTACTAAATCAGCCATGTTTTGCATGTAAGAGCTAGTGTGTATAAAGACTGTCAGCTCTGTCAACATTTATGCTCAACTAAGAGCACTGAAGAAACTATCCATGTATTTCATTTTCTTCATAGTTTTCTTGATACTACAGTAACATCTTTTTGCAGCTGGCAAAGAATTTCAAGCTCAGGATGGGTAGGAAGAAATAATTGTGTGAGACGAGTCTTATCTGGTTTGGATCTATTCATAAAGATCTGACATATATTTTATTTCAAAAAGCTCTGTTGAAGCAATGAGAAAATAGTGTGCAAAAACTCTGAACAAATACTTGATCCATTTATTAGTGCTCTGGATCTAGTTGATACAGAACAAAAATGACAAAGGTAGTAATTTCCTGATAGCTTAACACATTAATTATGAAAGTAGGATTAATTTTCCCCACATGTAACTTTCTAGACCTGGAGCATGTATTTGTGTTTTAACTTTACATAATGTTTAGCCTTGCTAGCATCCACATTTACATTTTATGTTATATTTTAATTGATTGCAGAAAAAAGGTATCTTAATAATATACAAAAGGAATAGAAGCTAAGAAACTCCCAAGTGCCTCATAATAAATGTAATGAGGTCATTCTGTTTAGTGCAGCAGGTTAAGGATCCCGTGCTGTCACTGTAGTAGCCAGGGCAGCTGCTGAGGCATTGTAGCTTCGATCCCTGGCCTGGGAACTTCAGAATGTCAGAGGTGCAGCCAAAAAAAGGAAAAAAAAAGGTAATTAGGACAACCAAAACAAAGATACACGAAAACATAAAAAAACCTCTATATAATTCAAAACTCATCTAACGGTGTGGTGATATATGTTTAAATACCAAATGAAAATTAGTGATATTTAAATGATAGAAATCAGGAAAGCTTCAAGGAAGAATGGAAAAAAATATATGTACTAACTTTCATTATGTTCTATCCCAAGAAACTGGCTGTAGTTCCCTGGGCTGTACGGTAGGATCTCATTGCTCAGCCATTCTAAATCCAATAAACACGTATGACTGGGTCACTACACTGTGCAGCAGAAATTGACCCAACACTATAAATCGACTGCACTCTAATAAAAATAAAATTAAAAAGGAAAACATAAATACATTTTTCTATATTTAAGTATATTAGTAGTACTGATATAAAACCTAAATGTAGAACTTAAGAACAAAAGAGTTGATAACATCATTTGTATCCCTTTGCCAGGCTCAAGCACATTTATCTTCATGTCCTAGAGATACTACGGAATTGAAAAGGGTATATAAGCATCATTCAGTTTGTGGCGTTTTCCAGGTCAGACACCCACGCATTTCTCCTCAAAGTCCCCCTCTTCCTAATCTACTGAGTCATTTAAACACAAAGCCCCAGAATTCAACCTCTTAAGCTCCTCTGTTGCCTCAACCTGATCTTTCAGTCCTTCATTTCTCACTTGGATCACTAAAAACTTTTCAGATTATTTACCTTACCCTCTGAAATCCACTATTCACACAGAAAAAGAGTCTCTCCTTGAAAGTACAGGCTTCGTAATGGCATTTCTTTATTTTCTTCTCTTTTTTTTTTTTCACCACGCCCATGGCATGTGGAAGTTCCCAGGCCAGGGATCAAACCTGAGCCACACCAGCAACTGGAGTCACAGGAATGACAATGCTGGATCCCTACCAGCTGAGCCATCAAGGAATTCCCTGAAATTCCTTCTTTAAATGGCATTCACAAACTTCCTATTTACTCCAAAGCGAAGTCTCAACTCTGCAGTATAACTGAAAAAAGCCCTTAGGAATCCGGCACTGGCTCTATGTCCAGCAACATCTCTGGCTACTCTGCACCCACCCAGCCGCTCTGCTCCAAACACACTGAAATGTTGAATGCCAGGTGCCCTCAACCAAACCGTGTCCTTCTTGCCTTTGCTTTTTCTGGGATCTCTCTTTTCTACCCCTTTTTATATAATTTCTGCTCAAAGAGTAATTTTACATACTATTTCCTCTGGGTGCTTGACACTATCCTCTCAGTCCTGGCTAGACGTCCCTCCTAACCTAGCTCCACAGCACCTGGTGTACATTCCCATCATAGCACCTTAATAGATGTGGACCAAATGTTTGTGTCCCCCACAACCCAAAGTCACATTTTGAAGCCCGGACCCCCAGTGAGGACGCTATTTGGAGTTGGGGCCTTAGGTAATGTGAGGTCATGAAGGAGCCACACAATGGGATTAATGTCTTTACAAAAAGATTAAGAGATCTCTCTCTCACTCCCTTCTTCTCTCTCTTCTTTGCTCCTTCCCCCCTCCCTCCCTTTCCCCAGTTTCCTCCTATCCCTCTCTCTATACACCAAGGAAATGCCGTGTGGGCACAGAACTAGGAAAAGGGTTTTCACCAAGAACATGACCTTGCTTGCAACCTGCTCACAGGATTCTAGCCTCCAGACCAGGAACGTTTGTTATTTAAGCCACCCAATCTATGATATTTGCTACAGCACCCTGAACCAAGACAGTATGGTACTCCATCTGCATACATGTCTGAATCCATAGCTGGAAGCACACTGCATAGGCACAGGGACCTATTTATCTGAGGTCAACACCATAATCCAAGCACCTACACTGTCTTGGACACAGCAATTTATAGTTAATTACAACACTGACTAAAAATAGTAAGCTGACAAGACATAAATGGGATATATAAATTAAATTTCCTAATAGAACATTCACTAACTGGTTATATAAAAACTTGCTCTTTGGTGCTTTCTAACATATTCAAAACACTTTAAACTGGTACCTCAATATGACATTACTAAGCTTAACGTTTGGAAAAGAAAAACGTAACAGAAACTGTTTTCAGAAGACTGATAACGATTTTCATAATTTCAATCAAAAATAAAATTCAAAGTAATTCTTCCTTTCCTTGAACAGAGCAATGTAGCTTTCAATTTCCACATTTACTTCACCTTTGCCCGCTGAGTAGCAGGTAAGGCAGATCATAAACTTGACTTCTGCTCCAAGGATAAGAAAGAATGAGTCTACATTAATCATGGTGATTCTATTTCCTCTGTCAGTAATTATTTTAGAGATGGACCTGTGACCCAGTTCTGGGCATTGAGCTAGGAAGATTCAGGAAAGATTAAGAAAGTCATAGAAAGTGACTGCCGAATATGAGTAAGGAACACACAGTTCCAATGGCCATTGTGGCCATCTAGCTACTGCGTAAGAAGTGAACATGGTGACATGTCACACAGGAGAAAAAAAGAACTCAGTAACCAAGAAGAGTCAGAGCTGGGTCCTAATAGAGTCAGAACTGAAACCCACTTTGCCTTTAGATTTCTTCCTGGAGGAGTCAGTAAAAATTTTTTCCTTTTTTTCCTTTTTCTTTTTAGGGCCGTACCCATGACATATCATCTAGGGGTTGAATTGGAGCTGCAGATGCTGGCCTATGCCACAGCCACAGCAAAGCAGGATCCCAGCCATGTCTGTAACCTTCAACACAGCTCACAGCAATGCTGGATCCTTAACCCACTGACTGACCCAGGGATTGAACCCGCATCCTCATGGATACTAGTTGGGCTGGCTACCCCTGAGCTATAACAGGAACTCCTAAAATTTCTTATTTACACAGTGTGTAGCTGTTTTTTTTTTTTTTTTGTTGTTGTTGTTGTTGTTAACTATAGCTGTTCTGATAGTCACTTGCTCTCCCTGGTCCATAGGTTACTCACCTATTAAATAAATGCTTAAAGTAGACCAACTCTAAGCTGGTATTTTCCCAATGTGGTCTAACAACTACATGCAGCAAAATCACCTGGGGCACATTTTAAAAATACAGATTTCATAGGCCCCTCATCAGACCTACGAAACCAGTCTTCTGAGATGAGTAAGAACCTGAATTTTAAAGAGCATATCAAAGTATATAAGAAAATTTGAGACTTTACTTGATCCATACTGAGATGTATAAGTGCTTTCAGCAGTTCTAGGACCTTTTGACTTTTGTAGAACAATCATTTCTCTTAAAATTATTACTAAGAAGGTATGAAAATACATGCAAAAATAATTGATACTTTAAATAAATCATAAACTGAAAAATTCTGATGAACCAACAATCAAGCTTACAAAGGGGCCTTGTAAAATTCCTACTATGAGGTTATCGACAGGAAAAAGTGAAACTGGCACTCGTTTCACCTAACAGCTATGACAAAAGGTCACTTTATTCCTGTCATTATTTTAACTCATCACTATCAGGACTAAAATTAGCCTAGGGTTACTTTGGCAGACTTAAAGCAAAATAGAAAGACTCACTACATCTAATTCATACTTTCAGTTTTCTGTTTTATGCTTTTCACACCTTAAAATAAACAAGCAAACATAATGCAGTGCATATAGGAAAGCTGGATCAAGTGCTTAATGTGTTCTGGAATTTTGCTGTATGTGTATGAAGTATAAAGTAATATAGAAAAAGCAAACCTGTGGTAGCAGAACAGTGGAACTTTTTATTTCCATATAACTTCTTTTTTTGTCTTTTTAGGGCTGCACTGGTGGCACTTTGAGGTTCCCAGGCTAGGGATCAAATCGGAGCAGTAGCTGCCACCCTACATACACCACAGCAACACAGGATCTGAATGGTGTCTACCACCTACACCACAGCTCACAGCAATGGCGAATCCTTAACCCACTGAACAAGACCAAGGATTGAACCCGCATCCTCTTGGATACTAGTCGGCTTTGTTAACCACTGAGCCACGATGGGCACTCCAACATGGCTTTTTACTGCTATCATCAATGCAAAAAGAAAAAAAAATCTATATCTACATCTATCTACATATAGATATAGAAATAACAAAAAGTAAGCCCTATGCATTGAAGGCTAGTCTTCAACTAAGCTGCAGTTCTTGATTTTTGGTATGATACTCTTCTTCTCTCTAGCATGTTAAGTAACAGAATCAAGGCTAATGCTATCTCCAGGAATAAGACAAGGGCAGAGAAACATGAAAGGAAATTCAAAAGCCCTAACAGTTGCATTTTGTATGTCACATGGTGGGAAAGTTACTTGCTATCAATACCTGCACTTGAAGATCTGTGGAAGTTCCATACTTATTTTCTGATCTTTCTCCTAACTACCCCTTGACCAAAACCCACAGACAAAAAACAAGCAAGCAAGAAAAACAGAAGGAAAAAAAGTTGGAAGTGAAAGCTCACTGTATTATACTAGAAATTCATAACCACTTGTTTTAACTCTTGAAATTTCATACTCAGCTAGGTTTGATGTGGTTTTTGATTTAACACTGCTATTGAACCTCTTCTTTTTGGTATCTGACTAGATGATACTTACGAAACACAGGAAAAAAACCCATCTTCACATTTTTTGAGAAAAACAGAACTGAGTTGTACTATATGTTCTAGAAAAAAGCTGATGATGTACATTATCAGCTAAAATTAGCATTTTTAAAAAATTCCACACACCCCATGTAATTTTTTTATTACATAGAATATATTCATGAGATGTATTTCTGTATTCCGAAATTGTGATAATGCCTGGATTTCTGAATAAAAGCAGAGTTCTTTGGTTCTTCTCTTGACCATTTATTAGTATTTCTTTAGAAACTTTCAAATCACAGAAGAAAGAAGATTCTCTTCAAAACCTACATATTGGTACTCAAATTAAGAACATATCACAATAATCACTTGAATAATCCAGAGGTTTGTTTTAAAAAATACCTTCAAAACTGAATGTTACAGATAATGCATCCTCAACAATTGTTTACTTCAACTGGTTGTAGTAGGCATTCTAAGCTTGTGATGGACAGATTCCAATATCTTCAAAAAGCTGTAGAAATTCTCTCCCATTTCAAAAGGTTGTTCAAACCACTGTGTTCCACGAATAGTTTCACATTTCTGCACAGGCAGCACTTTCTGAGTAAAGATTACTGGCAACCTGGGTTAAAGGATGACTGAATGGAAGTTAAAGAAAGAGAGTTTTTCCAGAGAGTAAAAGGGCATATCTCCCACAGAGATATCTGCTTACATTTTAAGGGTAATAAAAATCTGGGGAACTTCCTTCCCCTCCCCACTCAGTATTACTCTCTCCATGGGGAAAAAGGGGAAAATACACTGGCTACCTTAGAGAAGCTCTGAGTTTCCTAATTTAGGGATTCCTCTCCTCTGGTACAGCCCTTCCATGCTCAGAGGTGCCCAGTCCACACTTCACTGCCCCATGAGGAACTGGAGCACAGGAGAATTAGCTGTTAAGATGCTTTGCTAGTAAAGAGTCTGTTCTCTGATCCAGGGGGTCTCCTGTTTTTTAGTGTTTACACACAGAAACTACAATGGCAGGGTAGCTTTTGGTTTACAAGAAGTTTGCTCTGTTTTTTAAAAAAATTATTGAAGTATAGTTGATATACAATATTATGTAAGTTACAGGTTATACAATATAGTGATTCACATTTATTTTTCTTTTTAGGGTCACACATGCGGCTTATGGATATTCCTGGGCTAGGGATCAAACTGGAGCTGCAGTTGCTGGCCTACATCACAGCCACAGCCCATGCCAGATGTGAGCCATATCACAGCAATGCCAGATCCTTCACCCACTGAGTGAGGGCAGGGATCAAACCTGTAACACCTCATTGATACTAGGTCAGGTTCTTAACCCGCTGAGCCATGATGAGAACTTTGTGACTGACAATTTTGAAAGGATATATTTTATTTATAATTATTTTAAAACATTGTCTACACTCCCTGTGCTGTACGATATATCTTAGTAGCTTATTTTATACATAGTAGTTTGTACCTTTTAATCCCCTACCCCAAACTGCCCCTTCCCATTTCCCTCTCTCCACTGGGAACTACTAATTTGTTCTGTGAGTCTTATTTTTGTTAGGTTCACTAATATGTTGTATTTTTTAAATTCTACATATAAGTGATATCATACAGCATTTGTTTTTCTCACTGATTTATTTCACTTATCACAGTACCCTAAAAGTCCACTGTGTTGCAAACGTCAGAATTCCCTTCTTTTTAAGGTGGGATAGTTTTCCATTATATACATATACCACATCTTCTTTATCCATTCATCTGCTGATGGACGCACAAGTTGCTTCCATATCTTGGCTATTTTAAATAATGCTGCTATGAACACTGAAGTGCACATATCACTTCAAGTTAGTGTTTTCATTTTCTTTGGATATATATCCAGGATTGGAATTTCTGGGTCATATGATAGTTCCATTTTTAGGGTTTTCTTTCTTTTTTTTTTTTGTAGCCACTATACTGTTTTCCAATATGGCTGCACCAATTTTCATTCCTACCCACAATGTACAAGGGCTCCTTTTTCTATACATCCTTGCCACCTTTTGTTATTTACTTTTTTTTTTTTTTGATGATAGCCATTCCGACTCTGCAGGGAGCGAGGATGGGTTCCAAGAGAAGGGAGAGGAATCACAGGAAGATCCTTTAGTATCAGATTCAATAACTTCCCACCAATACTTTTTTTTTCCCTCCTGCACTGTTGCTTTAGCCTGACTTTTCTTCCAGAAGCTTCCTCCATGCTGTTTTGCAATACCATCCTTAAACACCTCTCACCTCAATCTGTATCTCCTCTCCTTAAAAATTGCAATAGAAGGCAGTCAAGTACTACCTTAAGGCAGAAGCTTTGAAATCTGAGATTTGTGGTTCCAAACCCAGCTGGGCAGGTCATTTGCTATCTGAGTTTGGTTAAGTTATTTAAACCCTCAGCTTCCTTGTCTGCCAAAGAGGAATAAAATAATACAGGCAAGTAACTTAAACAATTACCTGCCCATGGTTAGCCCTCAATTAACGGTAGTAATTATAATCCCTGTTAGCATAGCTCCTCAACTGAGAATAAAGCATGAAGCATATAGAATTCCCATAGGAGATTATCTGGCTTCAAATATTCTCACTTCTGCAACTCAAACTCCAGACATGTTGAACCTCACCACTCTCAAGGCAGGCTCTTCTTTCACAACTCCAGGGATTTACTGGTGCTCTCTTACCTAGAGGCATTAATCTTTCTCCACCATGGAACTGACCACTTGTCTTTCACCAGCCCCTCCTTCGTCTGCCTTTGGCAGTCAGTCACTCCATCCTCTGGCCTCCAGCCCTACATCACCATCTATGTTCTCCTTGCACTGACTGTAATCATCATATTTATTTAGGCATTTGTCTGGCACACTAGATGGTATGTTATCTAAGAAAGAATCAATGTGGAATTTTTTGTGTCTGTCTATACCCACTATTTTAAAAATAAAGATACTATTCACTGATCAGATACTGACAACAGAAAACATCCATGGAGAAATAAACTGTATAGCTACTTTTACTTTCTGGCCATTATTCCATGAGGTAAAATTTTTACAGCTCAAAATCTCCAGTTCTAAATTTTCATAGCAAAGGTTTTATTCAAGTATCACTTTATTATCTTAAAATGTCTAATTTTGTCCCAGTTTATAGAGAAAATTTCCCTAGCATTCACCTTTTGGTAAAAAGATAGGGTCTAAAAACCATATCACAGCACTTCTCTGTGCCCCATACATATTTTTTTCAGAATTTTTTTTTACTGTGGTTAAAAAAAACACATAATATAGTATTTAGTATTTTAATCATTTTAAGTGTACAGTTCAAGAGTGTTAACATACTGTAATTCAAAAGATAACTAGATCTTTTTCATCTTGAAAAACTGAAACTTTTTACCCACCGAAACCCCCCTCCCCCATTTCTCCCTTTCCCCAAATCCCTGATAACTACCTACTTCCTATTTCTGTAAGTTTGGCTCCTTATACATTACATGTTAACTGGAATCATGTATTAATTGTCCTTCTATGACTGACTTACTTCATTTAGTCCTTCAGATTCACTTGTGGCTTAGCATTTTAAAAACCTTCTTCCTTTTTAAGGATGAACAACATTCCACTGTATGTATATACCACATTTTATTCATCCATTCATCGACTGATGGACATTTAGGTTGCTTCTACTTCTTGGCTACTACAAATAATGCTGCAATGAACATGGCTGTGCAAATATATCTTTGAGATCTCATTTTCAATTCCTTTGTATAGGCAATAAATCATAAGTGTATGAATGCGAATTTGGCAATGCATGTTGAGTAATCAGAAATTTTACAAAATCCATGTTTTTAGATTTAGCAAACATGCACTGAATCACGGCATAGTAACATTTTTCTTTATGCCATGTAGTGAAATAGGTCATAATGTGCCTTCTTTTCCCTATCAATAATCTTCAAATGTCTAAATAAAGTATATACAAAGATAAGACTATACCAGCATCCTTGTTTTTATATTGGGCATCACAGAATATAAATGCTGCTGAATACAGCTGGTTGGACTAGAAACGTTTGGGGGCTTATACTGAATACTATATGAAATATCATGTTTTTCAAAACAAAATACAGAGTTAACACCTGGTATTCTAAAACTATTCCAAAAACTGGTAGAGGATGGAAACCTTCTGAACTCATGCTAGACCAGCATCAACATGACACCAAAACCAGACAAAGATACCATACACACACAAAGAAAATTACAGGTCAATATCACTGATGAACATAGATGCAAAAATTCTCAACAAAATACTAGGAAAAAGAATCCAACAATACATTAAAAAATCATTCACTGTAATTAAGTGGATGTATAATCCCAGGAATGCAATAATTTTTTAATGTTTCCACATCAGTTGATGTGATATCCCACATTAACGAAATGAAGACTAAAAACCATATTATAAAATATTTTATACATAGTAGCTTATACCTCTTGATCCCCTACCCCAGTATTACCCCTCCCACATTGCCTCTCCCAACTATTAATCTCTAGTGGTTCTTTGTATCTGTGAGTCTGTTTCTTTTTTGTTATATTATTATCTCAATAGATGCAGAGAGACCTTCTGACAAAAATTCAACATCCATTTATGATAAAAAAAAAACTCTCCAGAAACTGGGTATAGAAAGAACATATCTTAATAAAATAAGGACCATTATGAAACACCCATAGCTAACATCATACACACCAGTACCAAGCTGAAAGTATTTTCTCTAAGATCAGAAACAAGACACTCACTACTTTTATTCACCACTTTTATTCAACATAATTTTGGAAGTCCCAGCCACAGCAATCAGGTAAGAAAAGATAAATAAAAGGATCACAAATTGGAAAGGAAGAAGTAAAACTGTCACTGTTTGCAGATGATATGATAACATACATAGAAAATCCTAAAGACACCGCCAAAAAACCTGATGAGCTTATTGCTGAATTCAGTGAAGTTGTAGGATACAACTTTACCGAATTAATACACAGAAATTTGTTGCTTTTCTATACAGTAAAAATAACACTCAGAAAGAGAAAGAAGGAAATAATCCCATTTATAATTGAGTCAAAAAGAATGAAATACCTAGGAATAAACCTAAGATAGTAAAGGATCTATACTCATAAAACTATAAGACACTGATGAAAGAAATTGAAGATGACAGAGAAAGAAAGATATACCACGTTAACATATTGGAAGAATCGATGTTGTTAAAATGACAATACTACCTAAGGCAATCTATAGATTCAGTGTGATCCCTATCAAAAGAACAATGGCACTGTTCACCGACCTAGGATAAATAATTTCAAAATTTATAAGAAAACACAGAAGACCACGGTTACCCAAAAAAATCTTGAAAAAGAGGAGAATTCAAAGTGTCATGCTCCCTGACTTCAGACTACACTACAAAGCTACAAGGTAATCAAAATAGTACAGCTGGCACAAAAATAGACACATATAGATCAATGCAACAGTATAGAGAGCCCAGAAATAAACCTATACATTTATGGCAAATTAATCTGCAACAAAGGAGGAAATCATGTGCAATGGAAAATAGTCCCTTTAATAAATGGTGCTGGGAAAACTGAACAGCTGCATGTAAAAAAATGAAATCAGAACATTTTTAACACCATATAAAACTCCAGGAATCTTAAAGAATAGATTATTTGCAAAATATTTTGTTTTTACTAATCGAGTCAGACAAATGATTGTATTAAACAATGAAGTTACTCTGGAATTTCATATATTTTCAAATAAAACTACTTACAGCATAAGCTATTAGATTTAATAACTAATACAAATACACAGTTTATTTCATGAATATGCATTAAAGAATACACTTAATTCTTGACCTTTACGAAAAATTTATTGAATAGTACAAATCCATAACATTGAAAACTACCCAATTCCATTAGCACAAAAACTGACTGAAAGCAACTGAGAACATGAAAACATACCAAACTGCCCGTCAAACTTGCTCTTTTACATTTATCTTAACTCATCCTTCCTACTTTGTTACCAAACTCATTTATACTGCTTGCTTTAACTCCCTTCCTTCACAACTGTATTTTATTTAATGAATACATGTGTCAAAATAATCTACTCATATCTCATTCTTTATATCTTTTTCTATGTTGAGAATAGCGCATGTATTTTTCCCATAAAAGGGAAGCATGAGACTAGGAAGAAACCACCTACATGAAGAAAACAGATTTTCAGCTTTTAGCTGAATTAAAACTACAGTGCATGATGATGCTAATTACTCCCAAGTAAAATACAACAGAATATTAGTTTTATTCTAAATATACAATTATCTTGAACTATTTGAAACAGATTAAAAACAGACTGTAACTTTTCATATTATTTCAATATCTAGAAATAATTTCTATTACTGACAAGTATACAGAATCCAACAAACCAAAATAAACATTCTTTACTATTGTTGCATTACTCTAAATAGCAGATAAGCTACTAGATACTGGAGCTTCAAAAATTATAGCATTAAAGCATCAAATTAAATGAATAAAGTTATTCTTAATATGGAAATTAATGGCCATGCTTTATGCAGGTTAGTATCTCTCCTGAAATGTCATCCCCAATTTCATTTCAGAATAGAGAAGCTCCCTTTTTCTCCTCCTCCTCTGAACCTCTAGCAATTTTGTCAGCAGAGGTGGGAACTGATGCTCTAAGCAAATGAGTTTTACGAATAACAAAAAGGCATCAAGTTATCTTTGCAACTTTTGTCTGGCACATGGGCTGTCATACACTAGGTGCCCAATAAATGTTCGTTGGCTTGAACCACTACAAATTTTTACTAAATTTATACTCTTTTTCAGTCATGGTTCCAAAAAGGGAAGGAAGGCCCATTTCTTCCACACACTGTAGTCACAGCCAGCAAAGGGCTGAAATCACTCTACAAACCAGGAAACTACATGTCTCTTGAGAGTCAAGGCCAAAGATGCACTCCTCTCATAAACTAGCAGGCATGCAAGCCTAGATCATGACTGCACTCTTGTCTGGTTTTTCTCCCAACAACAGCTTCATTGACATATAATTGACATAATATAAAATCCAGTAATTCAGGGTTATTTTTAGAATATTCACAGAGTTGTGCAACCATCAATAGGACATCATTTCAGAACATTTTTTCAGCTCAAAAAGAAACCTTGAAGCCATTTACAGCCATTCCCCATTTCTTCAACCTTCCAGTCTCTGGTAACCACTAATCTACTTTCCGTTTCTGGGGATTTGCTTAATCTGAACATTTCATATAAATAATCACACAATATTTGGTCTTTTGTGACTGGCTTCTTTCCCTTAGCATATTTTCAAGGTCCATCTCTACTGTAGTATGCCTTACTACTTAATTGCTTTTCATTGCCAAGTGATATTCCATTGAATAAATGATTACATTTATTTTATCCATTCATCAGTTGATGTATATTTGGATTGTTTGCACTTTTTTGGCTATTATAAATAATGCTGTGACAAACTTTTAGGAACAAGTCTTTGTGTGAAATAGGTTTTTTTTATTTTATGGTTTTAATTTTTTCCATTATAGTTGATTTATAATGTTTTGTCAATTTCTACTATATAGCAAAGTGACCTAGTCATACATGTATATTCTTTTTCTCACATTATCCTCCATCATGTTCCATCACAAGTGACTGAATATAGTTCCCTGTGCTATACAGCAGGATCTCACTACTTATCTACTCCAAATGCAATAGTTTGCAGATATTAACCCCAAACTCCCAGTCCATCCCACTACTCAGCCATAAAAATAACAAAATAATGCCATTTATAGCAACATGTATTGAACTAGAGACTCTCATATTAAGTGAAGTAAGTCAGAAAAAGAGACAAATACAACTTATATCTGAAATCTAATACACAGCACAGAAGAATCTGTCCACAGGAAAAAAACAAACTCCTGGACCTGGAGCACAGACTTGTGGTTGATGGAGGGGCGGGAGGGAATGGGATAGACTGGGAGTTTGGAGTTAACAGATGCAAACTATTGCATTTGGAGTAGATAAGCAATGAGATCCTGCTGTATAGCACAGGGAACCATATATAATCACTTGTGATGAAACATGAGGGAGGGTAATGTGAAAAAAATAATGTATATAAATGTATAACTGGGTCACCTTGCTGTACAAATGTATGGAACTTTGTAAATCTACCAGAATAAAAAAAACTTTTTTAAAGATATATTTAAATATTTTACTTTATTTTTAATTGGGTTGTTTTATCATTGAACTGTAAGAGTTATTTTTATCATGTGGGTAGTAGCATCTTAGCAGAGAAATTAATTTCAAGCATTTTCTCTCATCTTATGGGTTACCGATTCACTTTCTCGATGTTGTCTGTTGAAGCACAACAATTTTTTTTTTAAATTTCAATCAAGTCTCATCTATTTCTCCTTTTGTTGCTTATACTTTTGGTGTCAAGTTTAAGACACCACTGCTTAATTGAAGATCATGAAATTTTACTTCTACCTTTTAGAGCTTTATATTTGTAGTTTTTACATTTAAATCTATAATCCATTTTGATTTAATTTTTGTTTATGGTATGAAGTACACCAAATTCATCCTTTTACATGTGAATATCCAATTACTCCAGCACTATTTGTTGGAAAGAGTCTTCTTTTCCCCACTGAATTATCTTGGCAACCTTGTTAAACACTCTGAAGCTTCTTAAAGACAATTGTTTATCTATTTAGATAGTAACTGAATCTTCTAAATATTCTACCATAGATTTAAGGTTGTAGTTCATTTTTATAGGATTTTCTTGTTTAAACTGTTTAAACTGGTAGCAACCACATTTTTTTTTCTTTCATTTCAAAGACGATGCTTGTTTTAAAATCTAAACTTTATTTTCTAGGTATAGAGCACTAATATGCATATCACATTGACTCTTCATGACAATGTTATGAGGAAAGTTCTATTCCTTTACTCATTTACTGAGAAGACCTACTACAGTTGTTCATTCTTTTAAAGAACTATGAGCAGAAGCAGGACTAATTTTCCAAAGCCAGACCACTTTTTAGTGCTTAAATTTATTAAAACAGCCAGGATAAGGATAGCCCTTGCCTTTGAGCTGCCTGATAGACCTTTGCTTTGCTGACTGTATCCAGTTTCATTTCAGAAAACTTTGCTTAAATCAAGGTGCTATGCACTCCTACTGCAGACCCTCCATGGAGTACCCGGAGGTCTCATGACGGGTCTTTTCCTTTTTCCATCCATACACAGATAAGTTGTGGGAATAACCCAAAATACAAGCTCTTAGAAATTCAAGAAAGGTAATGCAAGGACAGAGTAAACAATCTGAGTTCATATATCCCATCGAGCTGCCAGATTAAGATGATTAAAATGTCTCTACTCCCAAAAGCCATATGAATATGCCTGGTTCTAGTCTATCTGAAGCCTGATTTGTAGTATTCTTTTCAGCAATGGAAACTACAACATAAATTTCAAATAAATTCATTTATTTGCTTAAGTTAATCATAATAATTCATTGCATGAAGAAAAAAGAACCCTAACTTACACAGTCAATTTCAAAGATACCACTATAGATTTTAATCTTGTTTTCTGATATGATTTCTCTATGAATGAAAACTGGTAAATTTTCTCAGAGAGGCGGGATAATAGCTAGGTCAACACAAATTACACAAATGCTTGATTTAATGAGCTTGTCTAAGCAGGTGGTTTCTAACATCATTAATGTCATCATAACTTGTCTCCCTGTGTGGGAAAAACCATCCTGCTATCTTGCAGATTTTGCACATGTATACATTCCTCAGATGCTTTTGACTTAAGTTAGCCAAGCTGTTTTCCAAGTACTTTTCAAGAGAATATTAATTAATGGCAGATACCAAAAACAAGAAAAGAATTGAATTTTGGCATGTGTTTTTAATGCATAGATAAGAAAAAGTGATGGGTTACAAGATTTTTTTTTCCTGCCAAAATACTGTGGATAAAGACTCTATGTGTGGGAACAACTACATTAACATGATGGAGTCAGTTTCCATGCTCATGGGGTAGGCAACGATTCCTTAGATATGACACAAAAAGTACTAGCAGCAACAGAAAAAACAGATCACTAGGACTTCAACAAAAGTAAAGAGGTAAAAAGCCTTCAGATGATTCCATCCTCTCGCCATTAAAATAGCCCCTGCCTTTCTAGTCTTTCTAGTTAATGCCTCCAACACCATGGAGCAGAGACAACCCACCCCCACATTTGGACTATGCCATGTCCAAATTTATGATTCATGTATTCCATGAGCATACAAAATGACGGCTGTTCTATACCACTCTGTTTTGAGGTACTTTTTAAAAATAGTAATAGGAACAGATTGTGCTTCCTGTAAGTGGGGTATCATCATAAATCTAAAACGTGTAGCATTAGATACTCAGAGCAACAGATATGGTCTCGTCTCTTACAGTCTGTTAGAAGGTACAAACAAGTAAATACGCAACAGCAATAAAGAATTAAAAAGCACAAGGGAAATGACCATACTCAGATGTTAGCGTGAACATCTATCCTTGTCTGTGGTCCTTGGAAAAGATTTCCTTTTTGCAGAGGCATCAAATTAAAGAAAGAAAAGTGGGAATAAACCAAGGGAAGATCATGTGTGAAGGCTGGACTTGGGTAGCATATAGTTATATAATATTTGAGAACTTACATGGAATTTCTGTATGTACTTGAGCTCAGAATGTAAGAAAATAAGAGATGAATCTGAGGCTGAAAAAGAGAAGGCAGTCAGGCCCTGAAAGACTTTATACAACAAGCAAGGTAGTTTGTTTCTTACCTGAAGGACAAAACCATTGGTTTTGAAGCCGGAAGATGGCATGATAATACGCCATGTTGACTAAAGTGGGGAGAATCAATTGAGAAGCAGAGGTAGAGAATGCAGAAAGCCACCACAACAATCCAGGGAGATAGTGGGCTGCATTAAGTCATGGCTATGGAGATGGAAGGTCCTGATCAGATTCTCGAATAAGTCAAACAGTAAGAGAGAGAAAAGTAGGAGTGAAGGATGAAGTCCGGGTTTCTGACTTTGGCCAGGGACTGAATGGCAGCACCAGACCCTAAGAAAGGGAATCAAATGGGAGCTGTGGCTCAGAGGTTAACGAATCTGACTAGCATCCATGAGGACACAGGTCTGATCCCTGGCCTTGCTCAGTGGGTTAAGGATCTGGCATTGCTGTGGCTCAGATCTTGCATTGTTGTGGCTGTGGTTTAAGCCAGCAGCTGCAGCTCCAATTCAACCCCTAGCCTGAGAACCTCCATATGTCACAAGTGCAGCACTAAAAAAGACAAAAAAAATAAAAATTAAAAAAGGGAATCAAATAGTAACTTGGTGTGTGGGGGGGTGGATAATGGTAAATCACAATGAAGTATTTAGCTCCTTCTAAATATAAAATGAAAAAACTCAAAAAGGAGAAACTGACAGATTTCCCATACAGAAGAATATTTCTTCGGGAATGTTTTTAAAAATAGATACTTAGAGAAAAGTTAATAAGCAACAAATACCTATACATTAAATATTAAAACATTTAGGAAATGTTTTTCATTATGTGGGAAAGGGATCAAGACCCCCACTCCCCAAAATCAACGGTTGCTATTTTCAGTTTTAATAGTCTATGTATAAATATTCCCACCAGAAGGAAGAAACTACCCTTTAATAAACTGCCTCTTCAAAAAGAAAAGATACCAAGATTCAGCTATCTAGTCTTTCAGGAAATGGGAAATCAATGAGAAACTTCATGCTGGTGTGTTTGGAATTACTTAACAAGTTACCACGTGGCCACTGAGCCAAATTATCTTTCAGATCAGAGCACAGCACCCCTACACTGAGAGGCCAGATTAGCTATACTCATCGACTAAAAATAAACACTTCCTTCCTTACCACAATTTGCCTCTTAACTCAGCTGGGTAAAGCAACACAATGTTCATGGTGATTGGCAGACTACTTTCAGATCTAATTATAATTTCCACCAGTTTCTGAACATGTTGTGTTTTCAATATGAATTCCAACACAATTGGATGATTCATACATCAATATGAATCGAGGGCTTTGGTGATAACAAACATCTGCACCGTCATGCATGCAGACGATAAATTGGTAGTATCAGAGTTTATTTTGTTACAGAATAATGGTAATAAGGCCAAGATCCAGAGCTTAATTCTTTTTGAGGAGAATTCAAAATTGCTTTCTTTAGTCTAGTACCCCTAACACACAGACTAATGTGTTCATAAACACTTACAACATATTATAGGGTATTCTTGTATCAAGCCTGTATTATTAAAGAAAAAGAAAAAAAAACACTGACACATCCATAAAGTAAAATTAATATTTATGTCTGAGTGACCATATAGAGGAGCTTTCATGATGGCCTGCCACTGTTCAATCAGTACCACACAAAACCGGTATTCTAACACTTTGGTATTATTCACAGTCTTAACTTTGGTATTATTCACAGTCTTAAAGCATATTTCCTTAATCTGTCTCCTGCCATACTTCATTATTACCTAATTCTGTAGACTTGTGATTTTCTGATTCACTTTCACATCTGGAGCTCCACCCTGATATGTGACAATGAGCACAATTTTTCCAGCTACATCACTCTGCCTCCTCACTCAGGCAAGATTCAGAACCTCCTTCTCACCACCTGACCTCCATCCTCTACGACTCTATATTCTGTATATCCAGTCTAACACCTGGGCCACTCTCTCTTGGTTCAGGCCCTTGCCACACTTCCAAATCCTCAATCAAAGCCAGCCAAGACCACCCTCTAAACTCTGGAGATGAACTGCCAATGGCTTCTATCATATTGTCACAGGAATGCTTTCCAGGCATCTTCAGCTGAAACCCACATTTGGACCCTATCTCCCAACTTCCCACTCATCTATCGATTCCTTCTTTCAGAGGTTTGCTTACACCAGATATATGGGAAACATTCTTGGGGCTCTCTCTTCCCTACCACACACAAAAGCCTGTCATGTCAATTCTACCTCTAAAACCTAATGACAGCACTTATAACTATTCTCCAGTTACTTGATTATTGGATTAACTGCTATTTCCCATCACGTATATAAAAAGACAGTGACTTGTGACCATGGCACATTGAATGCTTGCAACTAATACAAGGTTTATTTCTAGCATTACCCTGTATTTCTACCCTGTCCAATCAAATAACATCTGTGCCAGAAGTCAGTTGTATCTGTCTCCAAACTTGTTGATATCAGTATGTACTTAATAAAGAAACTCTATATTTCAACTAGATATTGCATAAACTGGTGAATTTTTAATTTTAAAAAGTATGATTCTACAAAAACAAGGTAGGATTTTTTTTTTTTTTTGGCTGTGCCCACAGTGTGCTCCAAGAAATCTCCAAGAAAAATTGCTATATGTATTATTTTTAATTCACATTTGGGGAGTTCTCATTGTGGCTCAGTGGAAATGAATCTGACTGCTTTCCATGAGGATGCAAGTTCAATCCCCAGCCTCACTCAGTGGTTTAAGAATCCAGTGTTGCTGTGAGCTGTGGTGTAGGTGGCAGATTCAGCTCAGATCTGGTGTTGCTGTGGCTGTGGCATAGGCCAGCAGCTACAGTTCCGATTTGACCTCTAGCCTGGGAAGCTCCATATGCCATGGGTACAGTCCTAAAAACGACAAAAAAATTAAAATAAAAAAATAAAATCATATTTGGGCAAAATTGGAAGAAAAAGACATTACAAAGTTCTGTGTTCTCATTCTCACCCCTGCTTAATAAAGGCATTTACAGATATCTTTAAACTCTAGCTTCATGGAAAGGAACCAAAACTGGAAATTATGGAAGATGTAACTATGGGTACTGTTCACACAAGAGAAAATCAAATAAAATCAGGTCAGAACCCAGTTCACAGATTCACATTCAATGAATGGTCCTAAATTGTATCAAAATATTGTCAATGACTGTTTATATTCTTTAGGTTAAAAATAAAATATAGGACATGTATCTATATTATTTAGTATTTCTCTTTCCTTTTCAATTAGATCACCAACTAGTGCAAATCCCATTGGATAATACAAATAACAGTAGCCAATATTTACTGAGATAGCCTGTACCAAACACAACTATCCCCATTTTACAGATAATGAAACTGAGGGATACATCTGCATATTTTGATTTTGTCCATTATCACTTCCACCCCTACTCTTTAATAACTTTCATTAATTAATGAATAGAAGAGAATATTTTTAACTCCACTCTAATTATGCCATTCTCTAATTAAAGATCTTCAATGTCAGTTCACTAGGAAAAAATATTTAAAATACAAAGTTCTTCATGATCCGGCACTTATATATTTCTCCATCTTTATGTCCTTACACATATCCTCCTTGCTCACTGCATTCCAGGTACCTTGTCCTTCTTTTAGTGTTGACAATGTGCCAAGCTCTTTCCCATTTCTAAGAATTCTCCCGTGCTGTTCATTCTATTAAGAAGACTCTTTTTTCCTAGTTTCTCTTTAGCCTTCAGATCTCAACTTGAGCATCAATCTGTCTCTGAATTACAACTTAATTACCTCCTCTCTCTAATATTTAAATTCATAGCATTCCATACTTTTCTTTCATAAGATATGACAGTTGAAAAATACGTATTTATTTATGATTACTTAATTCCTCTTTTTTAGGGGGTGAGGGACATATCTATTTCATTCACTTCCATGGTTCCTCCCACAGTACCTTTAATCTAGAAGTTAAACTCACAAATAATTATTCAGTGACTCAATCCACCAATGTTTATATCTGAAGCAGAGAACAAAGGCAATGCCTAAGGGGCTTCATATACCCATAAAACCTCCACTACCAAAGGGGTTCATGAAAATAGTTATCAGTCATTCTTCAGGGATACTGTGAAATATCTCCATGGATGGGGACTCTTTCACTGCATCAGATTCTGTTCCTATTTTAACCATCATTATAATTGAAATATCTGATTCATGAACCCATAATTCTTTTCCTTTTTTTCACAGATGTAGTAAACATACCAAATAATAGCTATATAATGATAGTATTTGCACTCATTTATAACTTAGGCATATATTAAAAATATTAAATATAAAGAGCACAGCCTCCTACACTGTTGCTGGGAATGTAAACTGGTACAACCACTATGGAACATAGTATGGAGATACCTCAGAAAACCCAATAAAGAACTACCATATGACACAGAAATCCCACTCTTGGGCATGTACCCAGACAAAACTTTCCTTGAATAGGACACATGCATCTGTATGTTCATTGCAGCACTATTCACAACAGACAAGACATGGAAACAACCTAAATGTCCATTAACAGATGAATGGATTAAGAAGATGTGGTATACATACACAATGGAATACTACTCAGCCATAGAAAAGAACAAAATAATGTCATTTGGAGCCGGATGAATGGAACTAGAGACTCTCATACTGAGTGAAGTAAGTCATAAAAGAGAAAGAAAAATACCATATGATATTACTCATATCTGAAATCTAATATACGGCACAAATGAACCTTTCCATGGAAAAAAAAAGCACGGACTTGGAGAACAGACTTGTGGTTGCCAAGGGGGAGATGGAGGGATGTGGGATGGACTGGGAGTCTGGGGTTAATAGATGCAAACTATTGCATTTGGAGTGTATAAGCAATGAGATCCTGCTGAATGGTACAGGGAACTATATCTAGTCACTTGCGATGAAACATGATGGAGGATAGTGTCAGAAAAAGAAATTATATATATGGAAAAAAATACACACACACACACACACACACACATATGTACCAGGTCACTTTGCTGTATAATAGAAATTGACAGAACAATGTAAAGCAACTATAATGGAAAAATAAAAGTTAAAAAAGAGTGCTTGATTGTATATTAGAATCATGTGCCAGAAGTAAAAAAAAAAAAAAAAAATGTTCCTATAGCAGAGCTAAGGCAGCCAGTAGCCCATATCCATATACCAACACCTCCCCTATTCCATGAACTGCACTTGGCAAAAACATCAATTGTTCACTCACGCTCTATGCCAGTGTTGTTTTAGACACAATCCCAGAAAGCATAGCTTTCAGTCAGAATCAGCAAATAAACAGGACTGGCTTTCTACAAGTAGGCATGTTGCCAGTAGTGAGAAATAACAGTAGACATGAGAATTCACAAAAAAAGACAGCTGTCTGGATCCCTTAGGACATGGCCAGGCAGGTCTACATATTATAATACATCCCGAAGATAATACTGTGTCATCACCGGGCAGTGTAATAATAAAAATGCCTAACGATGACCTTGTATAATGAAAGAAGATTTATATTATTTTCACTGTGTACTGCTCCAAAAGGCAAGGACAAGTGTGCACCTGAAAATGCATTTATTTGGAATACATCATTTCCTACTAACATGTCACAAAATCAAGGTATTACCATATCTTAGAGCTTTTCATTCCATACCTTATAAAATAGGCTTATAAGATTTCAAACATAAAACTTTCTTAATATTCCTCCAAAGATGGGGCACAAATAAAAAAACACAAATTACCAAAATGAAAGATTTATCAGTCTACTTCAGTGATTTTATAATTATGAAGTGCTCATCTATTGAGAACATAGATTAATAAGGAACACAGGAAAATACTATAGCACATAGTTGGAACAAAAGTAGTAAAGCACTGTAACCTGACAGTCTTCCAAATAGATGAACTAGGCTGAAATAGTCTGACATTTCCAAAATAATAGTAAAAGCTGATGATACGTGTACATGAATATTTACATTTGATTCCAACTGTACATTATCTTTCAATTCTCTCAAAGTATATTCTCCACAAATTGCTAAAATAGGATTCCAAAGTAAATACAGGAAAAGTTAACTTGCTTGATCAAGCATAGGTAGAATAATTCAAATACTCTCATTACTAGAAATTTAATTACCAATCAAAACTAGATTTAGATTATAAAACGGCAAAAATAAATTATAATAGAAACAATGTTTACTATGTGTAAGATATCATTCTAAGTAAACATATTATCAGAAGGATCTCAGCTAATCCTTAGAACAAGGCTAGCAAGCAGGTACTATTATAAACCCCAGGAAAAGACAGAAAACCTAAGGCACAGAAATGTTTATACACTACTTGAAAATCACACAGCTAGTAAATGAGGAAGTTAAGCTAAGATCCCAGAAAGTTCTTCAGAACCTACTTCACCCATACCAAAACACTATTCATGAGGTATTTAACTATGCCCATTAAAGAAATAGCTTTATTTCATATTTATAAAGTTGTTAAGTTTGAATAGACATAAAAGTGGTAGAAAACAAAATTTTGGAGAATGCTTTTTCCTTCAAATGTTTGTTTTATATGTAACGAAAGGTACAAAGTTACTTATGATTTAGTATGAAATAAGATGCATTCAAAGATCTTCAAAACATTCTAATTCAGCAATTTCAAAATATTTTACTCTTTTAAACAAAAAGCTATAAAAAGAAAAGCAGTATGCTCTTCTTCAAACTGCCTCAAACCCCAGAAGCTGGTAGTCTATAAACAGAGTGCTACTGTATAAATTAACAATATAACACAAAGTCATAACCAATGTTTTAGATTCACCACAGTCAAAAGGCATGCATTAGAGATGTAAATGAGGATCTGCTGAATTTAATTTCTTCTATAATGTCAGATAAATTTATGTAAAAGCATTATTGCTTATAACAGGCATATTTTGCCAAGCAACCAAAATACTATGTTTCCAGCTGAATAACTACAACTCTAATAAACAAGTAGCAATACTGGATACACCTTGTTAGCGCTAGAACTGTCTTTCACTGGAAATTTAGCAAAGATTCTGAAAGATCCAGTAGACTGTTTTTTTGCTAAACAGATCCTTCCAAAGCATTCTGAGAGTGTTGTTGGCTGTCCTAATTCTGTGTCCATATTTTATTACATTTAAATATCCAATAACTTGAAATTTTCATATTCAGGTAAGAATTATTAAACTTGTACATTATTTATGGTCCTTTATCATCTTCTCCCTACTTTCCAGTCAATTTCCTTAGCAATTTCTGGTGAAAAAAGTAGAAAAGGGAAATAAAAGCATCAAAATTTGAAGATACCCAAGTGTGATAATGAAACTGCTATCCTCTGTGAAGAATGCCTTTCCCCCATCTTTGCTCATTCAGTCTTTTGCTCTGACCTGCCCTATTACAGACCTTTCCCCTGAGGGGAATTGCATTTGTATAAGCCACTCTTTTTGGATATTGATTATTTTGATCTATGAGCTCCCAGGCTTGGACAATTAACCAGATTCTGCGCCAAAGCACAGTGCAGAATTACGTAAGTACAATATATTTGGAACCTGAACTCACAAGGCCCAAAGAATGACATGGGCATCTGAAAAAAAAAAAAATCATTCATTCACACACACCCATCCTTGGTGACAAGATACTCCTGACAATCTTTGCTGACAAGCTCTCATGACTTACAGAGAGGGAATACTTAGAGCCCTACAGCTACCCAAGCAGGTAGCCTCCATAGTGTGAAACCATCTGGAAACCCAGTGCCCACTGGTTTCTTCTGACCTCCACAGATCCTAGAGATGTTGAGAATAGGAAACAGTATTCAAAGTCATCTTCTCCCCAATGTGAGTGCACTGTGCAAGCAGCAAGTGCAATTCTATTATTTTAACCAAAGGAAAAATATCTTACAGGCAAGGCAGACTAGAGATGGCTGAGTAATAAATACAAGTAAATAGGGCAAGAACAATTCATTCCCTCATTCACTCTTTTATTATTTTATCCCTCTACTAACCACATGGCAGAGCAGAAACATTTACAGCTTTGAAGTCGTTTATATTTGAGCTCAAACATGATACTACCAAGTACTAGTTAAATGGCCTTATAAAAGTTACTTATTTCCAAGCTTCAGTTTCTCCATCTGTAGAAGAGAAATAAAAGATCTGTTCAGAACTGTTCTCAGGATGTAAGCAATTCTTTCCTTAAATATAGGCCACCTTGTTTTATTGTACTTCACTTTACTGCCCTTCAGATAATAATATATTTTTAATAAGTTGGTTTGTGGCAACCCTGCATCAAGCAAGTCCACCAGGACCATCTTTCCAGCAGCATTTGCTCACTTCATGTCTCTGTCACATTTTGGAAATTCCTGCAATATTTCAAACTTTTTCAATATTACTATATTTGCTGTGGTGATTCATGATCAATACTCTTGGATGCTGCCACTACAATTCTTTTGGTGTCCCAAACTGCACCCACAGAAGACAGCAGTCTTAATCAATAAATGTGTGTTCTAATTCCTCTGCTAAGCAGACTTTCTCCTGTCCTTCTCCCTTCCTGGGCCTCTCTATTACCTGAGACATAGTAATGTGGAAATTGGGCCAATTAGTAATTCTACCATGGGCTCTAGGTGTTCAAGATGTTCAAATAAAAAAGAAGAATCCCACATCCCTCACTTTAAATAAAGTTAGAAATTATAAAAGTTTAGTGAAGAAGGTAAGTTGAAAGCCAAGAAAGGCCAAGAGATTGGCTTCTTGCACCAGTTAGTCAAGTTGTGGATACAAAGGAAAAGTTCTTGAAGGAAATTAAAAGTGCTACTCCAGTGAACACATGAATGATAAGAAAGTTAAAGAGACTTACTGTTGATATGGAGAAAGTTGTATTGGTCTGGATAGACAATTAAACCAGTCACAACACTTCCTTAAGCCTACTCCAGAGCAAGGCCCTAACTCTCTCCAATTCCATGAAGGCTGAGAAAGGTGATGAAACCGCAGAAGTTTTTGAAGCTAGCAGAGGTTGACTCATGAGGTTTAAGGAAAGAAGTCATCACAATATAATGGTACAAGGTGAAGCAGCAAGTGCTGTTGTAGAAGCTGTAGCAAGTTATCCAGAAGATCTAGCTACGATTATTCACGAAGGTGACTACACTTAACATAGATTTTCTTTTTTTTTTTTGTCATTTTGCCTTTATGTAGAACCACACCCGCGGCATATGGAGGTTCCCAGGCTAGGGGTCTAACAGGAGCTGTAGCTGCCGGCCTTCGCCACAGCCACAGCAACGTGGGATCCGAGCCACGTCTGCAACCTACACCACAGCTCACGGCAACACCGGATCCTTAACCCACTGAGCAAGGCCAGGGATCGAACCCGCAACCTCATGGTTCTTAGTCAGATTTGTTAACCACTGAGCCATGAAGGGAACTCCAACATAGATTTTCAATGTACATGAAACAGCCTTCTATTTGAAGATACCAGCTAAGACTTTCATGGCTAGAGAGAAGAAGCCACTGCCTGGCTTCAAAGTGTCAATGGCCGACTCTCTTCTTAGGACCTAAGGCAGCAGGTGACTTGAAGTTAAGGTCAGTGCTCATTTACCATTCTGATAATCCTAGGGTCATTAAGAATTATGCTGAATCTACTCTGCCTGTGACCTGTAAATGGAATAACAAAGCCCAGAAGACAGCACATCTGTTTACAACATGGTTTACTGAATATTTTAAACCCAAGGTTGAGACCTTCTGCTCAGAAAAAAAGATTCCTTACTGCCCATTGACAATTCATCTGATCACCCAAGAGCTTTGATGGAGACATGAGACCCATGTTGTTTCTATGCTTGCTAGCACAAAATCCATCCTGCAGCCCATGGATCAGGGAATACATTTGGATTTCAAGTTATTATTTATTATTTAAGAAATAAATTTCCTAAGGATATAATTGCCATAGGTAGTGATTTCTCGGATGGATCCAGGAAAAGTCTATTGAAAACCTCTGCAAAGGATTCGCCATTCTAGATGCCATTAAAAACATTTGTGATTCATGGGAAGAGATCAAAATATCAACATTAATGAGAGTTTAAAAGTTGTTTCAAACCCTCAAGGATGACTTTGAGGGGTTCAAGGTCTGAATGGAAGAAGTAACTACAGATGTGGTGGACATCACAAGAAAAACAGCAGTGAATGAATGGGACTAAATTTCTGCAATCTCATGATAAAACTTGTATGGAGGAGATGCTTCTTACAAGTGAGCTTCTCCTAAGTGATCTCCTGAGATAAAATCGACCCCTGGTGAAGGTGCTATGAAGATCATTGAAATAATGACAAAGGATTTAAATATTACATAAACCTGGTTGATACAACAATGTTATGGTTTGAAATAAATGACACCAATTTTGAAATAAGTTCTGCTGTGAGCAAAACACTATCCAAAAGCATTACGTACTACAGATAAATCATTCTGAACAGTAAAGGCAATCAATGTAGCACACTTCACTATTGTCATATTTTAAGAAATTGCCACAGCCACCTGAGCCCTCAAAAACCACCACCCTGATCAGTCACAGCCATCAACACTTAGGTAAGACCTTCCACCAGCAAAAACATTACAACTTGCTCAAGGTTCAGAGATGGTTAGCAATTTTGAAAAAAAAATAATTCTAAATTAAGGTTTGTACATTTATAGACAGAATGCTATTGCACACTTGATAGACTACAGTGTGGACATAACTTCTATGTGCACTAGGAAACCAAAACATTCTCGTGACTCCCTTTATTGCAGGAGACTGGAACCAAACCCATAATGTCTCAAGGTATGGACATAAACACATATTAACTGCCTACTATGTCCCAGGGACTCTCCCACTGATGGGTATACAGCAGTGAAATAGAGAGATATGGTTGCTGACTTCAGAGTATTTGTGCAATGCCTGGATGGCTTCTGCAAGTACATGGTAGGTACTCAGTAAATGGTTGCTGATACTGTCACTGCTATTAATATTTATTAGCATCATTGTGGTCCCAGCCAAATGCTGACAATACTGAGATGAGAGCTAAGCACCTCTTTCCAGTAGGGACATCTATTCCATTATTCTCTACAAAGTGTCTTGAAAGAGAAGAAGTATAAATGAAAGCATAATTATGAGAGAAGAAACAGAGATAACCACGGAGCAGACCCACCAGGACCGCACAAGCACAGATAAAACTCCATAGTGAAAAGCAGCTTGGCCTTTTATAAAGATGTGGAATTCTCCTCTTCCTGAGTCTTTATTTGAGCCTGAGAAAATATTTCCCACGTTAAGGACTGATCAGAGAAAGACTCTCTAACATTGCTTAAAAACCCTTTTCTGCTATGGCTGGGTACTCTCCCTGCCTCTGTGATCAGATACTAGGACTATCCATTCATTTTTAAGTATTTATGACTTTAGTTCAGATGACCAGGTGACCTTTCTCAGGAAAGAGAACAAGTAACCTATTCTGGGAGAGATATATTCCTCTTGGTCCAATTTCTATTGTTCAGAACAAGTTCAGATTTTCTTCCGGGTACCCAAAAAGTAGAGTGGTTGGAGAAAAGTCCCTGACTGACCACAACAGACCTCAAATCAGTTACTAAAATCACCAATGGAAAACTAATTGAAAATACTCAGTAATCATCCATATTAACATTTCAAGGGCTATGACACTGTCTCACCATGCCAGATATTCCTGCTCCATTCAGATGCATGTATAGGGATTACACCTCAGTGGCAGGGGAAAAGGCATTAGTTATAATAAATAAAGAAAACTTAAACAGCACAATACTGGGAAAGGTATTTTTATATATGCCAACATTTCTTTGAGTATTCAAAGTTCATACAACTTCAATCAACTGACATGTATTAAATGAACACTGTGTTAGTGACTGTCAAACTCCAGTAGGAGAAATCCTGTTGAAATGTGGAGATGATTGGTGACAAAGACAAAATAATTTCAGTAGAGGGCTATCAGTAGAAGTCAGAAGGAAATTGGTTTAAATTTGGCAAATGAGGATGTAAGAGAGCTAAATGTAACCTCTTCTTGCAAGAGATTTAGGAGAAAGACTTACAGACACAGATAGACTGAGCCTTTAAGCCTCAAGATACCTAAGTTCACCTGAAAGGACTAGAGCATGAGTGTGTATGTGCACACACACATAGGGGTGGCCCTGTACACATGCTCATTTTAAAGCTAAGCCATAGGAGTTCCTGTGGTGGCTCAGCAGGTTAAGAACCCAACATAGTGTCCATGAGGATGAGGGTTTGATCTCTAGCCTCACTTGGTGGGTTAAGGATCCAGCGTTGCTAGCAAGCTGCAGTATAGGTCACAGATGTGGTTTGGATCTGTTGCTGTGGATATGGCACAGGCCTGCAGCTGAAACTATGATTCAGCCTCTGGCCCAAGAACATCCATATGCCACAGGTGCAGGCTTAAAAAGAAAAATAAAATAAAGCTAAGCCAGACAGCTTGTTTCTAGCCTCAGTGAACAAATATATAGTAAAGAAAAAAAAGGGTGTTAATATATAATATATATTACATATATATTTTATATATGACTGCTTCACTATGCTACACAGCAGAAATTGATACAACACTGTAAATCAACTATACTCTAATAAAAATTTTTAAAAATTTTCAAAAAAGAAGAGATTTAAAATTAAATAAAAGGAGGAACTAATTGATTCTTGGGGAGGAAAGGAAGTAAGTGGAGCAAGAGTAATTACCCTTGGATAGGACAAGTCTTGTAGATAATTTTAAAGCAAAGGTCTCTGAGGAAGAAATACAGTTCTTGAGGTAGAACTTAAGAAGTAGATGATGAAATGTCTCTTCAGGTCTTTTGCCCATTTTTCAATTGGGTTGTTGGTTTTTTTGCTGTATAGCACTGGGAACTATATCTAGTCACTTATGACGGAGTATGATGGAGGATAATGTGAGAAAAGAATGCATAAATGTATGTGTGACTGGTCTCTTTGCTGTACTGTAGAAAACTGATGGAACAGTGTAAACTGGCTATAATGGAAAAAATAAAAATCACTTTTTAAAAATGTGAATGATGGAGTAAATAAAAATAAAATATTCCTATATCCAAGAATAAACAGAATTCCATAAATGGGAAGACAAACATATGAAAAGCAGAGCTACATACCATCTCAGATATAACACAAAATGCCGCTTATAGTATTTTCTCTTTATTGTTTATATGAAACAACATTCAAAGCGCTTTTTTCATGGATTGCCCTAAATATATTTTCTCTTTGGAATTTTCATCTTATATTAACATCTCCACTGTTACCAGTAAAAAGCTCCCTAACTTATAGTGGAATCTTTGGTCTGTTACAAAAATTGAAACTTCACTTAAGCATCATAATAACATCTCATTTGGATGTTTTAATGAAAGATAAAACAGAATCTTCCTCCTTCATAGATTTACAAAGTGTATTGGGGTCTAAATAAAAAAGAAAAATCAAAACATATCTCTCTTTTTATCATATAAAATTATGTTCTCGATTCTGTAGGATAGGCTACAGAAAGGGAAAACAGAAACTTTCCATTCCAGAAGTCTAATAAACACTGCCTTGGTCAAGTGATCAAAGTTAATATCACCAGGAATCAGTCATTTTGATACTATGTACCACCTGCTAGGAATTGAGCAAAAGGAAATCTGGCTTCTTCCCTAAGCCTCACAACTCCAGTCTACTATCAGTCAAAACTAACACAAGGAATACTTTAATAAATAACCAACTGATGGCCACTCCCCCCAAAAAAAAGTTCATGCGAAAGACAAAGCTAAAATACTGTCACAGCTCAGAGGAATCTAAGTCATGATGATTAAATGCAAAGCAATAACTTGGATTGGATCACGGAACAGCAAAAGGGCCAGTAGTGAAAAAATCTGAGAAATTCAAACAGATTCTGAAATTCAGTGCTAATATTGGTTTCTAGTTTTGATGAATATACCGTAGTTAACCTTAGGCAAAGTAAATAAGGGAGATAAGGAAACTCTCTACTATCATCACAATTTTTTTCTACAAATAAAAATCCCAATATACAAAGTTTATTTTAAAATAAACTATTTTCAAAAAAAGAAAATTAAATTAAAACCCTGATATCTATTTCTGAATTACCTCAAATTGTAATTACACTGCTGAAAGAGAAGGAATCACGTCCCCAGTTAAAGCATAAAAACAAAATAAAAGGTTAATTTTGAAGTGAAGTTATAAAAATCTTGAATTAAAATTAGCAACATAAAATATACTGCCTACACTATAAAAACCATTCTGTTTACAGTTTCCTTCCTTCTGTTCTTAAACTATTTTTGCCATTTTATTGGACTTAGCTCTAGATGTCTTTCTAAAAATATCATTTTTTATTAATTTGCTATATGCTTATAGATGCAGATTTTACACAAATGTGAGCCAAACTGCCATGCACCTTGGGCTATAACCCTAATATAATAAGCATGTAAACTATATCCAAAACACAAAGATTGTCACTTGGTTCATCAAATAATAACATTTATTTAATACTCCCATAAAATCCTTAAATATATTTTTACTTTTCCTTTTTAAACAGCTTTATTCACATATAACTCATACACCATAAATTCACCCATTTAAAGTATACAATTCAGTGGCTTTTATTATATCACCATAGTTGTACAACCATCACCACGATCGAATTTTAAAACATTTTCATCATCCAAAACAGAAACCCAATAACCATTAGCAGCCACTCTTCAAGCTTCATCCCATTCCAGACAACCACTAATCTAACTGTATAAATTTGCCTGTTCTGAACATTTCATATTAATGAAATAATACATGTGGTCCTTTGTGACTAGCTTCAGTGAACATAATGTTTTCAAGTATCATACATGTTGCAGCATGTATCAGCATGCCCTTTTTTATTGCTAAATAATATCCCATTGAGTGAATATACCACATATTGTTTATCCACTTATCAGCTGATGGACATCAGGGTTATTACTAATTTGGGGATATTATGAATAAAGCCATGATGAATATTAATTTGTGTATAAGTTTTTGTGTGGGCATATATTTTCATTGTTCCCAGATAAATACTTAGAAGTGGAATTGCTACATCAAATGGTAACTCTACATTTAACATTTTGCTTTCTAAAGTGACTGCACTATTTTACAATCCCTTCGGCAACATATCAGGTTTCCAATTTCTCTACATTTTCCCCAACACTTGTCATTATCTGTCCTAAAACATGTTATTTTTAATGTTTATAATTTCTCTTGATCATTTTACTCCCCATTAAAATTGCTTGTTGTCTTCTGATCTCCTTTCATGGAAACTCCTATGTTGCCAAACAATTCCACAAAACAAGTTTCAAATGATAGTAAATATACTAAATACATAATCCATCTTAATCCTTTTATTTTCAAAGTGTTTCACTTCATTCCCCTCTGCCCCAATCATTATCCTTCTTTATTTAATTAATAATCACTTTAACATGCCTTTTCAAAATATTAATTCCCACTACAGTAATTCTTAGCAAAGCAATTAATGTGACATGCATCTATACGGGTGATAGAAGCAAAATTATTAATTTAGCCATGTTCACAGACTTCTCTCTTTCTCCAAAGATAATTGTGTAATTTTGTTTCTTATTGCTGCCCATGACCCATTAATGAGTCATAAAATCAACTGAATGGATTGTAACTGAAAATTTTAAATAGAGGACACGGGAGAATAGAAGGGTGGGGAAGGGTGGAGTGGAATGGAATAGAATAGAATAAAAGAGAAATGTTGGTGTCCACTGCATCATTTTCTGACCATTTTCACTCATTTTATATGTTTAATTTTGAAAGCCACTACTGGTCACAAATTTGGTTTTCCCTTTCCTCTTTCTTAAACAGAAATAACTCTTTTCTCAATTGAAAGAATTGAGAACAGTAGAAAGGGGAGTATTTTTAAAAGATAGACTGTGAAAAGGAATTTGGAGAATTAATTTGAAGAGAGAAGAGCTATGAAAAAAGGGACTTTTAATAGACACTGATTGTGAGCTATGTATTTAGGTTATTTTGATGTCTACTGAAGATCAGAGCAAGTAAAGAGTAGAATATATGTTTAATTATTTTGGACTATAAACTCTGTCTCTTGCATGCCATTCTGCTCTGATACTAAGTAATGAGTTTCTAGGTTATTTAGGATCATATAATTTATTCATACTTACAAATATATGCTCATTTATATAAACAGGTATTATGACTGGAAAATATGACTTAACAACTCCCTATGGAAAAGGAATTTGTCTTTTTTAGAGATGACAGTACTTACAGTGAAGCATAAATTTTAGAGTCAGGGAGACTTCAGCTAATCCCAACCTCACTTTCAAGTATATATGGTACACTGGGAAAATTACTCAACCTACATAAAACTCAATTTTCTTCTGAAAACCAACCAGGGTGTTTTTAAAATCAAATAATATTAAGCATTTTTAAAACAAATTTTAAACAAACTTAGAGTTTCCAAGGGGATGGGGATTGGAGGAGGAAAGGACTAGGAGTTTGGGGCTAGCATACGCAAACTACTATATACAGGATAGATAAACAGGGTCCTACTGCACAGTACAGGGAACTATATTCGATATACTGTGATAAACTACAATGGAAAAGAATATGAAAGAGAACATACTTATGTATAACTGAGTCATTTTTCCATAGAGCAGAAATTAACACAACACTGTAAATCAACGAAAAGTCAATCAAAAAATTTTAAATGAAAAAAAGGTAAAACAAACTTACTGTAATATCCCAGGACCTAGCAAAGAGTAAGTATCTGTAAACAGAAGCTATTCTGTATTAAAATTATTCTCTAAGCCTTAAAAGTATTTTAAAGCATATAATCCAGAGATACAGTCCATTTTGTCAAGAGAAAATAAGTGCATAAATTAGAAAATGTCTCTGCTGTAAACAACTGGACAAGGACCATTCAGTGATCCTATCATAATTGCCAGTTCATGTAACTACTGTTGTTCATTACAAATTTTATTTATTTACTTGTTTGTTTGTTTGCTTTTTTAGGGCCGCACCCATGGCATATAGAAATTCCCAGGTTAGGGGCTAAATCAGAGCTGAAGCCTCCAGCCTACGCCACAGCCACAGCAATGTGTTATTCAAGCAGCATCAGCGACCTGCTCCACAGTTCACTGGAAACGCTGGATCCTTAACCCACTGAGTGAGACCAGGGTTCGAACCCACACCCTTATGGATACCAGTCAGATTCGTTTCCACTGAGCTACGATAGGAATTCCCTCATTACAATTTTTAAAATTGACATATGACAAGCAAAAAACCCATAGTGGTCCTTGTGTTCCAATTTCCATATGAAAAGTAATTCAAGCTGAAGTCAGCTATATAACAGTCCACTGAACACACAGGAAATCTGTTTGCATCAGCCAGGTAAAATTATAAGGTATCAAGACATGTATAGGAAGAGGATATTGAAAACTCAATTATAATTTATTTTCATATAACCTTGATTAAACTACACTGCATCTCTGAAAGATAAATAGCCTGGCATAAACACCATTTGTTAAATGTTAAGCCATTAGGGAAAATGGAGATGGAAAGAGCTGATCAAGAAAGTTTAGGAAATCAATTGTAAATTAAAATATTGGAATAACTACTTTAAACCCTCCTGCTCCTGTTTAACTTGGCTGAAGTCCTTTTCAGCCAGGTAGTTCATGTGGAAAATATCACGTCACTGTCCAAGAACCTCTAACACTTGCCCACACGAGGGAATTATATACACGATAGAGAGGTTCCACTGTGACCCATGAGCTTCCCTGGACCTTCTGCAAAGCATGAGATTTCCGAGAAATGTCCAGATTACCTAGTAAACTGTACATGCCAGTGGTATCTGATTGTAAGTAATTCATCAATACTATGACCAAAAATAAATCTGTGACAAAAACACCGTCTACCTTGGTGTCCAATACACAGTAGGTACTCAGCAAGTGTCTTTTAGATGGAGGCAAGAAATCAAGAACAGTAAGAGCTATTATGTAAAGTAACAACACCTATTTCATTTCTTTCTCTAACAGAATTTTCCGCAAGTTCTAAAATAAAGATTATTTTTTCAATTATGAGATAAAACTACAAATATTCATTGCTTATGGACAAAAGTTTGTGTTAAATATTGAAGACTTATCCATTTAAAAAAGGTAACAGATATAAGGGCCTTTCACTCCTAATAAGATGGGGGAAAGGAAGAGAAGGGATAAAGAGAAAAATCAAAATTAAATTAGTTGAATACCATCAGAGAATGTTACGGTCCCACCTTATTTCTCCAAAAACCAATGAATAAAGAGAAAAAAAATGCTGCTATTACTGTTTAAATTGTATTTCACAGTAAATATGAAATAAGCTTATATTGGGAAATCCTACCTAATAAATGCAAACAGAATGAAACAATTAGACTGCCACCCTTTTTTAATATCTAGTAAAACAACTGATTTGTGGAGTCCCTGTAGTGGCGCAGCGTAAGTGAATCCGACTAGGAACTATGAGGTTGCGGGCTCGATCCCTGGCATCGTTCAGTGGGTTAAGGATCCTGCATTGCTGTGAGCTGTGGTGTAGGTTGCAGACGCGGCTCGGATCTGGCGTTGTTGTGGCTCTGGTGTAGGCCAGCAGCAACAGCTCCGATTAGACCCCTAGCCTGAGGACCTCCATGTGCCACAGGTGAGGCCCTAAAAAGACAGGAAGCCAAAAAAAAAAAAAAAAAACCTGATTTGTGTAATCAATAGCCATCAATGAATGATAAAATCATTAGATGCTAGTTAATGGCGAAGTTCAGGCTGCCACCCAACACCATGTAAACCCAATCTAAGTATCAATGAAAGTGAAACGACTAGATATTGCATACCACTGGTATGATGAAATGTAAAATACACAGCACAACTTCTGAATTATTCTGATAGACAGAGTGATAGATCTAACATCCAGTGTACAGGGAACATACACAATTGGGGAATGAATTAAATACCTGGACAAAGGAACAGTGAAAAAAATCTAAACTCCAAAACATGGGACTTTCTACATAACAACTGTTTATTACAAAATAATCAAATGGAAGAGAGGGAAGATGGGATGAAGAGATAAAGAGGAATGGAGAAAATGAAGAGGGATGAATGGAGGAAGAAAAGATGGAGGGACAGAGAAAAGGAGGGAGGAAGAAAGGAAGGTAAGGAGGAAGGTACGTAAGAATGGAAGGAGGACACTTGCTCATACACGTTCATTGCAGCACTATTCACAATAGCCAAGACATGGAAACAACGCAAATGTCCATCGACAGATGATTGGATTAGGAAGACGTAGTGTGTATATATATATACACCATATATATATATATGGTAGAACACTAATCAGCTATAAAAAAGAATAAAATAATGTCATTTGCAGCAACATGGATGGAATTAGAGACCCTCATGCCGAGTCAAATAAGTCAGAAGGAGAAAGACAAATATCGTATATCACTTATATCTGGTATCTAATATACTGCACAAATGAACCTTTCTACAGAAAAGAAAATCACGGACTTGGGAACAGACTTGTGGTTGCCAAGAGGGTGGGGGAGGGAGTGGGATGGTGTGGGGTTAACAGTTGTAGACTATTGCCTTTGGAATGGAAAATAAAGGAGATCATGCTGTATAGCACCAGGAACTATGTCTAATCACTTGTAATGAATCCATATATGTATGTGTAACCAGGTTACCACACTGTGCAATTGGAAAATTGACAGAAATCTGTAAACCAGCTACAATGGAAAAATTAAAAAAATAATAATAAAGGATCGTACATCATGGAAAAAAAAAGAATGGAAGAAGGGTGACAGGGGAACATGAAAGAAGTTGGTTGTTCTATTTCAAGGACTTGAGTGACTTAAAAAACACCACCAGATATAAGCAATGGATCTTGTTTGGAACCTGATGTGAAAAAACCAACTGTATAAAACATACACACATTTCTTAGACAAGCAAGTAAACGTGAATTTGATATGAACTGAGAATAACATTAAGTTCTGCTCATTTTATCTGAAGTGATAAAGTGTATTTAGTGTCCTACTAATAATGATATGACAGCTCTTAAGTACTATATAGCTCGAAGTTAACTACAGTAGATGAAGACAGGAAGCTCCAATGGAGGGATCGTGTTTATCTTACTCTCTGCTGTACCCTTAGTGTTTAACACAGGGCCCACACAATGAGACAATGGGCTCACTCAATATTTACTGAATGACTATGTCTTGGATAGTCTAAGAGCACATTCCAGAAGCTTGCCTGGGAACTTTAGCAAGTAAAATCAGAAAATAACAAAGAGCTTTTGAGAACGTTCAAACTGCTTCAGGTGGCTGGAACTTCATGCACACTGGGCAGAAAAATGAGATATGTAGCTGAAGTCACAAAGAGGAAGCAAATCATAATTATGCTCCATATGTTAGGCTCTGAACTCTATATCTTACCCTCTTGGTACAAGGCAGTCATTGAAAGGGTTTGACTATACATAAATCAGAATTATGTTTTAGAAAGCTTTCTCTAGAATGGAGCCTTCAGTACATGCAATGTTGACATTTTAGCTAGGTAATTCTTCACTGTTATCTTGCATGCTGCAGAATGTTTGGCAATATCCCTAGCCTCTCCCATCTAGATGACAGTACAAGCCAGTTGTGACAACCAATTAAGCATCTCCAAACACTGCCAAATTTCACTGGGGACAAGGCAGGTGAAAAATTTCCTCCAGTTGAGAATCACTGCACTCTAGGTTTTGTGAATCAGAAGGTGAAACTCAAGGCAGGGAGATGGATCAAAAGGGTACTGCAAAAAGAGAGTAAGTGCCTAAACTAAGGGGAATGTAGAAAAAAAGTTTGAGTGACATTTGAGAGGTAAGTATAGCAACCAATTATGGCTGGTAAATGAAGGTGAAGAGTGATCAAAGCTGATGCCTGGATATCTTGATTGAGCAATGGGATGGTAGGACTAATCATTCAAACAAGTAATAAAGATGAGGGGGTTCATTCATTCATTCATCCAACAACTATTTATGAGGTACCTGATCACTCTCTAGGGGGGAATGTGGTGAACGACAAAAAAACCCAAAACCGTTCTGCTACTGAAACTTCACTTCACATAGAAGTAGCTAAGTCAACAAGCACAGGAATAACCTAACTTCTGAGGGTGATAACTGCTATAAAGAAATGATGCTTAAGAAAATGCTTAAGGAATCTTAAGCTGAACACATAGAAGGAGATATTAGCATTGTATAGCTATTTCATCAAGCAGGCTTGGAATTGGGAGACATGATCTCTGATGCCAACTCCGCTATAAACTATTATTATATAATCATTCAGGTGTGTGTGGAAAGGGAGAGGGCTAACAGCTTCTCTCAAAGCCATTCATCACTTATGTTTTTCAGACTTTACATCTTCCTTCAACAAGTTTTCATCATGTGCATACTCTGTAGGTGATACTATTCTAGGAGCCAGGGAACCAGCAGTGAACAAGACAGACAAGGTTCCAGGCTTCAGTACTAAAGCTGTTGTTGGCTTCATCCTTCTCAGCAGCTGAGTCTTTCCAAGTCGCAGCTTGTCTGGGTACCTCCTTGTATAAAATCAGCAAAATTCCCATCATGACCTCTTAGTGGCCCATTCCAAGGGCAATATATAACAGCTAATAAGCTTCACCAGAGTCTGAGCGTATTTAGAAGATTAGACAGCTGTTTCCTCCTTGCCAGTCCATGACAGTATTAAGTTTAAAGTTGTTGGAGAGAAGAATGACTTGGCTCTATAGAAAGCAATTCCAGTCAACAATGGCAGCCAAGCCGGAATCTCACTTAAACTGCATCCTGGGGCCAGTTGTGCTATAAATAATGATACTTACATTTCCTAACAGGAGCAATAGGAGGAGCAGCCAAGAACAGAGAACAGGAGTTCCTGTAATGGCTCAGCAGAAACAAATCCAACTAGGAACCATGGGGACGCAGGTTCGACTCCCGGGCTCATTCAGTGGGTTAAGGATCCAGCATTGCTGTGAACTATAGTGTAGGTCACAGACATGGCTTGGATTTGGTGTTGCTATGGCTGTGGCATAGGCCGACGGCTACAGCTCCAACTAGACACCTAGCAGGAACCTCCACATGCAGCAGGTGAAGTCCTAAGGAAACAAAAAGACAAAAAATAAAATAACAGAGAACAGATTAATGCTTCAGATATTCTTAAGTCAATGGATTCCAGGAGCTAGAGGTTGCTAAGTGCCACCCCACACCCAGCTCTGAGCAGTTGCTGTGTCAGGGTCTGAGTCGAGGGTCTCAACCTTGGTCATGCATTAGAGTCCCTTGGACAAGCCTTAAAAATGGGCAGGCCTAGGCCTTACCCCCCCAACCCCTGAGATTCTTTAATTGGATTGGGTGGGGCCTGGGGATTGGTATTTTTATAAAGTTCCCCAGGTGATTCTAAAGTTTCTAACCTAAAAGAAAAAAAAAAAAAAAAAAGAGTTCCGTCGTGGTGCAGCAGAAATGAACCCGACTAGGAACGATGAAGTTGCAGGTTCAATCCCTGGCCTCACTCAGTGGATTAAAGATCCAGCGTTGCAGTGAGCTACGGTGTAGGTCACAGACAGGGCTAGGATCTGATGCTGCTGTGGCTGTGGCCTAGGCCAGCAGCTGTGGTTCTGATTGGAATTCTAGCCTGGGAACCTCCATATTCCACAGATGTGGCCCTAAAAAGCAAAAATAAAGTTTCTAACCTCTTTTGTGAACCACCAATCAGAGCAATAATAAACAGTGTGTGATTTCAACTGAAATGTTGGCAATGAGGGGGAGGTAAAAAGTAATCAAATTAATTAGAAGAAAAACTGTAAGTTATATTTTATGTACTCCTCCCTGGGTCATCCTCAAATTATCATGACTTCTTTAAATCCCAAGTCTCAAAAGAAGAATATCGATTTTTATTGAACTAACAATCAAATCAATTAATAATAATTCATTAAATTAGTAATGATTTTAAGAGGCTGCATTTTTTGATACATGGTTTAAATACACTAACACAAAAAATACAAAACCGTTTTTAAAAATTCCTAACATAACTTTAGCCTTCAAATTTTAATTTCTTTTCTTGATCTCTATCATCTTTCTTTCATACTTTTTGTTAAACTGGATGCCAGGTTCTAATTTAATATAAATAGGTGCTCTGTATCAGAGGACAATTGTACCCCAGAGCACCCGATTAAAAGGATACTGTAATCTTGTAATAAATAAATGAGACATTTGTATTGACAGAATTCCTCGAAAATAAAAAATTTTGTTATTTTATATTTTAAATGAACCAAAAATAAATATAATTTCAGAGGCACTATTTTTCTGACAAAATTGCATGAAAATATTACAAGGCATTGTTCGTTTCTGATTCACTCAAAAAAGAGGATCATTTCATTTTCCAATGATTCATATCACTTGCATTATATTTTAGCAAACAACCGTCCATTGTGATATTTGATAATCATGTTCAGTAAAAATGGCATCATTAAGCACAGGAGATGTTTGAATGGAGACTACTTTTTGAGGTAAATATCAATAAACAGCTTCACGTTACAGCAATTTTCTTTTCCCTACTCAACTTTATCAACAGATGATAAGGACTCTCTCTCTGCCAATCAGTCTAAAATTATCATTCTAAAGCAGAATAAGCTGATTATTCACTAGAACCACAGGTAATCTAATTAGTAAAATAATTGAAGAATCACATAAAATGTGACCTTACCTAAGAATTAACCATCATCTCTAACAACCGGTATTAAAGTCCAATATTATTTTAAAATAAATTATTGATCATAAAATAGACTATGTATATGGATAAAAAGGCTTTTGTCTAAGCTAAAAGCAACATTCAATCCCAACTGCTGCTGAATATTATTTAATGATAATTATAACATGATATTATAATGCTTTACACAGTGTTTTTCTGTTTATATAAAGATATGATTACCCCACTCTATAGATTGGAAATTGAGGCTCAAAAGTGCTAAGTTATACACCAAGGATGTTTGTTTAGAAATGGTAAATGTGAAATTCAAAGGCAAATCTTGCACTCCAAATAGAAAGGTTCTGGTTTTCTAAATGGTACTGCTGTGACTTTTAAAGAATATTTATGATCATTTCGGTAAAAATGTCAGAGAAGTATCTTTATTACTTCTGTGGAATGGGAACCTTTCTAACTTATGGGGCCAGAAAGATAACTGTAATTTTTTTTTTAGGAGGAAAAAGTGGGCAGATATATCACAATAATGATAAAATTTGCTAATTTATTAAGCAATTTCCATTGCTCTTCAGTCACATCTGTCCATTCAAATTAACACAAGGAGAAAACACTACAAAAGCACTCAAATAATCTTCTTCATCATCAAATCTGTATTTCAGTTCCTTTCTGAAGTTTGCTTAGCCAGAAGCTTATAATTATTTAAGTCACTCCCTACGCCCCCAAACACTGACTAAGTAATGACCTTAACATGTCATTCATAGTAGGAACTATCATCTACTGATTTAAATTATTCCAGGCCCGGCACAGTGTAGGTGTCTCTTTGTTAAGCTAAGTTGCTATTTTCCTCATGATACACTTTTGTGCACGAGATGCAAATTCATATTTGTGTGAACATTCAGCTAATTTAACTCATTCTTTATACTAGAAACTCAAGAAGGTTCTGTACTTTTTTCTATTAGTATTTATATGCCCAGAACAGAGCATACTGCCTAGCACACAGGTGGCCCTTATCCTGTCATGAGATTTTATATTCAGACCTTAAAGTAATGGAAGAGTTTCAGGCCTATAGCAAGCACCCTAACTGTTTACTGTCACTGCTGTTTTGAATAAATGAATGAATCATTGACAACCTTACCACAACCTGATGTAGCAGATAAGGGAGCTTTTATGGTCTACATTTTTACTAGATTTTTTTTAACTTAGAGAAATAACATAAGTTCACCAAAAATACTTAGCAAGGATCTATTTTGTAATTCTATATCATAGGGATTATACGAATCAGAGTAAGATCTGCTTAAAAGGAAGGAGACAGATCTAATCTTGGCAGTTCCTAAAACAAGAACTAAGTCAGAAACCTGAGACCATAAGGAGCAGACAAGCCAGCCCCCTGACTGTATCTGGGTTGTGACTAGCATCCAGCTCTTTTATTCAGTATGGCAGACTGTGTTTTTCAAAGATGGTGGCAACAGTATCTTCCTTCCCACATGTTTTTCTCCACTGGGGCCTACCTACTTCTAAAGTCCTAAAATCACCCCTGAAGGGTCAAGTCTAAACCCCTTCCCTTGATTCTGGGCTTTGTGTAGTGATTTTTTGATCAACAGAATACGGGTGAAGTGAAGCTCCAAGACCAAGAAGGCTAAAGAAGAAAACCTACAGCTTCTGTTTGGGTTTCTCAGAACACCCCACTGGACCCAACGGAGACACAAAACCATGACAGGGCATTAACAAACTGTTAATTGTGTGCTACTAAGTTGAGATTGCTTATTACACCACAATGAGCGACTTGAAAGTTAGGAAAAACATGTGTATATATACACTTATATATACTTATAATGTGCTAACTTCTACTAGGTGTTACAAAACTGTTTGGGGTAAGGATGGAATTCAGAGTTAGTGTAAGAATTAACTGAAAGTCAAAATTACGGGATTGGATTAAGATGGCGTATAGAAGGATTGGAGCTCAACTTCTCTCCCAAATAACAGCAAAACTACAACCAAATGCCAAGCAAACTTCAACCAAATGGACTGTAAACTTCCAAAGAAGATATTCTGCTCCAGAAGACAAAGAGGAAACCACATCAAGAGGTAGGAGAGGCGATTACTCGATGGAAGCAACCCCATACCTCCCAGGTGGGAAGTCTCACAAACTGGAAAGTAACTGCATCACAGAGACTCAGCTACAGGACTGAGAGTTCTGAGCCACACGTCAAATCCCCACGCCTGGGGATCTGGCACAGGGAGAAAGAGCCCCCAGAGCATCTGGCATTGAAGGCCAGCGGGGCTTGTGTGCAGGAGCTCCACAGGAATGGGGGAAACCCCATTCTTGAAAGGCACACACAGACTTTCACATACACTGGGTCTCAGGGCAAAGCAGTCTCCATAGGAATCCGGGTGGAAGCTGACTGCAATTCTTGGAGGATCTCCTGGGAAACATGGGTGACTGTGCCTTGTTGTGGGGGAAGGGCATTGGAGGCAAAGCTCTTGGGGACATTCAGCAACCTGCATTTCTCTGGAGGGGGCCATTTTTGGGAAAATCTGGTCCCTCCCATCAGGGCTGAGAAGCCCCAGACCAAACAACAATCCAGGTGGGATCACAGCCCCACCCATCAGTAAACACGTTGCCTAAAGACCCGTCAGGCACACAGTCAGCCTCTAATCTCATCCAGAAACAAAGCCCTACCCATCAGAAGGAGAGGAATCAACCCCACCTACCAGTGGGCAGCCATCACTCCCTCCCATCAGGAAGCCTACAGCAAGCCCTGCCTCATACCAACTTTAGTCACAGGGGAGGCAAAGGCCAAAACTAAGAGAAGCTACAACTCTATTGTTGGCAAAAAGGTCACCACACCAAAAACCTATAAAAATGAAAAGACAGAAAACTATAACCCAGATAAGGGAGAAAGAGAAAAGCCCAGAAAAACAGCTCAGTGATGAGGTGATTATCAGCCTCTCAGAAAGAGACTTTAGACTGATGATGCTGAAGATGATGCAAGGCATTGGAAATAAACTGGAGGCAAAGATTGATAATTTACAGGAAACACAGAGCAAAGAAATACAAGCTGTAAAAATTAAACAAGAAGAGATGCAAAATACAATCACTGAAATAAAAAATTCCTTAGAGCAGCCAACAGTAGAATACAGGAGGCAGAAGAACGAATCAGCAAGGTGGAGGACAGATTAGTGGAAATCACTAATGCAGAAGAGAAAAGAGATAAAAGATTGAAAGGAAATGACCTGAGTCTCAGAGAACTCTGGGATACTGTTAAATGCACCAATATCCATATTATAGGGGTGCCAGAGGGAGAAGAGAGAGAGAAGGGGACAGAAAAAGTATTCGAGGAGATAATAGCTGAAAACTTCCCTAATATGGGAAAGGAACCCCTCACTCAAATCCAGGAAGCTCAACGAGTACCATATAAAATAAACCCAAGAAGGAACACCCCGAGACACATATTAATCAAAATGACCAAAATTAAAGACAAAGAGAAAATTTTGAAAGCAGCTAGGGAAAAGAAACAAATGACAGACAAGGGAACCCCAATAAGGTTATCAGCAGATTTTTCATCTGAAACTCTGCAGGCCAGAAGGAACTGGCATGATATACTTAATGTGATGAAAGGGAAAAACTTCCAACCAAGATTACTTTACCCTGCAAGGCTCACATTCAGATTTGAAGGAGAGATCAAAACCTTTACAGATAAGCAAAAGCTAAGAGATTTCTGCAACACTAAACCAGCTTTACAACAAATCCTAAAGGAACTTCTCTAGGCAGAAAAGAAAAGGCCAAAACCAGAAATGAAAACACCTCATAGACAAGGCCCACCAATAAAGGCATATATACAGTAAAGATACTAAAACATCCATGCACAATTATGCTACCAAAATCAGTAATCATGAGAAGAGAGCACAAATGCAGGTCACTGGAGAAGCACGTGCAATTAAGAAACCAACAACTTAATATAATCTCAGTTATATATAGACCCTATATCAAAATTTCAGGGTAACCGCAAACCAAAAATCTACAATTGATACACAAACAAATAAGAAAAATCAACTCAAATACAACATTAAAGATAGCCATCTTGTGAGAGGAGACAACAAGAGAATAAGGGAAAGAAAAAAGAGCAACAAAAACCCCAAACAGTTAATACAATGGCAATAAGAATATATATATCAATAATTACCTTAAATGTTAATGGACTGAATGCCCCAACCAAAAGACATACACTAGCCACATGGATACAAAAACACGACCCATATATATGCTGTCTTCAAGAGACCCACTTCATTTCTAGAGACACATACAAATTGAAAGTGAGAGGATGGAAGAAAATATTCCATGCAAACGGGCATCAAAAGAAAGCCGGAAAAGCAATACTCCTATCAGACAAAATAGACTTTAAAATGAAGAACATTTTAAGAGACAACGAAGGGCACTATATAATGATTAAAGGATCAATCCAAGGAGAAGACATAACAATTTTAAATATCTATGCACCCAACATAGGATCACCACAATATATAAGGCAACTGCTAACAACCTTCAAAGGAGAAATCAACAATAACGCCATAATAGTGGGGGAATTTAACACCCCACTTACAGCAATGGACAGGTCATCCAGGCAGAAAATCAATAAGGAAACACAGGCCCTGAATGAAGCATTAGATCAGATGGACTTAATAGATATTTATAGGACATTCCATCCAAAAGCAACAGAATACACATTCTTCTCAAGTGTGCATGGAACATTCTCTAAGATTGATCACATCCTGGATTACAAATCAAGCCTCAGTAACTTCAAGAAAATTGAAATCATATCAAGCATCTTCTCTGACCACAATGCTATATGACTGGAAATCAACAACAAGAAAAAAATAGCAAAAAATACAAATACATGGAGACTAAATAGCCACACTACTAAATAACCAATGGATCACTGAAGAAATCAAAGAGGAAATTGAAAAATACCTAGAAGCAAATGACAACAAAGACACGACACCCCAAAACCTCTGGGATGCAGCAAAAACAGTTCTAAGTGGAAATTTTATAGCAATACCAGCTTACCTCAGGAAACAAGAAAAAGCCCAAATAAACAACCTAACTTTACATCTAAAGCAGCTAGAGAGGGAAGAACTGACAAGACCTAAAGTTAGTAGAAGAAAAGAAATCATAAAGATCAGAGCAGAAATCAATGAAATAGAAATGAAGAAAACCATAGAAAAGATCAATGAAACTAAAAGCTGGTTCTTTGAAAAGATCAACAAAATTGATAAACCCTTAACCAGACTTATCAAGAAAAAAAGAGAAAGGACACAAATCAATAAAATTAGAAATGAAAAAGGAGAAGTAACAACAGACATCACAGAAATACAATGGATCATAAGAGACTACTATATGCAACGATAAGGCAATAAAATCGAAAACCTAGAAGAAATGGACAAATTCTTAGAAAAGTACAATCTCCCAAGACTAAACCAAGATGAAATAGAAAAGATGAATAGACCAATCACTAGTTCTGAAATTGAAACTGTGATTAAAAAACTTCCAACAAACAAAAATCCAGGACCAGATGGTTTCACAGGTGAATTCTAGCAAACATTTAGAGAAGAGCTAACACCTATCCTTCTGAAACTCTTCCAAAAAATTGCAGAGGAAGA